>ML675626.1:21735229-21798925 GCA_007922155.1 Mesoclemmys tuberculata
TCTGTTTGTTAATTTTGTGTATCTATCAGTACCTAGTGTATAGTAAGCTTTCCGTTTGCCTGGGTGTTCCACACAGCAGCAGGAGAGAGGAAAAAGAGAAAAGAATGTAAGCAGCTTTCATGCTCCACGACATAAACCATCCAATAATTGTCTACTACAGATTTCTTCCATGATGCTCAGAAGCACCTCATATGGCCAGTATCAGAGACTGAATACTGGAACAGATGGACTATTGGTCTGACCAAGTATGGTAATTCCTATGTTCTACCTCTTTCAAAACAGGAAAATGCAACTGTATAATCATAGAAACTGGAGGGGGCTCTTGGGCAGAAATCAAACTAATTTGTGCTCATTCTAAAAAAATTTTAAATTGACTAAGTTTTCAAATCCACTCTGTCTTTAAAAGATATGCTTGAAAGTATCATGTCTTTCCTATTAAAGGAATTACTCATTTTTTCCCCAGAAAGAAACTGTGCACACACACCTTTTTATAATTTGGGTTGGGGGAGGGGAGGTTTGGTGGCAGGGGCTCTCTCTTAATAAACATAAGTTTAATTAAAAAATATTCACAGACCAGAGGGCTCCAGGAGGAAAGATTTCAGTTGTTAAAGAGTTTAACTAATATCACGAAGTATTTAAACTGACAGAGCTAACCTACCACACTTAAAATACAGATAACGCACTTTGGAGTAAATTCACATAGCCTTTTACTCATTCTGAAAAACTGAAATGGTTTTAATTTTTTTTTATATTCTTTCTAACTGCTGTTTCCCCTTCCTGAAGCTATGCTGAGATGCTGTACTGAGAACAGTTAAAAACAAGTTGTTAAAACACCAATGACTGATTCAGTATAACGCTCCCACCATTGGACCTATACTGATGATTGACCAAGGACGATTAGGGAAAATAGCATTGCCCTATCCATTGTCAGCAGCAAATGCCACTAAACCAAGATTGACAAGGTTTAAGCACTAACCAGGACTGAGATGTTTTCAACACCACATCAAGACGGCCTACTCCAAGTAGGCTCTTATCAAGGTTGCTGAAATGTGGAGCGTGGTATGGCCTTGCGTACACTTGCACTAAACTCTTTTCAACAGCAAGTCAGCTAATCTGACTTTTCAGCAACAGGCACATTTCATAGCGTGATCGAGGCTTTAACAGCTCTCACAGTGAAAGTCCCTGTCCACACTCGGCAGAGAAAGTGTTAACTGCAGCTACGGTATGGAATTCTGCTAGCCAGAAGTCTAAAATACTCTCCCCACTAAAGACTCTCTCCTCCCCTCCCCCATGTTAGGGAACCATTTTTAAACCTTGGTATAAAGTGGTTTCTGCATTTAAGCTGAACATGTTTATGCCAGATGGTATCAGAGGGGCATAAGTGGTTTTATTTTTTAATCACATTTAATTAGCCATCAAGAAGTGCATGTGTTTAAATATCGTTATTACATGTTCTTATTACTGCAACACTTGTCCTGCCCATTCCCTTCCATACTGTTGGTTACCCATATACTCCTTCTGGCCTTGGAATCTATGAAATCTATGAAGGGACCATTGTGATAAGTTAGTCCTGCATAGAATTTACCCAAAATAATTCCTAAAGCACATATTTTAGAAAGATATCAAATCTTTGTCAAACTGCAAGTGATGGAGACTCTACCACAATCCTTTGTAAATTGTTCTTTAATCAGATCATGATTAAAAGATAGATAAGGTCTTTGGGGCAGGAACTATGCCTCTAGACTCTGAAAGGTGGTGGCACATTTTTTGTTGAAATATAAAATAAGTGGCTTTTAAAACATGTTCACATTTCTATCTTGTGAACGGGTTCAAAGAATGGATTACGTGTTATGTCCCACCAACACCGTCCTGCATAACCATGTCCAATCTGCATTTGCAGGAGCCATTATTTACACCTATGTTAAAAACAGTTCTCTATCATGGAGAAAACTTTTAGTGTAGAACGGGCTTAATGTGCTGCACATTACAGCACAGGGAGGGGAGAGCACGTGGGCAGTGTAGGTAGTGTGTTTAAAAGTGAATTAAGACACACTTACATGGAAACAGAAAATTAAAATTATACATGAGCCAGTGACTTTAGCAGTTATTGTGTTTCTGGAAATGTCAAAATGAAAGACTGAATAAAAATAAAATGTGAGCATTTGAACCTTCTGACAGCAGCACACCATCCCCTTGCTGATTAGCCTCTGCTATTTAAATGATAATTTCACTTTAGTTACATTAAGCCAGTCCTGTTTGCGTTGAAGTGGCTCTCTATAAAAAGGTCTGCGCCTTGGAAATCTTTCCCGTCACAGCAGAGTGAGCACCAGAGTTCAAGCCATTTACATAATACGAGGGTCACAACACACTCAAAAGAGAAAAAACTACTTTCACCCAACTGCTTTTCTACAGCCTCTTAACACCACTTTCAAGAAATACACCAGCAATGGGCAAGGATCTGTCTAATGCACTGGTTCCCTCCAGGGGTGGAAAATGGGGACTGTGGCTACTCACAGAAGATCCGCTATAGAAGAGACAACATGCGCATACACGTTTCTGTTCTAAATAGAGAAAAAGTTTATCCAACATCTGAATAAGGAACTGCAAAAGCACTTCAGACCTGATCTACAATATTCTGATATTACATACCTACGAGCAGAGGCAATCACTGGGGTCAAACTGTGATAAATTTTATCATGTGGACCAATACCCATTAGGGATTAGGATGAGACCAAACTATATCATGTGTGTACTACAGCAAAAATGTGAAGCCAGATCTCCAGAGGTGAATTGCTAATGAATGAATCCACTAAGCCACCTAATCCCCCTTTGGCCTAATGCTTTCCAAAATTTAATTCTGGCCACCATGAAAACAAGAGACTTTATGCACTGAGCTGCCCAAGTAACAATTTTTTCTCCAAAAGCTAAAGGCATCCCACAAAGAACACTAAATTTCAGGCTAACCGTGACAAAGTGAAGAATGATGTGACTTGTAGCATGAGATGACAGGCTGGCTAAAATGGAAAAGGCTTGGAGCAATCCTCAGAAGATGCAACGTCATATTCTGTGCACAATGGCTACCTCCAAGATCTTTCCATATGTAGAATGGTGGCCTCAGCAGAAAGAGCAAAACCACAGCAAGAAAACCACAAATTTCAAGAGGGAATTAATTCTGAGAGATAGATCTAGAGATAACGCTCTATCTTACAGCTGTCCAAACACTTCTGTCTCACAAAGATTTTCAGCTCCTCCAGTTCAACTCCAACTCGTCGGTCTCCTCCTGACCCCAAGCTGCTTAAGAGCAGCGTGCAATCCCGATTTTTAAGTACAGGTACTTCACCCCATCAGCGTGACCCCCCTCCACACCCTATCCCCTATGCATTTTTGTTTAAAATGGCATCCTCCATGCAGTGTGTCTTCACATGTACAGTGAATGTGAGGTCTAAAGTTTGGAAACATCATTCCAACACATTCCCATTCCACTACTTTACACAGTGGAAGAGCGTGAGCACTCCAGGTCAGAACTGAGTTGCACTGGCAGAATTGTGCAATGGAAGTTTGCACAGCACTTAACACTGTGCAGACGGCTAGCACAAGTCCCTATCTATTTTGAGAGAATTTTTCTGGCCTCTGCACAGAGTGAATTTCATTGTGCTTAGTCCGTATCGTTTTACTTGTATTGACGACAAGACATCTGATGATAAATGTAGCTATTTTTAAAACCCACAAATACTGTATTTTATAGGTGACCAAAAGTGTGTGTTCATGGGAGGAGAGAGCATAAAATGCTCATTCCATGAAGTTTTCAGCCAAGACTTTGCAAATGTGAAGACGTAACTTAACAAAAATAGTGATCGTTTTTAAATTGTTCCCATACATTCTGTATTTGTTTTTCTTTTCTGTACCTCGAGAATTCCCACTGTTATAAAACAGCTTGTTGTACATGGGGAGCCTTGTCAACAGCAACCAGGCAAGTTACAATATGTTCACAGATCGTAAATTACAATTAATTACAGAAATATTACATGCATTATATGAAGTTTCCACAAACGGTAGTAACCCATCTTCTTCCCCAATTAGAGCCACTTAGCTCTAAAACAGAGTGGTCACGATGACCCCAGCCAAAGAAAGAGGTCAAAGCAACACAGACATTGCCATTCAAGATCAGATCAGTGGTCTACTGTTTGACAGTGGCCAGCATCAGATGTTTCAAAGAGAAGTGTATTAACCCCTAAATGCATAATTATGGAAAGATCAGCTCAGAGGGGAAGTTTCTTCCTAATGCCAAACAGTTAGGGGTTGGATTAAACATGAGAGATTATAGCACTTGTTAATTGGGCTAATTAAACTGCCTTATCCACATAAATCCACAAACATCTAACTCAATTTTGAATCATACAAAACTCTTGGTCTCAATATTTTGTGGCAGTGAGTTCCACAGGATAATTACACATTAATTACACATTTCCGCTTATCAATTGTCAATTTAGTGCTTCAGTTTCACTGAACTTCACCTTGTTCTAGCTTTATTAGGTCCATGTGGAATTTCTCCATCTTTTTATCTTGATTATCCCTAAACAGTCAGAGATGCAACCCCATGTTCTGAGTTACCCTAGCCTCTGTTGCCAGAAGCTGGGAGTAGATGACAGGGAATTGATCACTTGATAATTGCCTGTTTTGTTCATTTCCTCTGAATCACCTGGGAGACCATTGTCAGAAGACAGGACACTGCGTTAGATGGACCTTTGGTCTGACCCAGCATGGTCGTTCTTACGTTCTTAATTTTGTCTTATCAAAAATTTTTGCCATTTCCTGGCTCATCCCTTTTTCCATACTATTAATGAATATATTAAGCACCCCTCCAATCTAGTACAACACCCTACTGTTAAACTTTTCACCATATAACAAAGTTGATGATTTATTCCTGTTCTTTGTCTCTTAACCAGCTTCTAATCCACAAAAGTACTCTACCTTTCAACTCAAATACTTAGCTTCATCAACAGCCTCATGTGAGGGACATTTATTTGGACTTTTCAGAAACATTTGTCAATGTTAACCAGTTCGCCTTCATTTATTAAATTGATAGTAAAACATTCTAACAGATTGAGGAAGCACAATATTTCCTTTACAGAAACCTGCTTCTTTCTATCATGCATGAATTTAAGTACTTTTCTTAAACCTATTGTTTTAATTGGTCTGTAAAGCCTAGGATCACCCCACCACTTTCTTTAAAAATAAGTACAATGGCTGTATTCTACTCCCTTCAGTACAGTTGATTGTAATGAGATTGTTGTTAGAAAGGACGGAAACTGTTGGACTGCATTCTCAGATTGAGTCAACAATTTTTCACCCAAAACTAGAGTACAAACAAGAGGCCACAGTATTTTATTTAATTATACACAAAATATTATCTGCAATTTTTCCAAGGCAAAAAGCACCCATAAATGCATATTACAGTTTAATGCACCTCCTAATATAGAAATAGGGTGGGATTTCCCGAATATATTACAAAAATATTGGACAGATCATTTTTTAGTACAACATATAAGCACAGGAATGAGGCAATTAAGAGGAGACAAGAACCAAACACTGTGGAATCTGGATCAGCCACCAGAGGTAGCTGGCTTCCCAATCTTCCAGAGATGGCAGGAGACATAATTTGAAGCCATATAGCAAGAAGATTGGGGAGGCAACACCACTCAACCTAAAGTGTTCCTCTGACTCAGCTCCCATGGCCACTGAGCCAACAGGCAAGGTGGGCTGCCATGGAAATGCCACTAACCTGTGCCCACTATTAAATTGGCAGAGCACTGGGAGTATGTCAGTTATTTCAGTGGCAGCTGCTGCAATCTTGATCTGCTAGGCAGAATATGATGGCGTCCAGCTTTAGCAAGGTCATCAGATGAGTATAATTATATAAAAATGTGTTTATTTTTACTGGCAGACACTTATTTTAGATGGACGTTCACAGAAAGGTAGATTGCTGCTTTGTGGGAGAGGAGGAGAATATGAGACTTCATTTAGGGTTGCAAAGCATATACAGAGCTTTGGACGGAAGAATATTAAATGCAGGTAATTACATACTAAAAGTGAAAGATCCAGCACTCCAATGATCTCCTCCCTTCCCTACACTGCAAAAGAAACTCTAATCCACAATTAAATACAGAACTCAAGAGATTTTATTCTCTATTTCCCCCAGTTCCAAAAGGGGAACCTGGCTAGAAGGAATTCCTGTATTGAGTACTGCACCTGTGTAATTACAAATTACAACTGTGCTAACCAGTATACTAAATAGAGATGCCCGCCACTTAATTAGATCCTTTCTTAGAGGAAAATGCACACACCCACCCACTTGCTCCTCTCCTTAATTGGTTTCAGACACTGCAGAAAACTAGTCCCCAAGACTTGTCAGCCAGCCAGCACACAAATGTTTCAGAAAGAAAACCAGGTCAGGTCTAATCGCTTCACTTCTTTGGCTCTAGGTGACAGGTCAGCAGTTTGGTGTCTGCTGCCTGCAGCTGACAGGCTCCACAGAAAGTGAAAATGCTCCTTAAGCGCTGGCCTGAATTCCTGTCAAATCTGCACTTCTTCTTTATACACTTGGACACCAAGCAGCTACACCAGCCCTAATGCGCTATCATTGCTGAAGCTTGCCAACCTTAGTCCTCTGATTTAAAGATCACAGGATCATTTCCAATTACCTCATTTCCTCAGTTAAACTCAGAACCCCTTCAGTACAAGAATAGGTCCACTGGCACCAATTTCATTTAGCTCAGAGGGCACCCTCAGCACACTCACAAGGTCATCCCCAAAGAAAGGGACATTCCAGTCCTAAACGTCTCTTGCAAAGAGTATCGCTGCTGAATTAAACTATGGGCACCGAGATGAGACAGCTTCAGCCCTAAGCAAATACAAAGATTAGAAGTGATGGGGATAATCAATCCCAAGAACTCATAGAACATCATGATCTGATGTTGACTGAACAGGCCTCCTCCTCCTCCTCTTCCTGGCTTTCAATTTTTAGAACTACTGAAACAGTTTTTTAAAATTAGCTCTTCAACTTACTTGCATTCCTCTCCCTATCACCCTTCATGTGTTACTTGTCTTATACTGTAAATATTTTGAGCGAAGACCTGCCTTCCTGTATGTTTGTACAGGACCTAGATCAATGGGGCCCAAATCCTGACTGGAACCTCTGAGCACTATAATAGCATATTAAACAACATAACACTTCTCGTTTCATGTAACTATATAGGCTTCCCTCAGACCTCCATTCCCACAGTTTATCCCTCATCCCCATTTGACTATACAAACAGGCTATGACCTTTTCTCCTATGAAGAAAGATGGACATTGCTCTCTCCAGGGTCAGCTAGACATGGGGATAGAAAGAAAGAAAAGAATCCTGGAGAGCAACGCAAAACACTCCATTGCCCTCGGATTCCAGGGCTGAGCAGGCAGATGTCTTTCATCGGACAGCGAAGCCCATGAAAGGAGGAACCAATAAACCACTTGGCAGTACCGATAGTTGGGTCACCCACAGCTCTGAAAGCTCGTTAGCTAGAGATAAATTTGTATAAACTTAAGCTGTCCCCACTTCATCTCTCCAGTCAGTCCTTCAATGTCATAATCTTCCACAGCTTTAAGAGATTCATTCTACTGCACAGACACAGATCTGTAGGATTATCCTACCTGTGGTACTCAGATTCAGAAATCAGTGCCATCAATTTAAAAAGTAAAAGAAAATACAACTGCCTTCTCTTTCCTCCCTGTACCAGTTCTCTTCAAAGCGAGCGATTTCTGGAGTGAGCAGAACCCCAGACTTCCTGTGCCTTCTCATTTGTGTCCCCCCACCTGACTGTAGGAATGTGCATAAACTTCCAGCAGTTCTTCCAAACAGCGTAGTCTCCTGCCTTTAAGAAGAGACATCAGATCAGTTCGCTAACCGTACAAGCAACAAACAGATGGGAACAGTTTAGTAGCCAGCCTGTCTTGGGATGTACCTGCTTTTTAAAACAAGCCACCTAAAGCACATCACCCTTATGCTAGTCCTGAGCTATTGCACCCAACATTCTGGGATGGATCTGGCAGTCGAAAGCACTAAGCTGTGAGTGGTTACAGGTAGCTGAAGACAGCAGTTAAACACAGACAAGAGGAAAATGCCAGAGTGAGATACCATATGAGCTATAAACTTATTTAGATTAGAAAATTTACAAGGCAGAGACCATGTCTGTGTATCTATCAAGTGCTGCGTATGGGTTGAGCATTATATGAACAAAGAGCAATGGGAAGGAAAGAATGGGGGGATGACTAGATTTAAAAAAAACACACTTCCCTCTTAAGGATGATTCTGTGAACTTAACAGTGAAGAAGAAGAGAACTAGACTTTGAACAAGTCTGATAAGAGAGAAAGGACAAGGAAGCTGGGAGAAAAATGAGGGCTGCTGAGACAGGTGGGAAACTGAGGTGTGTACTGCACTCTGTCATTGGAAAGACTGTGAATCTCTGATCACATTCAAAATAGCTACAACAAACAGGAACTTGCTAGAGATACACAGAGAATGATCACGTTAGTGTGGTTTCAAAATAGATTTTAAAACATTTCATTTTAACAAGACAACAAGTTTAATTAGACTAATGCCTAACCTTTTTAAGGTGCCCAACTGAAGTATGTACAGGAGGAGTTGGAGCACACCAGAATGGAGTGAAATCTATTTTCTTCTGATACAACAAGAGAACGTTTGCCATCTAGTGGACAGTTCCTCACACTGACATCAAAATTAACTGCATTTCTTTTTACATACCCAGAAAGCCCACACCCTTCTAGAAACACTATTGTTCAACTAAAATAATTTCTTGCCTGACATTTGCAAAGATTTTAGGAGATGTCTCTGAGGTTATGATGCCCCCTGGTGAAGCAAACATTCATTGAAGTGTATGAGAGTTTTGTACTGGTGCCCCTCACTAAGCCCTTCTCTGAAAATAATCAGCCACCTGGTCACCCAATCCCCAGTGTTCGGTAAAAATCTATTGTCAATGCACGAGATAGAGAGAGATACAGAATAAGAGAAACATACTTTATTGACACAGTACAGCAGAATCACAAGCTCATGCCTAGCAATGAAGAGTTACATTAGTTTGTATCAGCCAGCAGTGTCCCTTTTGAACCTGTAAAGCAAATAAAGAGGCTTCCTAATACATTTAATATATAGCAAGCAGATTTCAACTTTCAAATTTTATAACACTTTCCCTTCTGCAGATGAAAACTGATGTTGCAGAAGAACTGTAGATTTGGGATAATTGAAGGTTTAGCTTAAGAGTCCCTGACAATCCATGGCAACATAAATATAAGGGAACAAACAAAATACTGAGGGATTTCCTGCAAACTCAAACTACACCACTCTTCAGAAACAAAGTCTAGTAAATTGGAAAGCATTAGGACCTGAATTCAGAGGAACGCCAAATGCACGAGACTGCAGACCTATCTTTATGATTTGGGTACAAGTGAACTATAACAGACAGAATTGCCCTGTGAAATTTTATGATCTGGGTAAGGAGGGGTGTAACATATAAATTCATCATACTGGTAAACTGTTGAAGTTATGCTTCCATTATGTAGGGTATAATTAAAAATAGCATATGCTGTTCTGACCACCATAAAACAGAAGGAGATGATAGAGATGAAGAAAAGGAGCAATGGAAGGACAACACAAAACAATTTAGGGCTAGGAGACAAGATCAGCCCGCTTTCTACAATTTCTAATGTTTAGGGGAGGGGGAAATCACAGGTTTCAAAGAGAACAGAACAAACTCCAATCACCTGGTTGAGATGGCAACAATTCAGAACTGATGGTCATGGTCTACAGTACAGGGAGAGCTACCATTGAATAAGGTATCTAGTTTTTGCACTTTTTATAGTGTATTTCCCCTAAAAGAAAAGGACTGGAAGACAACTCCCAAATCTCCCAAAAACTCCCCAAAAAAGACAGACAGAGATGCCCCTTCATGCCCCCTCCCTTCCAAATATCATTAGATACAATTACACACCAAAAGTCCTGCTCATATACTAATATGACATGTAACCTGCAGGAACCAGACAGACAATCAGTGAACAGAAGTCATTGCAAGCAGACACAGAACAGAGGCCCTTTAGGACAGCTGGAGGAAATGAGAAACCATCCTCCCCCAGAAAGCATGAGGCTGTGCACTTTTCCCCTACATTCCATGTATAAATGGAGGAAGTAATAAGAAGAGATACAGGGACATAATGCATTCCTTTTCTTCCTGCTTATATAGTTATTAGCAGACGGACAGGCACATTGCATTACTCTTTGGGATAATCATCCAACTGTTCCCATTCTCTCCTACTCACTGTCTAACAATTAACTCTCCTCAAACTTTCACAAGAGGTTCGCTTCAGGAATATGACAGGGACAATGATCTCTCTTTATACTTGATCTCATATTCCTGGCTGAAAATGAACATAATTCATGCTGAAAGAATCTTGGATAAAAAAACTTGCCCCAATTCCACTGGATACAATTCACATGCAAAAGGTGATTTTCTCGAGAGCAATTTGTTCTTCTGTACAAAGAAACACCCTTAATAGTACTAAACAATGCAGCACAACCAAAATCCTCGCTAACACTTTGCATCAAATATTCTGATTTTAAATGGAGAGGTTATCAGAGTCTCAGCAGTGCTATCTACCTATGTGCATTAAGGAACAGGTACCTGATCAATCACATACACTGAACAACAACACAGAGAATTACAAGAAAACCAAGGGGACATTTTTGTTGGAGACTCTTTTACCTAAAATAGTGGTGCACCCAAAACAGAATCCCAAACCCAAAACACGCGTAGGCCCAAATTATCCCACCATTTTGCATGCCCAACTTTCACTGTTTTTGTTTGTTGTGCAGGTGCAACTGAGGGGATAAGAGCAAGGGCCTGGTGGGGGAAGTTTGAATCTGGGGTAAAAGTTGCAAGTCAAGCCTAATTCTTGTACAAAGCTTAGATCTCCATGCAAGGATGCTGACAGGAAAGAGGTTCTTTTGGGCAAAACACCTCTTCCCACCAATAAACACAATCACACCTGAAACATTTAAAGAACTACATTCCTTGTGAGAGTGATACACAAGCATGGCCCTAATTTCACAGAGGACCCTTCCTGCAAAGAAACAGCTATTCCTGGGAAGAAGATACAGTATGTCCCACTCTTTGGTTATATCGCATATAAATTAGAAGAGCCAGTACTCTGATCTAGTTCAAAGCTAAAAGATGTGTAACACTGTAGATACAGAGATTGACATCAGCCCTCTGTTTGACTAGTTCTATAATCATTTCACTGTCACTAAAGACATTTTCTCTGCACCAGAAAATGTTTATTGCACCTCCACCATCATATAAAACACAAGATAGTAAGAGAAAGGGCTGTTAAGTTAAGTTACGACTTTAGAAAACAACATGGCAGGCCAACCTAATGCAATGTTCCTGAGATTTCATTACAGGAATATTTACAATAATGCATCACAGGCTCATATAAATGACTTGCCATATATCTCACAAAACTCTATAAGCTTAATATGGTCACACTAAGTCAATACTTTCCAAATATGAATGTAGTTATATGCAAGAAGTTTAGAGAACTAAGAGCCAAACCAGCTCGCCACCCCCATAAATCTCAAAGGGATTGAGTTAGGCTGTTAGTCAACATTTCATGAGTTAATCCCAACAAAGATACTGGAT
This sequence comes from Mesoclemmys tuberculata, assembly GCA_007922155.1. Lineage (NCBI taxonomy): Eukaryota > Metazoa > Chordata > Testudines > Chelidae > Mesoclemmys > Mesoclemmys tuberculata. The sequence goes on from ML675626.1 coordinate 21,746,979, forward strand.
CATTGTTTGTATTTAATGAGGCATAATCATATACACTTTGTAACAGTGAGAGAGAGGAAAGACAACATACAAATTTGCCATGGGGAGCACAGATAAGGTGGACAGCCTGACAAGCTTAAGCCATCAAGATAACTAAGTAGCAAAGCAAGTGGAGCAGATGGTTAAACTCCATCAGCTCTCAGCACCTACCTGATATTTAAGCCAGTGCTCTGGTCCAGTTTTTCCCAGCTTTTCAACTTTCCCAAAAGTTTCTAGGGAGGAGGCCAAAAGAAGTCATTAAAGAAACCCAAATAAGTGTTCTTACATCTCAACTCCTATAGCTGCATTTTCCATTCCTTCCAACTCAGCCTGTTCCACTTTCTTCCTGTTGACTTTATCATGTATACATGGCCCACCACAGTTGGAGCATCATTCTGCGTCCCCAAGAAACTATTAACTGCAACATGAACCCTCCCAACCACCAGTTACATGGCACCAATACACATTTCATCCGTGCACCATTTCTGTGCCATCCATTATCTAGCCTTGTGAATTAACCTCCACTGTACTAGAGGCTGTTACTGCAGAGATCAAAAAAATTAAAGTGGTATTCCGAACATCCCAATTTCATATCAGCTGCTGTGCCCACTTTTCCTCCCAAGGGGATAGGCTTCACAACTCCCTATGTTTTCAATTCCAGCATCAGACAGGATCTCCCAAGTCAGAACTCCCAAGAACTCTGCACCCAAAGTTTTTCATGACCATGTAATCATCTTGAAAAATCTCTTTACCTTTGATTGAAGGTGGGCTGGAAGGGATACTGCTGACAACAGCAAGACAAAGAAATCAACTACGGTATATTGATACAAGATTGTATGTGGTCCCTTCTACCGGCAGCTGTGATCTGACTATGCCACAGGCTCCCATCATGTGTCTGTCATATACCATCACCTCTGGGAAGCACTTAGGAACCAAAAGGACATTCATGGGTGGGGTAAGGTGAAAAGGAGATGCCGCAGTGAAGAAAGGCTGTTCTTAAAGAAGTCTTTAAGACGAATAATAGATAGAGTTTTGTGTTTCTGTCATTATGAACACTCCCCTCACATTGGGATATCTTAGGATAGATCTTGGGGTTTGGCCAGTTTGTACCCAGGAACCACAGCAGTCACTGTTGACACCCTCATTATGTCTAGAGCAGGGGTGTCAAACTCAATTGGTATGGCGGGCCACATTTACATTAAGTTGAGTTCAGGGGGGCCACGCATAACACACACTACTCTACTCTACCTTTCATGCTCTACTCTCCGCCGAAAAATCTCCCCGCAGGGTAAAATTCGGCGGCACAGTAGGAGAGAGAGGCTCTCACAGGGACTTGCACACTCCACTCTCCGCCGTTAAATCTCCCTGTGGGGTCACATTCGGCGGCCATTTCCTTTTTAAGAGCTCACGCAAGATGTCCCACAACTTGCCTGAGCTCCGCTCAGAAAACACTGACAGCACAAGCCTGCGGCCTGGATTCAGACTGCGGGCCAGATAACACAAGCCCGCGGGCCGCAGTTGGCCCGCGGGCCGCGAGTTTGAGACCCCTGGTCTAGAGGAACTAAGGAGCCCTAAAAGCCCACACAAGCAAGAGCAGTAGACCCAACTCTACTTGTACAGCAAGTGTTCTTGGCTCCTCACCTCATTCTCCAATTCGAGGGTTACTATATCTGCCTGAACCGTCTCACAGCGCTCCAGCTTTTTCTGGAGACCTTCCACCTCCTCTCTGAGTAACCCATTGTTTTCCTTCATTTCCCTGAGAAAAACAAAAAGGGCAAAGCCATTAAAAAGCCACACAATAATTCAAAACCCTTGTGCAAACTCCTGCATATACACACAATTATAAGGAAGCATAACACATTGAACAAGCCATTATGATGCTGAGCCAAACTGGTAACTTTCTATAACCTTTGATACAGGAGCCAGCAAACCGAGCTAAAAGCAAGGAAGTTTGAGCTGCTCTTACAGGCAGTGGGTGAGTTTTGTGGAGTTGTGTGTGTTTGTTTTGGTTTGGTTTTTGTTTTCTGGTTTTTTTCCCCATCAGTTTGCAGGAGCTGGTACTGGGTGGTGTACTGAGATCAGCTGACCCTAATTAGGGGCCCTATAAAGGCAGCCATACAAATCAGGCAGCAGCACAGCTGCAGCAACACTGGAGCCAGCAAACAGCTGAAAACAGGAGAGATTCCAAGGGGAGTTTGAGGAGGGGGCATGGGGTGTTCTGGTACTGTTGAGGTGCTCCTTGGGGGTTGTTTGGGTGGGGGTTTTTTATTTTGTCTCTCTCACTGATGGGAACTAGGAGGAAAGGCTATGAGAGACACAGAGGAAGTAGTGGTATTCACCAAGCAGTGGAAAAGACAATGAAGATGACTGGATGTGGAAGCTGTGGGATGTAGTCATCCTGGAGGGAGTACCTCAAAAGAGCTTCATTTGTATGAAGTGCTGCCTCATAGAGCTGATGGAAGAGAAGATTCAAGGATTGGAGATGCAAGTCTAGAACACAGAAAGTAGGGAAACTGGCAAGAGTTCGTGCTCTTATCCATTTTCAGATAGGAAGATTTCTTCAGCCCTGAGTTTCTTACTATAGGTTTTGTGGAAGTGCATTAGTCAGCCCAATTGTGTCAAAAATAAGACAGCTAATCTTTCAGCGTGTTTCTGTTTCCACTCAATTAGGACACATTTCACATTTCCAGAGGCAAAGAGGAGTGCATGGAAGCACTTGGAGAGTTTCCATGACAAATGGCCATTGAATGGAGGCAGTCCACATACATCAAGAGCAAAGCTAAAGGAGACTGCTTAGACTGTAGTCTTCTAAATTGTGGTAACAGGAAGTTGGCAAGATCAGATGCGCATGTACTTCAGACTTTTTGTTTGTTTACAGAGAGGTTGAAATTAGATTCTCTCCTGATTACAGCATATGAAAAATCACTTTTGTGAAGGTTATGCCATAGCACAGGACAACTGAGAGTTTCAAAAAAACCACTTTGGAGACCCATAAAGCAAATTCCAAAAGAGGCAGCACCAGAGCAGCTCATAAACTTCAGCAGCCATCCTTTCAAAATGATATATTGGCACAAGAACCCTTTTCATTAGTGGAAATGCTGACTGGCTGGTCACAAAATAAGAATTTAAAAGCCTTGCCAAGATATGATAGGGATAAGCATGTTAGAAATGTCTCGAGATTGAAGAGATAGCCCATCGCAAATCCATATAGAAAGGATTTATTATCAGCAAGTAAGTTTAGTATCAGATCCTGCTCCTATCTCCTCTTTACTATCCACAATCTTCCCTTTGATCCAAGCTGGAAGGTAAATGTGTCTCATCTTTCCAAAACGACAAATTATCATTTCATGGTGTCCTTTGTGTGAAAGGAGATTATCCAGAACCCTCCAAATCATAGTAACTAGTAACCATTACAACACTGGCTCAACCTCATACACAATAGATATAGAAGACCTTGAAACTTCCTTCCACAGCATCCTATCTGGAAATTTCCATTTTGTGTAACACACTACACTACGAAGAACCAGGGACAGAAAATGATAGCCAATGGGGGATGGACTGAAGCAGAAAATAGCCACACTTGACATATGCCCCTGTACTGAAGGCAGATCTTTCCTTCTCACCTGAAGTAGGCATTATCCTCCCGGAGTTGGAGCAGCTCCCGCTCCATCTTTGGGAATCGGGCCAGCTCTGCTTTCATGTTCTTCACAATTGCAGCATCTTGCTCTTGCAGGGAGAGCTGCTGTTCCAGATCCTGGAAGGCAAGTAATGACACAAGAACAAGACGACAATTGAGTTTAGCTCAGGAAAGCTCACAGCTACCTCTACACTGGACTGCTAAGCCTGTCCAAAGCCTCTTCTAGCACTCTCTCCACCCTTACATTAATGCCAACATTTATCAGAAATGGGCTCTGTTACATTTAAAAGCTCATCTGCCCTCCATCTTACACATCAATTCCCTATTAGCCAAGTAATAATAAGCCAAAGGTCTGCTCTTCTCACCCACCATAAGGTAATATATATGAGAGATTAGTACTCTGATGGACTTATTAGCAGTGGACAGAAAAGACATACAATGGAGACAGAAGGCAACAAGCAATCCACGCCTTCTTCATGTTGGCATACCCCCCCCCCATTCTTTGTTTGTTGGAAAAAATTTATTTAGAGCGGTACTGCAGTTTTTTTTCTCTCCTTCCAGTCACTCTGTGTACTGTAGTTTATTTTGACATATCCCAGCACAACTGGTAATGCTGCAGCCCTACAGTCTCATTCTACTCAGTGCCAACTATAGGAGATTCCACAAGCAGCAGTCCCTCAAAGGCAAGTTTCATTTTCTCCATCTGTTTTTTTTCTCTCTCCTGCCCATCTCCACAGAAGAGATTCATTCCTAACTGGCCTACAAGTTAATTTGCCAGGACAGAAGGCATCTCCATACTTGCCTAACAAGTCAACCGGCAATCAAAAGTGTTGCAGCTAACTGTACTTTGTATATATATTGAAAATAATGCCCTGACTCCAGTGGAAGGATTTCCCCAGGAGCAGGAACTGAGCTCAGAGTTGCAAGGCTCACCATCTGCTATGAAAAAGCAAAGATGCCTAGAAGCATTGTACCAGAGCCCTGAGTGACGAGACAAACCCAGGTGACGCTTACATCCAAATAGTCTGCTCTATAAGGATATAAAGCAGTTATCTACGCAGACGGGATCTGTACAGCTTCTGAGCAGTGGGGCTCTCTGATACAGAAAAATGAAGCACATTAGGAAAGTACTGAATATTATAAACTGTATAAGCCACTCTTCTAATTTCCATGCCTTGAAATTTGAATTTAGCCAACTTCAGCTCTACCCAGCTAACAGGTAAGCCACTTATATGACAGAGTGGCTCCCTGTTTCTGTAAGGGTATCTTTTTCAGATCCTTTTCCATGTAAAAATGAAAAGCAGACCCTCAGCATGGGTCACAAACTCTCTCACCTTAATCTTCTGCTCTTGTTCTGCCAACAGGGACTGGCTTGCTTGCAGCAACTGGATTTGCTGGCTGGCCTCCTTATATTTTCTGTTTTATGCAGACATAAGAAGTTCATTTACATACAAGAATCACTTAATGGGAACAATCTACACAGAGATATATCAGAGACATAGATTTAGTCAAGCATCGATTACCACCATGACCACGAACTGTTGTGCTGTAGAACTGCTCCAAGGACCTTGGTTCTGGGGCAACTGTGATATCCAGTGTGGAGACAGATTAGCTTTATTTAGGAAAGCAGGAATATTTTTCCTTATAAAAAAATAAGGATTCCTTATATTCATAGAGACACTCATGATCAAGTTATCGTCAAGCCCACACCAACAAATACATGAGTACTTTACATAAAGATTCATGTAATCCTTGGTCCTAAAAAGGAGTGTTAGAGCATGGAGCTGACACAGGAGGATGTAGCAGGCAGACACACACCCCTCATCAGATCTTCTAGTCTCCCCTCAACTACACATAGTACAAAACCAAGTTATCAACATGAATATGAGAAGCAAAGGAGGTTTAGATGTTTCTTTTCTAAGGTAGAATTAAATTGCTGCTCAGATCTAGTTTCCAGCAAATTTTTATAACCTACATATCCAGATCAAAGAAGCACTTTGAACAGCAAAAACAAAAAGCAGTTAAATTTTCTGAATGACAGCAGCTGAAGAAGACTGAAGGTTTATGTTTTCCTGGCAGTGACTGATCCCTTACTCACTTGTGTTGCACATCCAGCTGTTCCATCAGCTCCTGTTTCTGAGATTCCTGGCTTGTCATTTGCATCTCCTGACTCATTAAACTCCATTGCAACTCAGATATTTTTCCCTTCAATACGCTGATCATCTGGAGTCACAGAAAAAAGGGAAAGAATAAACAACACACAAATAGACCAATGGCCCTCCGAGCTGAATGTTATGGAATGCATGCTGCTGAGATCAAATAACTGATGAATGTGAAACACTGAATCTAGAAATAATCCATAATAAAACCTGCAAACTCACCTCAGAACAAAGGTAAAAGAAAATTTTTTGCTCGCTTTCATCTTGCACTCAAATTGTCGTCATTTCCATTATCCATTGTGTGACCTCAAAATGGCATGCAAAAAGCAAGCTTCAAAGCCAGAACCTATGCTCACAAGAGGATCTGTCTTAAGGTTCACAATTATCCCACCATCCACACATCCAGATGTTCCTAACCAATGGGGTTTCAAAATAGACCCCAAAATTTTCAACCAGGCAATAGCAGAGACAAATCCTCAGTAGAGGTGTAGCTACCATGGTGATTGACACAAGGAACAGATGTGGCTAAAACAGTATCAACAACACAGCAGCATTTGTCATTGCACCTTTACTAAGCTATTAGCTCAGCTCTTGCTCTCCCAGACTCACTCAAGATATACACACAGAGGGACAAACATCAGTACTGCCAAGTCTGAAATAAACTAGTTCACTGACAAATCTCATACAGCAAATATAGCAAGCAAAGCAGAGGAAGCAACTTAACAAGTTTGAAGAACAAGCCACATCGGTTGGAATAACCATAATTCACCTGCCCTCGCGCCTCACACCCACCTTTAGCGTTCTGAAACTTATCATAGAGCACCCAAAATGTGTTAGGTGCTTTAAAGAGACAAGATCCATGCCCCAAATTTGAGAGACGTGGGGATAAAAGTAGCATAGAAATAGGACTCCAAATTATTGGATTAATTTTTATCCAACCTCCAACAAGTTTTCCTACTTTTATTGCCACAAATTCCAATTGGTAAGTTAAATCTACTCACTTGAAACTCTCCTGGTTTTTAAATCCTTGGCCTTTTGGTAGCTTAACTAACAAATTTTAGAAATGGTAGTTGCCATTTAAGACATATTTGGAAGAGCTCCCCTCCAGGTAGTTTTGTTCCCACCTACATCTCAGCTCCTCCAACTCTCCTGCTCATTTTCTTCACACACTAGGCTCCCTCTCACCCTACCACTCCCTTCATTGCTTTTCTCCACTCTCCACCTCATGTCTTCTATCCTGATTTCCCCCATGTTCAAAATACTATCATTGCCCTTGCCTTCCAACTGTCTTTCTCCTCCAAATCCACCTCTCTAAACAATGTCATCTGATTATTAATCCCCACATTCACCTCTCCGGAATTGTTATTCTGTCTCCTTTCCTGTTTGGACTGTAAACTCTTTGGGATAAAGGACATATCTCATCTATGTTTGTGAATCACAGTATACTCTGTGGTTCTAATTGTTGTAACAAGAATTGATTGTTCCGATTTCAGATGATCCTCAAAGTCACCTAGAGCACTGGATGAAATAAGAAATGCTCTGCTCTTACTTCATTAGCTTCAGTCAGTTTGCTCTCCTTCTCCTGCAGCTTCTTGCTCACAGTCTCCATGCTCTTCTTATAGGTTTTATTCATCTCCATTTGTTCCTTCAGCTTCGCATCAGCCTCCACTTCCTTTTCCTGATAGTGCTTTATGCGTGTGAGGAGCTCCTGGTTACGGTCAGCCTCTCGCTAGAGAACAGAAAATGCAAAGGGACTTCATAAGAAGACCGAACCAGAATGGCAAAGACAGTCCTTTCCTTTCCGCCTCCATCCTCCCCATGGTCTCACAAGCATCCCCACCAACCAATCTTTTCAGAGCCACACTCTTTAACCCCTCTCATTAGCAAAGCTAGTATCTTACTGGCAATTGCTCAATGACAGGGGAAGGAAACATAGGGAAATAGAGCCAGAGAATTAATGGACAGATTCCAAGCAGATCTTGAACTGATGTGTGGACGTTAGAACACAGAGTTGGCTTCAAGGTTTGCACAGCATAATTTACATCAGCTCAAATGTGAAAACCTTGGATACACCATTTACTCATGCACAACAAGTATATTTCATTGAGCCTGGGACCTTAATATCTGGAGTAACAAGACTCTTTGAAATTTCTATTTGCATTAGAACATTTTAAATCTAAAATATTTTAATCATAAATAAGTCAACTTTAAACATATAGCATAAACCTGTACAACAAAACCACCAACATATGGGGGCAGATTTAGTTTTTTTCAGCCAGATTCTTTATTTTATTGGCACTCTGACAGCATTTCACGTAACATTTCAAGTTCATTTCTAACTCAAATTGATTAGCACTTATTGAAAAATGTAAAGCAAATTGCTCTGCTAATCAAAGCAAATCAGGCCACAGATTTACATTCTAAGCAAAGATTATGCAAAGCAGCACAAGATTCCTGAAACCTTTATCCACATGACTCATGAAACACCAAATTTAAGCAGGGTAATTACCACACTGCTGGATTAATGCTGTTCCCTTTTTGTACCAGTATTTTATGGCGTTCCTGTGACTGACTCAGCTAGATTCAGGTTTGAACTGTTCTTGGCTTAATCCCAAAATCACCTGACTTGAGGCAGAACTAGGATTTTACTCAGTGACCCACGATTTCACAGCTACAGAGTAAATCTGTCTCCCAGCATCCTTATGATATTTTGCCAGATTGGTTTTTTTTTCTTTTTAGCAGATGAACTTTGAAGAGACGCTAAGAGCTTTATAGGATGAAAAAGCCCACTAATTCTGCTGCTGCTTTCAGCGACATAGCTAAGCAAACACATTTGGGCATACAACCAGAAGGCAACGAAAGCTATTAGTCACTAACTAGAGCTCAGCAGCTTATCGGTGCAGCTTCTCTTGTATGGCAGTCGCATGACTGGTGGTGTTATCATTCCAGTTCATTTACAGTCAGACAGACATACTAAATGGTTGCAATTGTGCCAAAAGAAGTTTAAATACTTCTGGAAGAAACAAGGTTTAACATGGCAGACCTGAATCCCTTTTGTTTTATACTGATGAGCAACAGAGTGCTAAATAAACAAGTGTATAGACTATCCGGAGGTCAGATCAGTATCAGACTATTTGTCAGTCATGCAACAAAGTTTTAATGATCTCAGGATGCTCTGACTGGAGCCTTGCCTGTCGAACAGCACGAATGCTGTACCTACCTCATAGCTCCTGGCATTAGTATTAGCTGCCTTCTCCAGTTCAATGCGAGCCCTTTTGTGGCTCAGCTCCATCTGCATCTTCTCACGTTCCACTTGCAGGAGCTGAGACTTGGATCGGATCTGCCCAGCTTGTTCCTCCAGCTGATCGGTTTCCATGGGAAGAGTGACATAAAAACACAATCAGCAGAACAGCAATGTTTTACCTTTCTACAATGCCCTCCAACTTTGGCTTTCAAATTACTTTACAAACCTTGATATATTCAGCCCCTCAAATCTTACATGGGTTAAGTATCATCATCATACCCATTTAGCACATGGGGAAACTGAGGAACAAAAGTTAAGGTCACACAGTGAGTCTATGACAGCTGGAAATAGGAGTATGCGTGAATGTTGGTGTCTTGACTCCAAATTTCCCACACCAATCATTAGAGAAGCTCCCTTCTAGAATTCACTTGTCGCACACAACACTAAAAAGATTCCTATTGCAGATTTATCTGGCATTCTCAAAGAAGAAACAGATCCCAACCAAGGATCAGAAATCATGCCCCCTACCTACATCTCTGAAACTGAGGGCAAAGCGAAGTAGCAGGTTTTTCCACTGCGATTAGATATACCTGGTACAATCTAATTTTTATATATGAATGCATTTTTTGTGTAAAACTACCATCAGGACTCCTGTGCAACTTAGCAGCACTGAAGGAACTAACAAAGCACTTTGTCCTTATGAAATGGAATATGAACATTTTGAATATTTCCTCCATGCAACGGAAATTAAAATAAAGATGGCAAACCCTTACTTTACACTCAGACATAACTAGAGATCTATAACAAAGCTACAGAACACAGGAACTTTAAGGGAAAGTTGTCCAAGATATCTGAGGTACTGCTGAAATGCCTATCACCATAGTATCCATGAAGAGCAGTTTAGTAAATTAAACATTTACATTTTCAGGGCTACAATTCTGGTCCAGATTGAGGTCCTCAATGGAATGGCTTTGGTGATCTCAATTCAGTCCTCAGAGACAGAGTCAATATCATAAACACACCACAGAGAGTTTAGCCCAGTTGACAGTATGTTTTCAAGAGAGAATGAGGCAAGACAGGAAAAACTGTCCATCAACCCAAGTAAACCATCAATTAAACTCAGTGGTAGAGCAGGATGAAGGGAAATCACAATATAGCTGCCTGAGTTGGCCTACAGATAAGTTAAAGGGGGAGAATCATTATACAGTACACAAAGCAGCTTACACTTACACAAAGCACCATACATTTACACAGTGTGAACTACATCGGTCTTATACTATAAGAGACCACTATAAGATGTAGTTCACACTGTTCTATATAGAAAACTTGCCACTAATCTGGAAAAAAACAGATCCATTAGTTAAGCATGTGAATACGGCCCCCTGGTCATAGTAACAGGTGTGTAATAGAAAACAACACAGGGAATAGTAAATAATAGGAAACTTTAACAAACTATTTAGACGCGACCATCTTTTATTTTTTCTTTAGCAAACCGTCTCATGACAATGGATCGTGTAGACAAGAATATTAGGAAAAGAAAATATACTGAGGATTTCTTGTTATATTTAAACCTATGCTATGCCATGGTGAAATGTTATTTATTGGAATTAGTAATAAATATTTCTCAACATATAATTAAATATTGTTTTTGTGATTAATCACTATGTTTAAATTATGTTTGATTTGTAGCAATGAGAATACATAATGCATATCAGGTATTTACATTCCGAATCATAACTGTAGCAAAATTACAGTTTTGAAGTAGCCACCAAAATTATTTTTTGGTTTGGGGTCACCGCAATATGAGGAACTGTATTGCGGGGTCACGGCATTAGAAAGGTTGAGAACCACTGTCCTAACTGAACAAACTCCCATGCCTAAAATCAAATGAAATCTAAACCCTTGACTGTACTGACACTGCAGCTGTCTGTGAGCCAGGGATGTCTCACCTGCACCCTCTGCTGGTACTGCATATGCAAAGTATTTTGAGATGATCCTTGTGCTCCCTCCACACGCTGCGAAATAAAGCTGTTGAGAGATCTCAGGGTGGAGAACACGGTTGTATTATCCTCCAGGTCCTCCATGGTGGGCTCTCTGCTGTAAACATATACACACACAGCCAAAAGTGAAACATGCAGGGCATCTTACAGCCTATTTACTGCTGTAGCTCAGGGAAGGCATATCCTTTTCTTGGAGTCACTCTGGAGTCCAAGTTCTTCCTACATACAGCATACAAAACCAAAACCGTCAGCCGCAGTTGATAGTTGCTGCCAGGATCCTCGATGACACTGGAAGCACTACAGGGAGAAAGGTCACAGCCCTGCAACTTCAGCTCAGGCACCACTGCAAAAACCTCTTCCTCCACATCTTAGTTCTCAGCCTGAGTTTGTAAGCTTTACTTCAACGTCTCAACCCAATATTATTCAAGGCTACCACAAGCTCTGAGAGATTCAAAACTCTCCTTTTATTTAATCAGTACAGAGTCACGGGTCTTCATTTTTGTACCTTCCCCTTTCCTTCACTTGAGGACCTGCTGATCAACCACAATATCTATTTAACACAAATATTCAACCCACACAACAAGGAATTAGGACAGGAATTAGTTTCTGGAGGCCAGGTGACAAAGAAACTTGCCGTATAGATCTCTAGCAAACAGAAAGCGTTCTAACTCTTCCTCTCACATATTTTAACTACAAACAGAGCAAGGAGGAAGCGTATGATCTGGACCCAGTTTAGTGCTAAAATTAATCACCTAAATTACTTAGAAGACTAAGTCCCATTTTCAGAAGGGATTTAGGAGCCTAACTCTCATTGACTCATCTAGATAGCTTCTCAAGTCACTTTTGTAAATGGATTTAGGATCCTAAATTACTTAGGCAGTCTTGAAAATTTTACTCCAGTTTTAGGGTAAGGTTAAATGTTCAAAATCAGATCAGGGATGGAGTTCCAAAGTGCCCAAATCTTGCCAGCTGTTCTCACAAGACTTCAGTAGAGTCCAGAGTAGAACCAGAAAATGACCCTCTTTGGGACGTGTGCCTGACACAGACCCAGAACTTCAAAAGTAGGTTCAGAACTAATGATGTCAAAAGTCCTCTTCCTTGATTTCACCCACCAACCCAAAAATTCAAAAAGATTTGTATTAGAGATTGCAGTTTGGGCTAATTTTAGTTTAACACTACTGTCATTCCTTATATCTTAAAAAATATTTTATGTGAATGGACAGGCAGGAGCAAAGAGATAAGAGAAAAAAATGTGTCAGCTACAAATCAGCAAAATCCAGAGTCAACATGCTACATTTCTTTTAAAGTGCCACACACACTGCATAAAAATAAATTCAGCTGAGCACATTTCCAAAATACACTAAGGTTCCAGCAAATACAGAAAACAACAATATAAACAATCCAGACAAATAAAAACAAACTCACCCACAAAACAAACACAAACTTCTTCAGCTTCCTCAACTTTTAGCAAATGCTTTGTACTTACAACCCAAAGAAGGTACAATGAAATTTGTTAATCACTAGAAGGCCATCAGCTCATTATAATGGGGGGAGGGGCGAGGCAGGGCAGCAAAACAATGAAGTGCAGTTAACAGGGATGATCTCTTGATGGGATTATTTTACTTGCCATTAGGCAGATGGCCACTCGCACGGGTGTCATTACTCAGGCCTGAACTCCACACAAAACATCTCTTGGTGGTACTGTAGTTTCCAAAGCATTCAGCATTGCCCTAGCTCTGCACCCACTAAAGCCAATGGGAGTCCAATGATTTCAATGGGAATAGAGTTAGGTGAGAGTGGAGCACTTTTTAAGATCCCACCCCATGTATAAAATACATAAGTTTACCAGTTTTTCGAAGTCCCACAGCTCTCACTCCCTGGGCGGCACCTGACATACCCCATTTAAGTAGGGAAAGGAATGCAATGAAGTACAGGTGAGGCCATAGACCCCAAGCACATCCCAGATGGGAAAGAAGCAGGGACGTAAGGATAGATCATTAATGTTGCTGAGATTCTGATAATGTCCCAAGTGAAATTAAACCAATGCTGGCCCTTAACTCCTACAGAACTACCCGCTCGAGGCTTTCCAGGGCTCACTCCTTGGGAATAGCTGGCTCTAGGGTGGCTGCAGTCCTCACACACCTGTGCATAAGCCTCATTCCCATGACTGCAATGACTCATACAGGACAGAACCATGTAAATGTGGGGGAAATCAGAGCCCCCATGCTGCTGCCCCAGAGGCATGGGCACATCCATAGTGGGGCCCTGTGCCGCTGTCCCAGTGGTTATGGGGTGAGGGGTAAGGCCCTGTGTTACTGCCTGGGGGGGGGCCTTCAGTGGGTGGATTCCTGTACCACTGAAAGGGGGATTCAGAAGCAGGGCCTCCTGCTACAGGCCAGGAGGGGGTCAGTGTCAGGGGGTGGATCCCTGTACTACTGCCCTGGGAGTGGGTTCAGTGCCACAGAACGGTGCCCTGTGCCACTGCCGCAGGAGTTTGGGGCAGGACCTGTGCTACTACTGGGGAGAGGGATGGGGGAGTGGGTTCCTTGCTACTGCCCCAAGGGGTGTTCAGTGCTGGGGGGTGGGGCCCTGTGCTACTGCCCTAAGGGGGATCGGTTACAGGGGCATGGCCCCGTGTTACTGCCCCAGGTGGCTTGAGTTATGGGGGGTACAGTTACAGGGTGGGGCCCATTACACCCCGGGGGCTTCAGCTGGGGGCAGAGCCCTGTATTACCATCTGGGGGGGAAAGGGGGTCAGTTATGGGGGCAGGACCCGTGTTACCGCGGGTGGGAAGGGGGGTTGGTTACGGAGGCGGGGCCCGTGTAACTGCCCCCGAGGGTCGGTTATGGGGGCGGGGCCCGTGTTACCCCGGGGGGGTCGGTTACGGGGGCGGGGCCCGTGTTACCCCAACGGAAGGGTACCGTTGAGGGGCGGGGCCTGTGTAACTGCCCCCGAGGAGGGTCGGTTACGGGGGCGGGGCCCGTGTTACCCCGGGGGGGTCGGTTACGGGGGCGGGGCTCGTGTAACTGCCCCCGAGGGGCCCGTGGAGCCGGGGGCGGGGCCCTGCGTTGCTGCCCGGGGGTTCAGTGCCGGCGGGTGGGCCCCGCGCTGCGGGGCGCGGCCACCCGGGGGCTGGGCCCGGCCGCGCGCGGCGCGGCGCCCCTCACACTCACCCGCCGCCGGCTCACTCGCGGCTCCGGCCGGCTTGGATCTCCCTCCTCCTAGTCCCCACCCAGCGCGGAGATCTCGTGCCCCGCTGCCGCGAGACCAGCTCCCCTTACCGTAATGCTGAGAATATACCTGCAGCATGGCCGTGCCGCCGCTCTTTTACCGCAATGGTGGGAGCAGGCGCGCAACACTGATTTCTCTCGAGCTGCACAGTAAAACAGCCGGGGTCCTGGCACCATTGTAAGAGGGGAGATCTACCACATTTTTTCGGAGAGGAAGGACGCTCTTGAGGCAGAGTCTGGACGGGGGTTGAGGACCCCTAGGGTCTAGTCTCAGCCCTGCCAGAGTTCCTGTGTGACCTTGCTTGCTCTGTGCTTCAGTATATTTCCTTTCTCCCTTACTGTGTCTGTCTTGTCCATTTAGAGTGTCTCTTACTCTGTATAGGTACAGGGGATGCTACCACAACGGGAGCTGGACTTCGTTGAGGGCCTGTGAGCCCTGCTGCAGTACCAGCTTCACAACTTCTGACCACATTCCATGCTTTGAATCTGGCAGGTCTGCTACCAGATTGGAGGAGGACACCTGCGAGGATCCTTTACCTGCCACTTCTTCACAAACAGAAGCATAGGAAGATACAGACCTGAGCCCCCCTAGGGGCAACTAGACTTGATCAGATTCTGTCATCTGCTAAGCACTTTTTTTTTTTTTTTGCTTCCTTCCTAAAAGGGATGATCTTAGCAAATGAGCAAAGTTCTAACCTGGGCACTGACTCTAGTAGCAATATAACTGCATGCATTGGATTTGCACTTGGTGTCAGCAGGAGTAGGAAAATATGCCCCAGGTGTACTGTGGGCCTTGGAAAATGAAGAGACCCATGGAGAATGAAGAGCCATGTCCCTTTTTAAGATCCTGTTGTTGTCCGTCTGCAAGTAGATAAAGAATTCTGCTTTTTTAATTTTCACTCCCACTTTCCGTCCTCACTCTTTTATGGTATGCACTTGCACCTTTGCCCTCCTCTCTCTAGCACTGAGGTTCTAAGCACAAGGCTTGGAAACTGAGCAATTCACACTCCACTCTCCCCTCTTCAGCAGCAGCACTAAGGATGCTCACTGTTAGGATAGGGGTGTGCATGGCTGAAGCTATTGTAGAGGAAGAGGATGCAGTTTAATCCAATCAAAAGTTTAAACAAAAATCCAAGATAAATCATAATATGTACTGTGTAAACCTTCTTACATTGCTAAATTGGGATTCCAGCTATGCTTCTTCTATGCCCACAAGTGACTCTGACCAGTTCTTTCCTAAGAATGCATAGGAATGCCTCAAGCACTCTGCTTTCCATAAGCCCAAGTGACCTTGGGGCTCAACAGCCTAGAATTGAAATTGCAGGGAAAGACCCGCTCAGGGCAGGGCTGGGCAGCAGCATGCCAAGAAAACACATACTCTTTGGGGTATTTAGCTACTAACTGAGCTCTAACAGGACTCAACTTGAACACACACAAACTGATTTTTCAGAGGCTTGAGAGTTGGTCAAATGTGCCGTTTTTGTTCCCAGGAAAATCCAGCCACATCCATGTCAAAAAGGCCACTCCTTTTCCACATTTCAAGGCCCAGCTCTAAACACAAGGGGCAATAGACCTTCTCAAAGAATAAGGCACCTGAAGTTTTTAATAGAGGCAAAATGTGTATTTCTCCTGGCCTCTGTCTTAAAACCAGCTTGACCATTTTGGCTCAAGTTTTTTAGAAAATTTCAGCCTGAGGCAGACAGCTGGCATGGAAAATTTCAGCCCAGTGATTATTAGGCAGAGTCCATTAATAAATTGCAACCAACTTTTAGGAAAAATGCAGAGGAAATAAAACTGACTTTTAGATCCCTTCTCTTCACTCTCATTATGACAACCACCTTTGCTTTCTTCAAAGTATGAATACAGTGATCACATAGCAATTTTAAATAAACATACACATGTAAACAAATCTATAATTAGGGTTTTATTTTTGTTTCCATCACCCACAGACAGGTTTTATATCATTCCCAACAGCTTCTTCCCCAGGTGGGGCATTAGACAGGATGTCCTTACTTGCATAATTAGATTGTAAACTCAGTGAGGCAGCAATTTTGTATCTGTAAAGCATGAGGAACACCTACCATGTTATACAAGTGACAGATTTCACCAAATTAGGCTTAAAGATAAAGCAGTTCAATGTCAGAGTCTCAATGCTGGGACTTTAAGTATACTCAAATCAAGGTATCTAGTCAGTGACTGACACTCCCTGCAATACAGACAGGCACAATCATCAATGTTTCTGACATTTCATTCATCCTTGTACAGTTTTGCCAAAAAATAAGTCTCTGCTGACTCTTTCCGGCTGGACTGAGGCTTTATAGTTCTCACATCCTGGAAGTGCTCCATTAATCTGTATTTGAGGAGATGGGCTTCCTGGCCATCCCAGAATTTACAGAGCATGGTTCCTCTTGGCCTCAAGATACTTTGGGACAGTTCCACAAGGGACAAGCACAAGTTAATCAGCTTCTGATGATCTAGCTCTCGGATCCCTGTGGCATTAGGTGCCATGTCACTCAAAATAACATCTGCCTTCTCTGTAGGGAGGAGCTCCTCGATCTTCTTAAGCGTGACTGGATCTGTAATATCAGCATTGGACAGGAAGACTGCTCCCTCCAGAGGGGAAATTTGAAGAAGGTCAACTCCAAGGACAAAACCAACAGGGGCACTGGGATCTAAAGGAAACACAGAGTTAATGCAAGACACCTCCCTCCTCCAAATTAATCACTCTTATTACAAGAGCTGCTAACAATTCAAGTCATTCATGAGTTTTCCCAGAGTTCAATACACAAACCTACATTACACATTGATAAAAGTGCTATCTAACCTTCCTATAATCAGAACACTCATCTGTTATGCTCATCTCAACCTAGTTATTTTGGCAAGCTTGGAACAAGCAATTTAAAAAAAAAAAAGCAAGCTCTCTTTAAAGATTGGTATTCCAGAAAGCCTCTTCATTCATCTCTAACCAGCGTACCAACAGTAGGGCTGTGCTGAAGTCAACCTATAAAAACAATATAAGTTGCCCTGTTACCTTACAAACGTTAATTAATTGAAGCACAAAAAACCCTAGGAGGTCAATGCTACCACAATTTTTCAGAAAGGCAAACTGAGACACAGAAAAGTTGTTTCTTGCCTGAGGTTACCCACTAAGGGGCTGCTCTGGGAGAAGTGGATTTATTACAGTGATTGAACAACCCCTTCCATTGCTTTATTAAGTATCTACACTAAAGCATGTTTCTATACGTAGACATATCCTAAGCTAGTGGCAGAGATGGGGACAGATCCCTCTTCCCCCACACCTATCCCTTTTCTTTAGCCTTTATATAATGCCCCACAGAGTAGTTCAATGTAAGCGCTTTAGCCACTTCTGCAATACATCAACTATCACTTTCTAGGGACTCCCTAAAGATGGCTTCTCCACCCCATAGAAACTGTTCCTCTTCATTACCACGATGGCTACAAAAAACCCTGAATGCTTTACGCTTTATACAGCTATTAATGATTGTGCTGAATGTAAGCACACATCAAAGTTCAGCTTTCCTTAAATCTATTAGTAGAAGACACTCCTCACAGACTCCCTGCTGAATCAGCATTGTCTAGTTCTTCTTCTGGGTAAGCACACACACTCACCCACGCCCAAAGCATTGACTCGCTGTACAGCAACTTGACTCCAAGCTCCAGGAGCTGCCCCACAGTCTATCACAGAGAGCCCTGGACGGAGAACCTGATGTTTGTCATCTATCTCCAGTAGTTTGAAGGCGCTCCGGCAACGATAATTATGCAGTTTTCTTGCCTTCACAAATGGATCCTTCAGATGCCGCTCAAGCCAGAGGTGCTCTGCCCCTGTTTTGCTCTTCAGGTATCCTGCCGCAGTGTGGATCCTTTGGCACTGAAGTGAAGTGCTCACCAACCTCTGATAACTATAAAAAAGCAAGGTAAGGTAATCCGTTTCTGCAGAACCACTGTGCGCTTGACAACTATAGGTCTCTAAAGTAACAGGCTCCAATTCTAACCTCATTCCTTCCCATCAGTCACTAGCCTCTTCTCCAGATGGGACTCCTGAAATTTACTGTCTCGTTTTAGAAATTTCTGGGCGCCTGAAGTTAATAATTATAATGATTTGTTGTTTGTATTGTGGTAGCATCCAGGAGTCCCAATTATGGATGAGGATCCTATTCGGCGAAGGCACTGTACAAATACAGAACAAAAGGATGGTCCCTGCCCCCAAAGAGCTCAGCATTTATAGTGAGATTTTGGTATGCTAAGAATAGTTATCAACTTAATCCAATCCTCAGAACAACTCTGCAAGGTAGATATTGAATACTGTGACCATCTCACAGCAATCTGATAGCCTATGTGAAGCTACATGCTACTTCTCAGTCCAGTTTCTAGGGAATAGGTGTCTACTTTGCAACACACCCCATCACTATTAGTATTACTGGACACCTTAGTTGGCAGTGTCAAAGGCACGAAGGAACAAATGAGTCTGGATACCCCTCTCTCTCCTTGAAGTAACTCTTCAAACATCATGAAGGGACACTTTACTGGAGCTGTTCCTTGGATAAAGAGTCATTCAATCACCATAGCGGTCATTAAGGAACCTCACCCCAACACTAAATTCCCTAAGAAAGGAGGTTAGTTAACATTACTCCTTCAAAAGCTCCATTGGTAGATTTAGCCTGAATGCTCCTTCATCTTTTCTAATACAGCAGTTAAACATAATGGGCGGTCCCTTCTGGCCTTGAAATCTGTGAATCAATGATTACCTAACCTCAATTTGTGCATAACAAGGCCATATAATTTTACCCAGTAATTCCTGCATCCAACCCATTCCTTGTGTCTGAGCTACAACATATTTTTAGAAAGCTATTCAGTCTTGATTTAAATCTTCCAGAAAGGGAGACTCCACCACATCCCTCAGTAAATTGTTACAAGGGTTAAATTACTCTCACTGTTAAAAACTACAAGTACCAAGTAAGAGAAATCTGCATGGGACATAAGGACTCAGACAAAGTGACAATGCAATCTATTATTTGCGGGACTTTCTGACCCCACACGTTTTAGCGTACAACGGTTAACCCGTTGCATCTTTACCAAACATTTCTTCCAGTTCCAGGGATTTCAAACTGAATTAGCCAAGTGAGTTCAACAATAGCCCCCCCTTTTCCCCCCTCCCCTAATGCCCCTATTTATAGATTTCAAACATTAGAAGTCTGAAGTTTTCCCTTCAAAGAGACAAAAGGATGTGACGGGCTCGGGGAAAGGCTGTTTGCACAACCACAGATCGTCCAGCTCCGCAGAGGGGCTCAAGAGGAAAAGCAAAAAAAGAAAATGGGACCTGGATGGGAACTCACTCGAGCACTGGGGAGTCGCCCCCCTCGCGGTGGTAACAGCTGTGAGCAGAGGCAGAGACCACCCTGAAACCCTCCTCTCTCCGTAGGGCAGCACAAGCGGCTATTCACAGGGGCACCTAGCCTGGGCTGACTGTCACCGGCGGCCCCTCATCGCGCTGCGCCACCGGCCTCCCACCCCCACCCCGGACAGGGACCCCCGCCCCAGCGTCTCGAGGCTGGATCTCGCAGCCGACCCCCAGCCAGGCGGGCGGGGGGCGGGCCGCTCCTCACCGGCTCATGGCCCCGGCCCGCTCCCGTTGTCTCCTCGCTGCGGGCTCCCGGCCCAGGAAGACGCTCAGCGCCGGGCGGGGGAACGCGGCTTTCCAGCTCCCCCGGCCGCCGCTGCCCCGGCGAGCTGGGCCCGGGCTCCCGCGAGCCGGCGGCTCCTGTTCCCCGGTCGGGCCGTTTTCAACGAAGCAACGGCCGGGGCGGGGCGGGGCAGCCCGCGCCCTCCTCACGCGGCGCCGGGGCCGTGAGGGGGGAGGAGCGGAGCGGGCCGGGCCGGGCCGGGCCGGTTCGGTTCGGTTCGGCGAGGGAGGCGAGGGAGGCGGGCGGGGGCCGAGCGGGCCAGGCCAGGGAAGGGTGGAGCCGGGCTGGCCCAGGCCAGGGATGGGCTGGGCCGGGCGGGGCTAGGCCAGGGATGGGCGCGGCCCAGGACGGGCGGGGCTAGGTGAGGGACGGGGCGGGGCGGGCCGGGCCGGGGCTAAGTGAGGGCCGGGCCGGGCCGGAGCCGTCCGTCTCTCCCGCGCGCGGCCCGGCGCCATGCGCACGTGCAGGCTCTTCACGCTGGTGCTGGTGGTGCGGGCCCCGCGGGTGCTGCTGGGCATGAAGAAGCGCGGGTTCGGGGCGGGCCGCTGGAACGGCTTCGGAGGCAAAGTGGAGGCGGGCGAGACGGTGGAGGCAGCGGCCCGCAGGTGAGAGCGGCGGCGTTGCCTGGGCACAGCCCTGGGGGGCAGGAGCCGCCTTGGGCGGCGCTGGGTGGGGGCCAGTGAGGGCCCGAAGGGGAGGCCCAGCGGCTGAGCCCCCAGTGCTGACGGGCTGTGCTGGAGTCTGTGCCGTGAGTGATTGAACCAGCCCCCTCCTGCTCAGCTGAGGCTGGCCCTGCTTTGGGCCCGCCGGACCAGATGGCCTCCTCAGGTCCCTTCCAACTCTTATCTCCATGGTTTAGTTTATGAGAGCTCTTGGGCGGCGGAAAACGGCTTGGCGCCTCACAGCTAAAGTCAGTAACTTCATGTGAAAAGCAACGTCCCCTTCAGACGTGAGTTCTTGACAGAAGACCATGCCCCGGGCCCTTTCCCAGCTGCCTGAGTTTCCCTTCAGAATGGGCAGGGAGGTTCGGCATTGCTACGGTAAATGGCTGGCTCTGTCACCTTGGCTCCCTCCGCTTATGTCGGGGTAAGCCAGAGGTCCCTTCTGCACGGAGTCGGTTACTTTGCACAGAACCGGCCTCTCACAGCATTAACGTTGGCTGTGTTTTATAGAATAGCCTTTCAGATGAGTTACTGCCTATGTACGGAGGGAGGGAGATGAGCCTCCTTTCTTGAGTCTGCTCTTGGTTTGTTAGGCTCTTGCTGTGGCTGAAAATAGGGTAGATGTGATGCTTTGAATAATTTAGCACTTATAAATAAGTCCTTGTAAAGTTCTCAAAGCGCTGCACACACTAGGCCTCAGACCAGCACTGAGGTTCTAAAGTTACTGGAACAACACATGGTATTTGATAGGTGTACACGGGCACCATTTTGCACGGCTGGTCTACACATATAGCACTGCAGCTGCACTGAAGATGCTCTACGGGAGAGTTCTAGTGGCATAATAAAACTATCTCTATGAGCAGCAGTACCTATGTTGGCGGGAGAAGCCCCACCAACATAGCGCTGTCTACACTGGCGCTTATGTCGGTGTGACTTATGTTGCTCACAGGGTGGCTTATTCACATCCTTGAGCGAGAAAAGCTATACTGATATAATGGAAGTGTAGACATAGCCTTAGAAGCTGTTGCTTTAACATATAAGAGTTTTTAGCCATATTTGCAGTGTTTCAGCTTCCGGAGGCAGTATGGTCAGCACATTCACAAGGGATGTTGCTCTGGAATCTGGATTGTATGTGTAGCAGTTTGAGCTGGAGCCCTCTTGTGGCAGCTCATCAGAGCCGATAGCAGCATCACTAGGGAACTACCTGCCACCAATTGCACCTGACTGTTGGATCTGGCTCTCTCCCCTCGGATTGTGATGGTACCTATTCCTGGGTAGGGGCTTAGCATACACAATGACTAATTGCTAATCTGAGACATGTATCAAATTATGTTTCTTGCTTCAACAAAAGAGCTTCTGTAACTCACTGGATACACAGAATCTCCTAGCACTGAGGTTTTCAAACTGGGGTATGCAAGCTTTCCTTGGGGGTACGTGAGAAAAATCCTGTAATGGCAGCCAAGGCTTTGTGTTATCCCATACAGACTTTTTTCGGCTGTTCTCACAGGTATATTATGACCCTATCTCAGATCTGGGTATGTGGTACACTACGTTATTTGGAAAGGACTACACAGCCTAAAAAGTTTGAAAACTCCTGCCTTAGAGAATCCAAATGCCCACCGTTGTTCACCATGTCACATCATCTTAGTAAGGGAGCATTCAACTGGTTCATTATTTCTAATTTATTACCTATTATGTTTCCAGCCACTTCATAGGGAACTGGACCATACACAGATGTATCAAACTGCTCAGAAAACCACAGCAGTGTCACATCTCGCTGTCTTATCACAGCCTGTGTAATAAAGCTTTAAGATCTACTGCTGAGAAAACATCTATTTTAGGTACCATCATGTAGTCCAGGAAGATGAACTAAAATTAGTCAAACCACTAAATCAGTGTGTAACTCTAAAAAATGGGATCCATCACATTGATGCCAGAAAGCGATTGATACCTTACAGAGGGCTTCCATTAGACTTAACTGCAGAGTTACTGTCCTCCCAAAAATGTTTAAAAAATCCAACTACACATTCATTTGAAAGCCCGGATTAACTTTAATTAAATGCCACCTCCGAATATATA
Organism: Mesoclemmys tuberculata; assembly: GCA_007922155.1. NCBI lineage: Eukaryota > Metazoa > Chordata > Testudines > Chelidae > Mesoclemmys > Mesoclemmys tuberculata. The sequence goes on from ML675626.1 coordinate 21,769,711, forward strand.
CTGGCTTTCAAAATATTAGTTATTGCTATACATTGGAAGAGCCATGCACTAACTTCATAGCTCCACCCCACACCCAGTCTGCTAGGGGCAGGCAAAAAGTGCCCAGAATGCAAAAATGTAAATAAAGCAGTTCATCTGTTCATTTTTCCAAGTGGCCCAAGCCCTGTGTGATGAAGTGGGGAACTGGCTGACTGGCAACTTCAGAGAAGACAGGATTTAAGCATATCCTTCAGTCTCTCATATGCTAAGTAAGCTTTCACTTACTGTGTGCACAAAAAGTTCACTGTAGTCACTGCTTTTTCATAAGGGCTGACACATTATTTACACAGGTTCAAATAAGAGATAAAATATTTGATCTCAGATGTTTTGTGATGATATCCTGCATCAGTACTGGAATGAAGTCCACCAGTTCCTTCCTCTGAACATAGTTCGCTTCAGGGTTTTGTATTAGCACGCCAGACCTACGAATGAAAGCTGTTACATATTTGACCAGTAAAATACTGCTGAAGTTTCATACCATCTGAATTAAAGGGTGAGCCAGATCAATACTTAAATGGGAGACCTTTTGTGACACCTATGTGTGCACTGGAAGCAGTGATGGCCAGTCAAATTAGTAACGCTCTTCTCTGGGTCATTGCCATGGGTCCCAGCATGGTGTTTTCAGGTGAGATGTAAACCTAGGGTCCTGGTTATTTGTGCTCATCAGAGGAGAACTTGACACTTTTCATAACAATAGGTGTACTAACCCAACAGTTCTGAACAAATTTCAGCTTTGATCATTATAGCTTATCTTCCAAAATCCTCCCTCCATTTCAGCTGGACATGGTTTTGATTTCCTGTCTCGAAACATCTAGTGTGTTGTGCCATTAAACAACAGTTTCCTTTAGCCTCAGCAGTAGCTGAATTTCATTGGTAAATGCAGACATCCTTATGTCTCCCATGTTCCTCACCAAAACATCACAAGGCCTAACTAAATTGATGTTTGCAAAGCACTACAAGCTGCCTTGGTGAAGGAGCCCGTTGAGCTACTAAGAATTAAAACTGAGACTGAGGTGAGAGGTGGTGAGAGTTTTCACCCAGCTCTAGCATATCTTAAAAAGGATCTGCCCATTGCAAGATGAGTAGCTAATGCATATATCTGAATAATTTGATTTAGTACAAAAGTACAGAATTCAACAGCAACTGTAAAAGGCTAAATCTAATCTAATTCCTTTCTCCAGAATGTCCCCCAGGCCAATTTTTATTGTAACTTGAATTTTTCTTATAGAAAATGTATACAACTTTTGTAATAAGCCTGCTTCCGGCAGTGGGCATTCGGCTTGTCGTATATCCACTGAGATACAGGATGCCATTTTCTTCCCTGTAGTTTCTGGACTATGCCATCATTATCTAAACAGTGAAAATCAAGAACAGAGGATTTTAACAATTCCCTGCTTTGTGCATTTCATGATGCATCATTTAGAACAAGGGCTAACATGCCATTTGTGTTAGATGAGAATGATTACAAATGCATGGCCCTAGCAGATTGCAGCCCAGCATGCTGTAGGCCATCTCGGTTCAAGTAAGCTAGCAATTTAAATCAAGCTGGAGCATTACTTGTAAAGATCTATGCACTTTGTGAGCTGCATTTCTGTACTCTGCTCTTACACTAGCGGGTACAGCACTCTCACTCCTGACAAGTTGCCAATTTGACCCTAAGCTGAGGAAGTTTTAGGCACTCCTGCTTTAAAGTTTCCTCCTTTCCTAGTTATCAATTTCCCCCCTCAATTTCTCTGTGCATGTTGGTGCGAAAGATGCAGGCTCTCTCTCTGCCTTCACCCCAGAGTGGTGTGTGTGTGCAAACTTTAACTGTTTGTGCTTTTCCCACTGCTCGTTCTCATACAAAGATATCTGTCCTCCTTGCAGGGAGCTGCTGGAAGAGAGCGGCCTGACTGTAGATAATTTACAGAAGATGGGTCAGATCACCTTTGAGTTTGTTGGTAACTCTGAACTCATGGAAGTTCACATCTTCCGCACAGACAGCTTTCATGGAGAGCCAACAGAAAGCGATGGTAGGTGCACAAATAAAGTGGCAGCACAGAAGATTTGTTTGCCTGTTTCCTAATATTTAAATGCATATGCTGAGAAAGTGTGATGCTGGGCCCATGCTTATATGGGCCTTTGTGATGCACATGAAATTTGTCTTCTTCCCCACCCATTCTCATTATTAGTTTTGGACTCTCAGCCCTCAGGAGCTTCCTGCCAGTGTTTCGTAGAAAGGGAGTAGTGGCTGCATAGGGATATGTTGTCTGAGCAACATTATCAGACCATTGCCTCCCTGTGTCCAGCTTCTGCCTCTGGACAATTTTCCCCTTCAATCACCCTGTAAGGAAAATAGCTAACTCTGCAGACCTACAGATCATAGTTATTGGATGTGCTTCCCTTCCCTCCTAGGGCACCCAGCATCAAAACAAGACAGCAGTGAAAAAAGTTTATTCAAACCTCTTTATTCTTCCTCTTTTAGAAATGCGGCCACAGTGGTTTCAGCTGGATCAGGTGCCTTTCAGTCACATGTGGCCCGATGATGTCTACTGGTTTCCCCTACTGCTCCAAAAGAAGTTGTTCCATGGCTATTTTAAGTTCCAGGGGCTAGACACCATCCTGGAGTATACACTGAGACAAGTGGAGGAGGTGTAGGGAACAGCAGCATTCCACTGTCACCAAATGGAATACATCACTGCCCATATTGGGCAAGGACCCAGCTGTTAAGTGCAAACCTGCCATAGGTGTGCCCACTTTATGCCATGCTCTTTTCTCAGCAGAGGAAACTTATCTAGTGGGTAGGTGGAGGAGAAAACAAAATGGTTTTTTTCTTGAGGGAGAATAAAATATGTTTCTTGTGCTGGTGCAGTCCCAAAGTGTAGTGTTTCACTTACGGCTTGGTAATGATGCCAGTAATTCAAGAGCATCCCTTCTCAATTAACATCTCAACAGTCTGTTCCTTCTCGGCTAGACCTCTTTTACATTAAAAATACTAAAATAAATATAGCATGTGTGGTCTGTTTCATGTTCCGGGGAAGTGACAAAATGATTGCTGAAAGGCCCTTGAAAATAGGGCAGAAGCAAGAGACCTGTCCCCAAGCAGCACCGAGACTGGAGCGCAATAGTTAACTTGTGTCACAGGCTACAGCACTGGAACTAGCGCTCCCTTTAATTCTCTTCCCCACCCATCTGTGCCAGTGGTTACTCTGCCCATAGTGGGACAGAGTATAGCTTCCTCTTATCCAGGGCCAGCTGAGGCTTATCAGGGCTGCTGGAGCATTTTGGGGAGGCTGGACATGGAACTATGCATGACTCTAGTTCTTTTCCTCTCAAAGTAGGAGGTTGTGGCAATTGGTGAAATAAAGCAGTGTGGCTGTATAGCATTGCTTAGGCCCTGCCCTGCTCCTCATTTCTCTTGGGAACTCCTGCAGTGAATCATAACCATTAATTCGCTGTTTAAATGGTTATGAACTGTCCCTCCATCTGAGCTTTTCATGCTAACAAGTGAAAATGTGCTATAAAGCTCAGAACCTTTAGCAGGTGCTTTCTAATAGGTTTTCCCTCAGACCAGCCACAGATCAGCTGTAGAGTGCTTGGGTCTGCTCTCAACTCAGCATGCAGGGCAGTGAGTTTAATCAATCCATACCAGAAATAATAAAGCCACTCTGTTAACTTCTTATACAAGTTTTTTTTTTGTCTTACAAATACATTTTTAAACACAGTTTGAGATAGAATCTTGGAATGTAATATAATCTGTAAACATTTCCAGTCTATCAGCTGTAGTAATAATTCGCTAGTTCCTGCAGTTTGATAAAGTGCTTCATACATAAGACTTTCAGCAAAGCAAAGATACAGGATTTTCCCAGGCAGGCAAAATTCACATCCTCCAGGCAAGCCTGCCTCTTTCTATCTCCCTCCAGCTGCTCTGAATAGTCTGTACTAGCCCTTCCTCCTCCACATAGCAAGCCATGGCTTGAAGGCAAAGGATAAAAGTAAAGGCTTTGTACCTCTGCCATTCATTCTGTATTACAAACACAGTTATATATGGAGTCTTGGAACACCTACCTCATCTTCTTACACATGCAGAGGTCTGTGGCGGTCTCCACAGAGAGCGGCTTGAGGGTAATTAAAAAGAAATAGGCTTACACACGAGAACTGAACAGCTCAGCAGCTTGATAACAGAATCTAAAACCATTTGCTACTCTCATCATGAACTGGATGGTAGTGACAAGGTATGAACCAGATGATGGTTGCTTAATGGTTTCAGTTGAGGTCCTGGTGGATCATTATCCATGCTATTGTCATCAAGGAGGCCAAAGACTGAACAGTCATGGAGACTAAGACGATAATTCAGAAGGGTCCTCCTCCCCAACTCAGGGCCGTGGAGGAAACTTGCACTGCTGCTGCCACCGCCATCTTTGTTGTGTGAACTACAGTCCTCTCCCATTGGTACCTTTCCCAGCACTCAATTTACACCTCTTAACTTTTATACAAAAAGCAATTTAGTTGGCCAATATTCCTTGGCTCTCCTTTGCCTCTTCTTCTATTGCAAAGACCAATATTTTGAATTCTGTCCTCACCTGAGCTGCTGTTTCATCTTTCAGTAAAGCTACAGTCCTGAACTTGTGCAGCTAGCTTATTACAAATTCAGCAGTGACTTTTATCTGCTTTTCCTCTTTGATCACCCAGGAAAAAGAGGAGAGCAAGGCACTGTTTAAACATAATTATCTCATCAATAAGCCATAGGAGGAGAGATGGGAGAGAGAGAGAGATACAAATAGCTGTTTCAAGTCTGATATTTTGGAAAGTTTCCCCATCTATAAGCCCTTCTGTGAATGGTGGTCAGAGTGGTCACCACCTGTTGTCCCTTCCCGATTTAAAGCAGAGGTGACAATAGGAATGGTAGAGCTATGTGGCTGTTTTGGTGGAAAGGAGACCAATTTCTGTACTGAAGAGTCAAGTTCTCCTTACCAGCTTCATGCTCATCTACAGACCTGGCTTCAAGACATTCTGGTGCAGAGATAATTGCACTGAAAACGATAAGCCTAGACGCTAAAGTCACATTGCGAATGGGTGGAAGCTCCCATAGAGTCAAAATATGCAGAGAAAGCTTCCATTCAGCAAGGCACATTAACTCTTTGGTGATAGAGCTAACAGCAGTAGTAGATCTTGGCAAACTGGCATACCCTGTTGAACTCATTTCCTGTTGTGCTTAATATTAATTGAAACTAACTCCAGTCCATTGGAGAAAAATTTGGCAAGCTGCTCCCCTGCCAGCTCTGGTGGTAGGAACTGCTTATTTAATGCATTATGTTTTGTTTTCACTGCTTTTGTTTCTTAGTCTGATTATAGCATGGACCCAAACAGCTGGTTCTGTTTCCTCTACAATGTGTATGGGGCACACACAGAGAAGTGAAGTCAGTTTGACTTTTCTGACCTTCGCTCTTCCACAGCGGAGAAGTGGTAATAGACGCTGTCTCTGCAAACTGCATTGACCCCTAAACTAAGGAGATTACAAGTGCAGAAGCCCCTACTCTGCTGTTGGAAGTAGCCAGGCCACCACCTTTGGACTTCAGACCAGACTGGCTAAGTCTATAACAATAAGGTTTGCAAATTAAAGCTTGTATGAACCAGAGTGAGGGGAAGGTGTTCCATAGAGAGCAGTAGTAACCAGGGCAGTCCCCCAGGCCTGAATCAGGTATATGAACTCTAGGCCCTCATTCGCTCTTGAAAGCTGCCCAAAACCTAGTAGATGTTATTGAACTGCAACTGCAATCCTCAGTGATGCACTGTGTGCTCGTCCCTATCTTCATACAGTCATTCAGGGGTTAGGACAAGGCACCTGTGCATGACCTGATGTATTCTCACTCAGAGCCACTACAATGAAACATTTCTTTTTAAGATATGTCACTGTATAAATCTGATTATCCTACTGAATTCCATACACAGAGCCTGTAAAGGCTCTGTTTAAAGAACAGCAATGAGCAATTATCCTTTGGACTGCTAAATATTATCTAAATATTTAATATGAGCTTAAGAGTTTAGAAATAGCTGTTACACTTCCAGGCTTTTTATGACTGTGAAAAGAGCAGTGTTTCTTTCTATTAGAGCCAACTCTTTACTTTACTGACGCTCAGCCTCCATCTGACAACCGATACCAGCAATGCATCTCCTGCTTTGACTAGATGGGGATCCAAGCTTTTCCAAGACACTGTGCAGTATTTTCTTTGTTTGTTTGTTTAATTTAACAGTAGGCAAACTACTCTTTAATTACTAAATAAAAAGATGGGGGGGGGGACCGCCAAGGGAGCTGGGGTTGACCACAACCAGTCAACATATTTTTAAAAGCATTGAGCCTGTTTGCACTAGTGTTCAAAAACATTAAAATGCATAAGCTAACATGTTTTTAAAACAATCTATCTTCCAAGTCTAAACAAGGTCAAATGGAGAAATGTTTCGGGTCTACCTCTCGAGATGGTGATTCATTATTATGTTGTACATACGTATATGGATCTGTGGTCGCAGCAAGTTGTTCTGGTTTGTGAATAGAATTTCTCCTGTATTGCTTTGTATTTTCTTCCAAAGAGTTCCCAGCACTTGTCCCAGGCACTTGTGCAGCAAGATTCATTAGTTGCAAGGGAACCATTTTGAGGAAGCATTAGAAAGAGTTCGCACCTAAGCTGCTAACACACAGCACAGTAAGCAGTGCTTTCTGTGTAACACCTGTTTTTGCACTAATCCCTTTTAGAATTTCAAAAGCCACAACTCTCCATGACCCCAGTCCCAAGAAATTGACACACACATGGTACGTCTACACTGCAATCACAGTGTAGCTGCAGTTCACATAGCTAGATTAAACTAGCTCAGGTATGTCTGTCTTGCTTGTGCGTAGGAGTGAAGCAAAAACAGCACGGGTTTTAGCATGGGCTAGCCACCCAAGTAACTAACCCAGGGGTCAAGACACATTTGTACAGCCAGCGCTGAACTGTGTGCTGCATGGGCTTCACTGCTGCCAGTATCTGAACTAGCTAGAGAAAAGCAAGCTTGGATATATCCACACATGCTGTAGTCACATCTCCTGATTGCAATGTAGACACACCCAGTGTTTTATTTAGGATAATCTCATTTCGACCCTGTCCCACAATGGTGGTTTCTCAAAGACGGAAGGGCCCTGCCTGCCCCAGACACCAGAACACAGATTAGCCTGTCGACATAGGTCACGTAACTTTGGTTATTTAAATCCCAGCTCCTCTTGCAGCACAAAATTGTCAATGCTATATACAAGAATCAGAATTCTAGAATTAGAGAAGTTGACTATACACTTTCTTAATGGGGAAGTACCTGGCACAGGGAAAGAATTATCGTCCAAATCTGACAGATCATTCTTTCTAGTTAATTATGTTTCCTTTTTACCCACTTGAAGCTTATTGCCTCTTTTGCCTCAAGGCATTTGCCTTCGTTTTCAATATCCAGGGTGCCAGAAAAGAGTGGCAGAACCCCCATGATAAATACTGACTCTTGCTGATAAACTAAACCACCTTTGGGTCCTGGCTGGTTATGTAACAACTGACAGCAGATCAGATCAGCCTTCCCAAATTTGGGCTCTTATGGGCAGCAGTCCTCTGAGGATCCCAGTGTGTAACACAGGCCCCCGTGAATGGAGATTCCAGCCCTTCCCAGGGAAGTTAATCACCCCACAGCTGTCCTGCTTCAACAGTATGAAAAATTATCCCTTTATAAAGAGTGTGACATAGTTCCCACCAACTATTTTCTACCCATGTGGCAGGCAGACTCCCTTTGGAAATGCCGTTCAGCAAGTTCATCTTTGGTCACACATTACTACACATGAGCAAGTATTGCCTTGCACTCTCCCGCAACACAAGTTCAACTCTCACACTGGGAAACACCACCACATCCAGCACTGACCCACCTAGCAGGACTAGACAGCCAATCAGGATTTTTCACCTGCTTTGCACATGGATCTAGCAATAAGAAATTTAACACCTACCAACAGGCCTGGGGGGAAAGGGAGGCTAGCCTTCAGCTCTCCTTACCTACACATGGCTCTAGTTTAGGCCCCAAGCTTAAATAGCAAGGAATGCTTCATACATCCTGTGCGTCTCTGCACTTTAGACCTTGGCCAGTACATGTGCAGATAGATGCGTGTAGATAGCTTGTTATGTGCAGTTAGTATGAGCAGCAAGGGGCTTCAGTAACAGCCAAACTGCAACACTTGATGTACCAGGCCACTTCCGGTTCTTAGGCAGAGGGCCTCTGGGGCAATGAATCTCAGTCATGCCCCATGGCACTTCAAAATAAAGAGATTGTCTTTCTGTACGTGCTGCCCTGTTTCCAGTCTGTTCATAAGTCAGAGAGCAGCTCAAAGCAGCAGTATAAAAATAGCTGTTTGGAGGATTCAATTTAATAACTAGAGATAGAGGTCACACCCCTCTCTTGACCGCAGTTCGACTTGGTCAGTGTCAGCTATCAAACCATTTAATTGGAAAAGAAGTTGCCCTCTGGGGGTGACAACGGTGGTGTTGGCATGTTGTTGGGTCCTACAAAGAGGCAGTTCAACTTTGGCTTCAGTTCATTCCAAACTTTACTCATCTGGAGGAGAGAAAGCAAAACATCTTGATAAGTCATCATTTCATCCCCCAGCAGCACTAAGCTGTGTTGGAAGTTGGTCAAAAGTCAGTGCATTTGCAGAAATGTTACATGGAAAACCAATGAGTCCAGAGCACCCTTCCATCAAACTGGTGCTTTAATGCAGCTCTCTGAAGATCCTGTCACCCTTACCAAAATACACAGGGAGGGAAGAGAGAGTTTCAAAGGCTTGATCAGCGCCCTCCATGGAGATTGTCTCCCCTAACAAACACTTTGATAAAGCAATGTATGGAAAGAAGTCTGAACCTAGGAAATGCTGAATGATTTATTTAAACACAGCCTGTTAGGTTCTTCTTATTGCTATATAATTGCTGTTTAATACGAAACAAAAAGCAAATCCAGCTAGCAAATACACAGCATCCACAACTCAATAACCAGCATTCCACATGTGACTGTGTCAGCCAGCTCCAAAGCAAAAGTGGAATGGGGGTGGGGGGACTAAAACGAATGAACGCATGCAGGCACACCCTGAGTTTGTCAGCACTATCTTCGAAAGGACAGCCCCACTTCGAGAAAGAGAAAAACAAACTACAAATACATGTTTTCATTTGGGAGAAGGGAGACAAAATGAAGACCTTACCTCTTTATGCCCCTGGATCTGGGAATTGACAAAAGCCCCCAAGATGTGGGAAGTGAGAGGCAGGTAGATATGGATCAGCTGCGTCTCCTGGTGCAAGCAGTACAGAGAAAAGTAATTCCGCAGCTCCATGGTCAGGATAGCATTCTCCTGCTGAGAGATGAAAACCCCAGTTAACCTCATTGTCCAGGAGGGAAGTGCAAAGGGGGTGGGACGGAATGCATCATTCCTCAGCATCCACTCACACCAGAGCACAGAGTTCTCTTGATCCCTGTAAGTCAAGCACTTATCAAAATAAAAAACGCAGTCCTGTGCCCATTTTGCTGCGACTGGTGAGGTCAGACAGCAAGCACTTTCCACCATGCAGACTGTACATTTCTGCACCTTCTAATGGCAGCTCTATAGGACTGCCTTGTTTTTGACACTAAACACCAGCAGTAAGTGTTCTGCAGAACAAAAGCACTTTCCTTGCAGCACAGCAGTTAATTTGAATAAAACTAAAGTCTATGAGTGAACCTTCCTGCCCGTTCCGAAAACACTGATAAGCCACATTATGGCAATATTAGGAAGAGGTTTCCATCCAACACATGCTACCCATCATTCCCACAGAGAAACAGCTGCCCTACCTCCACAATTCGTGACTCCAGCTGTTCCATGGACTCTGGCTCCTTGTTCTGCACAGTGGCACTCATCATCTGCTTCTTCATCATGCTGTACTTGTGCAAAGCTCGCTGGTGTTTGTGCAGTACTCCCTTCTCGTGCCTCTCACACAGATCCTTCAGGAAGAAAAAGAAACAATTGATATTCACCCCACACCAGAACCTAGATGTAGGGCAAGGAGCCATGGGGGATGGTGGGGCCTTGTGCAGGAGAGACTATACCTCTGGGAGGGACACAGCTGAGAGCATGTAAGAGTCCACAGTTTAGAAACTGCATGACATATCAAAGTCTTTTTTTTTTTAAATGAGAAATTGAACTGCTCAGAGCCAAAACGGGAGGTTCGGCAGGTGATCTGAAGCTGCATCTCTGCCACTGTGCCTTGAACTTTACCAACACCAAGCTTCCTATCTGTGTATCCCTTTTCAATATAAAAGCATTGCTAACTAACATCAGTGTTAGCTTGCAGCGCCCTGCTGTTCCAGTCCTGGACCTGGGACCCTCTTCAGGAAGGCTGCCAACTGCATTGAACTGTATTTAGATATTTCAGGGTGTCCCTGAAGGAGTAGGCTGAGATTGTAAAATTCATTTCACTTGTAACTGAACTCAGGTCTTCACATGCAAAAGGCTGTCCCATTAATTCATTCTCTTCCCCTGTCCCCCAAACAGCTGACGTATGAAAAAGATTAGCTGATTCCTACATGTGAAGCAGATGGGTATCTTCAACTTCTTAAAGTTCTGGAGCCAAGAGCAGATCAGTAACACTTCAGAGCTCACCAAGGGTAAGAGCCACTCCCCTCATTCTACATGATGCCAGTTTGCCTCTGAACTGACTTTCCAGCCAATTTTCCATTCACTTGGTGTTACACCCTCGAAAAAGCATAGACCTGTTCTAAACAACTTTCTCGCTGGCCGAGAAACAGCAGCACTCACTTTATAGGACTGGAGTAAATCCAGGAAAAGGTTCAGCTTCTCCACAACATCACTCTCTTCCTGTTTTCCCTGGAAAACAAGAGACCAGTACATTTCACAGAAGCCTGACATGAGCTCCCATCACAGCTCTTCAAACCCAGTATGTTTACCCTCCACTGTATTCCCCCAGGTGCACAAGCCATTACACATAGCTACAGCCAGCAGCTCTCACAATGGGACTTGATTTTAGCATTGGAAACTAGGACGAACACAAAACTAACTGGAGCACAAACAAGCATTCTGATTGCCTGGTCTCTGCAACAAGAGGTTGGCATCGTGAGTCCTGTGCGGTTTTCCATGCAGTTGAATCTGGAACCCCTGCACTCACAGAATCCGCCATCTTCCCTCCTTAAGACACACCTATTCCAGGTGACCTATGAACACCAATACTCCCCCCTTAAAAGACTTGATGAAACAAAAAGCAGAGCTGACTAGACACAAGCTAAACTTCAGCACTTGCTTGTTTCTTGCGTCCCATCTCCCTTCCTGTGTCTGTGTCATGTAGCTCTCTAGAACTTAGGCTCCTTGGTGCAGGAACCTGGTCTTATTTATCTATAAAGCACCCAGAACATCTTTAGCACCACAGAATGATGGTTTTAGTGAAGAGAAACTATCACTCGCCTTTCTGTCATACGCTCGTATTATTCCAATGGTCATCGCCAAAATGTGCTGTTTCTACAGCAGCAAGACCTCTTCTGTTCTGTCTGAATGAGTTTCATGTAGTGTTTAACAAGTGGTGAAGGTCAAAACTTCACACAGAAACAGGTCCTGCTGGACTTTATCCACCACATGATCTTAACCAAGCAGAATGCAGAACCACTTGGCACCGTTACTATTTTCTTTATTCTTTAAACCTTTTAAAAGGTTTCCCAGTTTTCCCTCCATATTATGGTTCCCCTGCATGAGTTTGTTAATTCCAGCAGTCAGAACAAGGTGCCCAGTAGCATCCCTGGCCAGCTGGACATGGCTTTGGACTAAAGCCTGAATAGCTGCAAAGAAGGGGGGAGTAATTTCTGGGGCACCCATGCTTGAAAGACTTTTGAATCAAGAGGTGACAAGATAAAACATACCTCTCAGTGTATCAATTGCAATTATACAAGAGAAACAAATGGCAGAGGAACTGACCTGCTGTACAGCCTTATCGGCCAGGAGCGCAAATTCAACAGACAGGCCTTTCAAGGCCTGTTTCAGAGTCCCCCATGTGCTATTGTTCAGAGCAGCCCAGGAGGGAAGTGGTGTAGTGTCTGAGCCCAAAGCACTGGGAGAAGAAAGAAGAAGTAGAGTCAGATCCCAGTAAGCAGCTAGGTTTGTCTGACGATTTACCCATCCCAGCAGCTCCTGGAAATTCCCCCTCTGAAAAATCACTAGCAAAAAAAACTCAAGGCAAATAGAGTCCCATTGGAATCAGACTGCAATAAGTTTATACCTATTATCCAGGAAGAGTCAAGTTAGCAGCAAAGTGCAGCAATAGCAGTTTGGGATGTGGGGGAGTGTATGCACACAGAAAGAGAATGACGGAACTGTGCACTGCCGAGCATGTTAGCGTTTTTTTCAATTTAAAAAAAATGAGGTATGTGTGAACAAATACAGCATGTAGAAAGGGTCTATGAATATGCACAACCACATGCCCACGTACTTGGGGACCGTCCCATTTCATGTAAATGTAAATTAGATCCAGAATGTCATTCAATGTACTGCCATTTTCCCTCCCTTATTATGAGGCACACACGCACAAGGTTTTCTTCTCTCTGCAACAGGAAAAAATTACCCTGGTTTGTGCCACATGTCTTCAGCAATACATGCCTTATCCCCCCAGACATTCTACCGGTACACCTATTGCGTTCTTTGCTCAAGGCTGTTCAAAGAAACGTGCTCTAGTCGTCACACCCTAACCTACCTTAGCTCCTTTCCAAATATGAGAAGATCTGAGGCATTATCAATGGCTCGGGAAGCTATTCTTTCCGCACGATCCCGCAGTTTGTAGAAGCTATTGTAGATGTTTCGGATAAGCTCTCTACTGGCAGCAAACTGGACCTGGATGTCAGCTGGGAGGAAGTCCTGAGGCAGCAAAAGAGAGCTTGGTAACGGACTCCGTTACCCAATAAGTCACGAATAGAGAGGTTAGGAGTAACAGCCTGATGATATCTAAAAGAGTTATGTTCTGAGGGGAGCCATTAAAAATGGTATTATGTGATTCCAGGTCAGAATTCTAACTGCAGCCCTGCGAACTCCACCAGGTATTAAACGCTCAGTTGAACTGCTTCTGGGTTGTGTCTCAGCAGCAGAAGATTGTGCAGCCAGAGCTTAGTTATCAATTCCACTGGTGATGCACGGGCCGCAACGGGATCCATCTCAGTCTCCCACAGCCCTGTTTACTCTGCTGAGCTAACATCAATAAAAGTTTGAAGAGTCCCGAGTGTCAAGCACTGTGAATAATACACACATAGCGAGCAGGACTATTGAGTAATAAAGGTGCAAATAAATAACGATGGTATTGTGATAGCATCTAGGAGCCCCATTTACAGACCAGAGTCCCATTATGGTAGGTGCTGTATAAATCTTTTTTGTTGTTTTAAAACCCCTATGCAACATTTAATCCTTCACTGGTTGCTTTATTTTCCCCTTTACCCCAGGCTGAACTTCTGCAAAAGCAAGCACTTCCTGGGAGAAATGATGTCTCTCTTGCTGAACCTGACATTTAGGTTACAGCAGCCTTACCCAAACAAACAAAAGTGAACTAAAAACGGTGAGATTCATAGCTTCTCTCATTGACAGAGAAGGGTGATGACACAATGGAACAGCAACCTACAGGATAAACTTTCCAAGTGTGTACGTTATGTATAGTTAATGAAAATGTGCATTTGGACAAAACTCTCTCACACTAATTCTGTACCATTTTACTACCACCATTTCTAGGCCCAGGCTGGGCATACTGGGCCTAGAAATAACCAACTATATATGCTTTGATATGAAGAAGACAGAAGATCAAGTCAAAAGAGGGTCCCTTACAGCTCTCTCTTACAAATTTCTCCTTTCATCTTCAAATACAGCCCCTCTCTCTTACCCAACAGATACAAGACCTTGTGCACATGGGCAATGGGTATTAAGATTGCAATTACGCATTGTAAAGAAAAATACCTTGGCCCGGGGGGCTAGTGGGCAACTCATGAACTCATCTCCAACTCCCTGGACCAACTCCCTCAGCTTGTGCTGCACATCCTGGAAAAACAAAAGAAAACCACCACTAACCAGCCAATAAATTAAACCCATCAGGCAAGTCACACAGTGACAACAAATGGCCATTTCAATCCTCTTAAGCCTTGGTCTCTTCGTGCACTAAAGCAACAAGCCACAGTCAACAGTTGCTTTTATTACATTCTGAAAGGGTCCGCCATGTTGTGACATTTAACTCTTCCTCCTTGCAGGAAAAAAAGTCAACCTTTTATGTCAAAGAGGCACTGAAAAAAGTAATTCCACGTACTAATCTTTGAATTTCCAACTCCCGTATCACCCCTTTCCCCTAAAATTTCAACACATGCAAATTTTAACCCTCCTCCTCAAACGCCACATTCATCTGAGGAGGAAATTCTGAAGCCTGAATTAAGAGACTGAGAAGTCCTTGAAAAACAACATTGTTTCTTAGCTCTCCCCTGGTCAAATATATTTCTGGGGAGCATCAGAGATAAGGAATGGTGCGACACATATTGCCACAGGAAAGAGCATTATTTTCAAAAGATCATGCCTACAGCATTGCAGAGATGACAACACATCCCACTATCCAGTAGCAGAGATATCTGGTGCAGAGGAAATGCTCTGCCAGCCCCTTGTAGCAGGATCACAATTGGGGGGGATAACAAATGTGCAAGCAATAAGCAGCTATAAACTTGGCAACTGTTTCCCCAGTGCACAGGAGGATGGGCAAACACTTGGCATCACTAATAAGTACTCACAGACCCACTGAAGGAGAGAAAGAGTTTCAGGAGCACATCTTCTGAGAAGGGGGGATGCCGAGCCATCAGATTAATGAAACGTTTCAGAGCCCGCCGCCTGGACTCTATGAATTCTCGGTCAGCTACAGGAGGGAACACGATATTAGCATTAATGAATTAGACATTGCAGCAAGTTCAGAAAAAGGGGAAGGCAGCACCACGTCCAACTGCTCCCTGGCATTGACATCTGCAGCAAAACCCACTGCACCATCGGTGCCTTTGGACAACTCCATGCAAAGATCTGCGGGGTTCACTGCTCTAGCCATTAACTATCAGAACACTGTAAATCCCCTTCAAGGGCCTGTTATGGCCAGTCTTAGCTAATGCTCCAGTTCTGCAAACACTTCAGCACCTGTTGACCTCAACGGGACCAATCAGGTGAGCCAAATGAAGCACGTGTGCATTTGCACAATTGGAGCCTTGGATTGCAAGCTCTTGGGGACAGGGAGTTCCTCTTCCTTTATGTTTATGCTGCATCTGGAAGAATTGGACCCTTAGCCTGCGCAGGGCCTCTGGAGATTACTGCCAAACAGATTATAAGCAGCAGCTACAAACCGTGTCCCAACTACAAAGTGCATCATCCCAGATCTTAAAAAGATGATCTACAAAGCGTAATTAACATCTGGGCCCTTTTTTGCTCCTTTACACTGTGGAAATATGGCTTCAAACTATTTTCCTCCGAAGTTTCCTTGCCCCACACCCTGTTGGGTTGGGATTTTTGTGTATTTGTTGTGTTTGCTGGGGTGTGTTTTGTTGTTGTTAATTTGGTTTGTTAAGACTGGTTTCCCTCTTTTTCATGGAAGACTTTGGGGAGACCTTTGGAGGATCCGGAAGGCAATTCTCAGTAAATTAAACCCTCAAGTGCAGCTCCCCTAGCTCCTAATTGTCAAGTTAAAAAGTTCGGCAACTCATCCTCCCTGAAATGGGAGGGGGTCAGATTTCAGACTTTTTTTTGCTGGGACCCCCTTTGAAAATTTCAGGCTGTGATAACCCACCCTGAAAAAAGCAGCGACCCTCCCATGCCATACCATCCCACCTCAATGCCATGTCACTCTTACTTCTGCACTGCTGCTGGGGCTGGTACTGCCATCAGAGCACCCGGTCAGCAGCTGCTGTTCTCTGGTCACCCATGTCTGAAGGGCTCTGGCTGTCAGCCATGTGTGGGGGCTGACAGCTTGTGACCCTCCCCTTCCCCTCATAATAACCTTGTGACCCCTTCAGGGGTCCCAACCCCCAGTTTGAGAACCCCTGGACTACTGTCATGTCCCTAAGCAAGTAATTTAAACATCATGCCAAAGTCTTCCAGGAAGAATTGAAGTCTGGATCTTAAATTTGTAAAGTTCAAAAAACAAACTATTTTTTTTTTAATTTTTTGAAAGGAAGCAAAAGGTTGCATAGAAAATGATGCAGCCTTCTAAGCACACAAATAGACTAGTGACCCCTTGCCCCAACATATTAGAAGGATCCCTGACAACATTTTCACATTGTAAGGGGGCAGTGAAGGGCATCACATCTTTTTGCTTCCCAGTTGGCCTTTAACTTGAGAGTTTGCTGGCCACCAGAGGGCTCAAAATGATCCTTACCCACCAAGTGATTTTCAGTTGCTCGAATCACAAGTTCACTCAGACTCCCTAAAACCTTGTACTCTGCAATTCTGCTTCCCTGTTTTATTAATCTAACTAGACATCAACCCACTGATAACATGAAGTGAAATAGCAATTACCAAGAAGAATTTTAACTGTACATTTTGAGGGATTTTTAATAGGGTTTTTTTTGTTTCTTGTCAAGTTTTCTAGGTCATCAGCACTTACTACCATCCTCTTTCCAATGGAGGAAAGACAAACTCAAGTCAAAGTGCCTGGAAGGGTAGGAGAGAATGGTGAAACACTGCTCCATTCCAATTGCTACACATTCTTCATCTAGTGACTGTTGCCACCTCCTTTCTTTATGGCTCATTCACAACGCTGGCTAGAACCAGCAACAAGGAGAATTTTAAAGAGGAAAATTTAAGATGGAAAAAAAATTAGAAGGCAAATAACTTCCTAAATGTGAGATCTGTTGGACTACAGAACTGAGGCCCATGGGGAGTGATAGAAGCTCCAACATTTGGACCATTTAGATCCATTGCTTTATTTTGTGTGTAAAATATACAGTAAATAATAATCCAGTACTAATATGGGGATAAAAAAAGATAACCTAATTGATGTTTTGCATCTCTAATTTCCATGATATCTGATCTGACTGATCTTAAATAAAATGATCAGCAGTGAAATAGTGTTGACATTCAGTATTGTTGCCATGGGTTATTGTTAGGTTTAAGAGTTAACTCTCCACCAGTATTAACAGGAGCACATCACTCCTCTCACAGGTATTGTTTCAGGCTGTAGATCTGCAAATTCTAACAGACCACTCTGCATTGGGTCACATTCAAGCATTAATCTTTGAAACCTCAAGAGTGGATTTATTAAAAAAAAACCCACACCCCTAACGTTCTGCAGAAGTTGACAACACTACCAGAGTAGCTCCACAATATCGTTCTGGCCTGTTCTGGTTCACTTTAAACCCTGCTCCAGAACACTTCACTGATTTCTGGTTCTTTTCTAGGGCATAATGTGGACTCCTTAAATTAAATTAATAATTTATTGTGAAATGTTAAGCTTGGCAATATGGGCAGATGACAAGACAGTGAAAGGCTTGTTCTTTAGCAGATAAACCAGAAACAAAACAAAACTGTATAAAAGACTTATGTCACATATTAAATAATAAAAATAAAATTTGAAAACTATGTCAAGATTTCAGACCAGAGAAAAACATATCCAAAGTAGCTTTGATGTGTAGTCTGGCTTGGAGTATTATTTCACTATCCACAAGGACATTGTAACCATTAGAACATGAAGGAATTGACAGGCTGATCTTCCATTAGAGAAGAACAAAGGTGTCTCTGATAGGAAGATACCTTTTATGTATGGCCAACTACTTAATTCATGTGACCAGTATTGGTGGAGAAAGATTTTCATGGGAGATGACACTGCCCAGAGAAGCTAAACACTTAGAGTCTCTGTGCTTGTAAATGAAAGGCCATAAGCTTGAACAAAGAAAAGTTGGAATAAGCCACATTCACACTCAGGGGAGTGTTTAAATCTTGGAATATGCAAACGAATTCCCCTCACTTCCATCTCGATGGTTCTCCCACCACAGAGAAGAGATGGGGTGTCTAGAGCATCTTTGGTACCCAGGGCACTTCACAAAGTGACGCACTATAGCACATCCTGCAACTGTTTAGTGGTACGGTAGCTGTTTTACGCTCGTCAATGTGCGTCAGGACCATGGACATTAGAACCTACTTTGCTGAGGAAGAAACAGCTGAAACTCTGCCCTACTCTAGGCCTATCCCTTACCCTAGGGCTAGCCGTACTCTTTTCATGAATGCCACAGGATTTTCAACTTACACCTGAAGAGTCACCCGTGGAATTTTAAATTAATGTCTCATCTGAAAAGGACACCCAGCAGTGCAGTACGGTGCCTACCACAAGGTCTGCACTACGACGACGACACTGCTTTTTGAACCAGAGGAAAACAAATGCTATGGACTCGGAGACACATGCATTCTCAACGGTATTCTCACGAGCACACGCATAGCAGAGCCCATCCAGTCACTAGGAAGACCCAAATTTACCTCCCAGCATTCTCTTTGGTGGAAGTGCAGGCACCATGCGATAAGGGAACTTCTGAAGGAGCATCTCATGGAACACCACGAAGTCATTGTATCGCCTGTACACAGAGCACTTGAAGCGCTGCAACAGAAAAGGGAACCACACAACACTCAGAGGACAACAGCAGCATTTCAGCGATTTTCTTGCAACCAGGATGTGCTAAAGCAACATGTGGGACTTCAAGAGAGTGACTGGTCCATTTCTTGAATTTATTTTAAGCCAATGGTCCCTAAACTATGGGGTACACCCCCCTAGGTGGGCACGGAAGAACGTTCGAGGGGTATGGCAGGGCCCAGGCCAGCTCCCATAGGGGGCGGGGAGGGAGCACCATCTAGCCCCACTCTGCCCCCAGCTCCACTCCAGCCCCATCCCACCTCCAGCCTAGCCCCCCAGCTCCTGGCCCCAGCCACAGGCCTGCTCCCGGGGAGGCGCAGACCAGATAACAAGGGGTGCAGACTAAAAGAGTTTTGGGACCGCTTCTTTAAGCGAACAGGAAAAAAAGTCTCTCAGAACCCTCCAGCCACCCCTCAACTATGCACTCAAATGGCTTAATATAAATTGCATAGCTTACTTGTGGGTTAGGTCCCTTTGGCAACAAGAGGTTCAGCAAAAAGCACATTTCAAATTCCATACAGAGAGGTGTTTTCTCTGGGTCACTAGAAGGAGGTGATAGAAGTCCCTAACCTTGCTGTGATTCCACATAATTCCTCCACACAAAGTAACAATGCAATGAGCACCCTAACACTATAGAATACCCCAGCATTGAAATGCTCCTTAAATCACAATTCCAGTTCCTGGTAACAGCCACCAAACCAGATCTAATGCAAGGGCAAGCAAAATAACTTTAAGCAAGCATAGTTCTCAGCTCCAAAACCCAGCTGTTCGACCTATTTTAGTGAATCTGGCAGCAGAATGAGGAGCAAGTGGGAATGCTGTGGGATTCCTAAGACAGTGTTAAAGTTCCTTATACCCATCCTTTCAAGATTTTTGCATTTCTGATGCCAGGTTACAGGAACCAACAACATGAAAACCCAGGGTTTGGAGATTAATTTTGGGTCCCAAATGAGCGATGCAGCACATAAAGAGGGACACTTAAGAAGCACGTTGGCAAGTAATTTAAAAACCACATTTGGCTGATGGAATGGCAAGTTGAAAAGACTAACCATCATCACATCCATCCACATTACATTTGCATCATATGCTGCTAGTTCTTATTGCAGAGCTGTGCAATTTCAGAAATAACTCAGCGAGACAAATAACTGGAGCACAATGGAAACAGCTCTTAAGGCCTCCTCGTATCTGCTCTGCAATCAGCAGGCTGATTTGTTCTTGCAGATTTCAGCTGGTGCCCAAGGCGAAGCTACTGCCTTTTTATGAAGAATCTCATTACTCAGAAAGAGAACTGTGGGAAGAATGATGGCTCAGGGAATTGGTCATGGGATAAGAAGCCTGTCAAACCTGTGTCCTGAAGGTGACTCTGGCTAAAGACAGTAATGACTGAAAATGCTACAACTGCCGTCGGACGATTGCTTCTTTAGTGACCTGTGTGGAGCGAGCTGGTTCTCTTGGGCCAGTTCTTAGAGGACAGAGAGCCTCCTCAGGGGAAAAAACAAACCATCACAGAAGACACGAATGAGCAGTCTCACAACGGGGACAAAAATTGAATGGGACACAGAAACGGAGCTCCCCTCTCACGCCAAAGGTTGTCCTTCTAGTCAGGATTGGACAAGTGACTTGGGAGTGGTGTGCGAGAACTTGCAGCACTGCTGCTGGCTGTGCTAAATGGGTTCCACACATAGAGGACAGGACTTCAGGGTCAAGTGCTGTCAATTCCAGGAACTCCTAACAGGTTTGAAACACCAGACTGATGCAGACTGTTATTTGTTATACCAGACTTCCAGTGCTAGACACCTGCATCCACGTACAGTCTAGCCTTCAAGAGAGTTTGGTAGTCATGCTCTAGTCCTCAGAGGATGTCCATTCCCGTTACTAAATGACAACAGTATTTGACAGTCCCTGCTTTGGAGATGCCCAGTATTAGAAAAGCAGAGATTGGAATCAAGCTGCAGTGATGAAATGGTGCAAAAGACACCTATGTGAATGCCTGACTCAAGCCACCACCACAAAGACATCAAACAGATTAAACACAATTATCTGGCTTTTGAATACAGGTTAAACAATCATATGGAAGCGTCTGAGACCAGAAAACACATTCTCCCAAAGACCAGTCTTCTCCCATGTTACCTTGCTGGAAACTTCATACTCCACATGTTTCAGAAAGAGGCCCTTCTTCTCAGGTATAAGCTCCACCTGCACTGCGTCCTTGCTCAACAGCTCTTGTAGGGTGTGGGAGAGCAGCAGCGGGTTTCCCTGGGGCGTCTGCATTAGCAGCTGTTCCTGTTCGCTTGGCTCACTCACTGGAGACTTTGCCAAGTCTGAAGAAGGAAGAGAAAAATCACAGTTTTTGAGAGAAAAAGAGTGAAAGAAGGAGCCTTAAAATTGCCTGTTCCTCTGCTATGTCCTCTCACGGCACATCAACACAAGTCAGAAGAGCAACCAACCCACTCCTTCCCATTTAACTACCTCCTCCACTCTTAACACATTCGGCACCTCCCTCTCCACAGCACCCCTGAGCAATCCCCAGTTACACCTAGTCATGAGGCCAGCGCTGCTTCTCTGTTAAAGGCCAGATTTGTTCTGTGAACCAGCTAGGAGGCCTGCATTTCCTGTCTGTGCAGCTCACACCACAGCAGAATCTGCCAAGCTAAGTGAATACCTAGCGCAGCACTCTGAGATCCTGCCTAGAACAACTTGTGGAAGGAAGGAAACTTATTTTAAACAGCAGAGTAGGAATTAAGCTATTACTTTCACATGTCATTAGAAAGAAAGGAGACACTTCACCGGACAGAACTTAATTACGGTAATCTCTATGATAGCATATTGTGGGTATGTGGAAATTAATTAGCCCCATTAATAAGTTTAGCATCTCAGTATACTGACATTCCTAATCAAGAAGCCTCTTGTCTGGGCAGCTAACTGGGAAAATTTTCACTCACAGCAAGCTCTGGATAAGAGTCCAACTTCACATGCAAAGGGTCATGCATCTGAGACAGCACAGTTTCTCTACAATGAAGTCAAGCACCCCAGCTGTGCAACTTGGACTGACAGGTCCCCAATAATTCAAAGCAACACATTATCCGTGAACTGAGTGTGGCTCTGAAATACAAACTCAGAAAGGAGGTGATGATCTGGGGTGCTCCCTTACTAGATGACATACTGCAGCTCAGCTACACAGCTTGACTTTGCTGCATAATTACACATACTATGCAACGGGTAAATGCATGGGTTGTAGGAAACAGAGATTCCCTTCCTGTTTCCAATCCCGCTGCAAAGGGAAGTTGTAACCATGCTCCCCTTCCAAGGAGGCAGGAGCTGAACCACCTTGTTCAACGAGGCTAAAAATTTGTGAGCAGAAAATATCTGGCTGCTTTAGGATCAAAAAGTGTTAACATCCTCCAGTGACGTAACAAAGGGGCTTCAAGCAACAGCAGGTAACTGTAGAACACTAGGGTATGGAAATGGAAATTAATTCACAGGAGGCAGAATAAAAGGCTTCTTTTCTTAACTTGAAAGCCCTGTCCTTATGATAAGGTTTAACATCCTATTTGCTGTAAGCCCTGATAAAGGAGAAAACTCGTCCATCTACAATTCCACCGACTTCAAGATGTTGAAATTAGGAAGTTTGTTCTCTTTTCCTCAGATATTGGACTTTAAGTAACAAAAACAAAATCCAGGACAAGTGACCTTAGTCTTCAGATTCCAGCTAACGTGACTCAACAAAGTAACCCTTGAAACCCCAGCACCGCACAGGATAACAAATCACCTGGCAACCACCTACATAATAGCATCTAAAAGATTTACGTGACGATAACTTGCAAGAAATCAGTACAGCCTGAGTCACTGTTAATGTAGTTCACTGCTGGCTGACACTGCAATATATCTGTCCTTCCAGCCATGAGATAGATTCTGCAAAGATTTCTAGGGACTGGGGAAAAAGGAAAGAAGAGGTGGAAGACAGTGAAGTCAGATAAAGGCAGTGAGGTAAAAGGCAGGTTCTCTAATGCAGTGGGAGAATCCTCCCATGTTTCATCTTTGATAGGGTAGCACTTGATATTTCACTTTGATAAGTAAATCTTTTATGAAAGGCAGTACCCCTTCATCTTGGCAATGACATTAAATGCTTTCAGCCAACAGTGCTCAACAGACATAAATCATCCCATAATATTAAAATCAATCCACAGAATTGATTCACATTCCTACAGCCAGAAAAGCCCCTGTAAGAGAAGTCCTTTCCTAAGCCAACACCAAGAGGTTTTTTTAATTACTTGCTTGCCTTTTTAGAAGGTGTACAGTTTGGAGTCACAGCTTCTTTCAGAGTTGCTATCTCATCTAGGAGATTAATCACAAGTTAGATCACCTTCCGAATCGCCGCCCCTTGGCCATCACTAGGGGGGAGCGGGACTGGGGCAAATCACTCTGTGTGGGCCTCTCAAGATTTTTATACTGGTAAAATCTGAGGCTATCATAGTTGTCAATTTCACTGCTGGGCTAGAGCAGTGAAATTGACAAGTAAACCTGCCGGTAGAGCCCAGCTCCAGGACTGGGCAAGCTGCTGAGCTCTCTGCCTGGCTTTCTGGGCCCCAGGCTTAGAGCCGGGGAGGAGAGCTGCCAGCTGGGCAAGTTGCAGGTGGCTGCTGCCTGGCTGTCAGCCTGGGAGGTGAGCAACTGCCACCCAATCCGAGCTGGGGCGGAGGAGGCTTCCTCGCAGGCTGGGACCCGGGAATGTGGGCGGGTGGCAGGCAACTGTTGCCCATCTTCAAGCCAGAGAACGGGAGCTGTCCCTCGGCACAGAGCCGGGGCGTGGGTGGCAGCCACCCAGCTGCGAGCCCAGCTCACAAGATGCAGGAGGCTGCTGCCGGGCTCCCACCTGGGAGCTGGGACCGGGTGGGATGTGGGCAGCTGCCACCCGGCTCCCTTCACTGGGTTTTTTGCCATGTACCCCCTGCCTGTGTCTCACTTACGCCTGGGGGTACGCGTACCACAGGTTGAGAAACTATGGTCTAGTGGTTAAATCCCAGGACACAGAATCAAGGGTTAGGGATTTTACTCCTGGGCAAGCTCTGTCAAGTCAAACTCTCCAAACTTGTTATTCCCATTTTACAGATGGGTAAACTAACAACTTCTTGCATCAGTAGGGTGTTTTGAGGATGAATTAATTCATGTTTTGAAAGAGATCAGGCATCCTCAAGAGGAAGGTGCCATAGAAGTACTGATTATATTAACTGCAACTTTCTTAGGAAATGAAAAAAATGTTCTGGAAGCAATACAGCAAACCCTTCAGGAAGGGAAGCTGAAATGTCCTTGTCATTATCACAGGTCACAGCCTCAGGGGGAAGAGGTGGCTTCACATCTCAACAGAAGGAAGCCAGAGCTGTACATTTATGCATGTGGAGACCTCAGATTTCCCCTTGGCAAACACAGTTGTTACACTCACACTTCTGAGCCAGGAGCATTGAAACAATAATATAAGTATAATTCATCAGCATTTCCCTTCCCCTTCTGCCCTTCCACAAAAACCTCGAGTTACAGATAAAACATACTAATCTACTTACTCTGGCAGTTAAGCTCTCTCTCCCCTCCCCTTTTAATTCCCCATTGTCCATACCAACCTTCCTTGAACCTAGCATCTCTCTCAGCTGAAAATTGATGTGTTTTCCCTCACTCATTTTATGTTGAAAAGTCTTGCATAGACTTGAAATAGGAAATCTCAAAGAGAAAACTAACTCAAAAAGCATGTTGTAAGGAAGCCTTTCCCCATCAAGGGGCCTGGCATGCTTTTAACATTCAACTGTCATAAGTTTTCTTGTTTTTTAGGTTTCCTGTAAATTCATCTGATCTAGCAGGGAGAGACCCAGGAGAATCCAATCCACTTTGTCCAGTAGAATCTCCTATTTGCTATGCAGGTCTGAGTTCAACATGGAAGAGAAGACATTCTTCTGACCAGGTTCAAAGAACTATCCATTAGGTTTCCCTTCAGCTGTAACTTCTGTTAGCTGAGGGCTTGGGAATTATACCATATTTGATACCCCCTTCTCTCCAACACACAGCTGCATGCAACCATCACGCCACCTCCCCTCCCCCAAAAGGCCATCTATTCACTTCCACGATAGATAATTCACAAAGAACTATGACATGGGGATTAGCAAGATCTTGATCATCGTTTTTCATTATTCTCCAACCTGAGCATTCCTGGTGAACCCTTTTCAGTCTCAAGCATGTGTCCTGGAACTTCAGCCCTTGCAAGGGGCTGCTCCAGCCTCCATTTCTGATTCTGTGGATCGGGCAGGGAGTAGTTAAAGGCACCACCCAAAACATTTGGGTACTGTGTTACCTGAGCACTTTTTAATAAAAATGACACTTTCCATTTCTACAACACTTTCCCATTACAGATCTCAAAATGCTTTACAAAGAAGCATTTTACAGAAGGGAAACCTGCGGCCAAATTAAATCACTTATCCAACGTCACACAGTGATTCTGGGTCAGAACAAGGAATTGATCCCAAGTCTTTTGACATATGTCCTGTCCGCTCAACCACCATGCTGCTAGTTCTCTTAGTGATGAAGTGATTTTCCAAATCTGGATAAAATAAGGAGTCCATGTACTATACACAGAGCACATTCCACTCACAAGCAAGGCAGAAGATCCCAGCCTCAATTTGCAGCTACAATAATACATATATATAATAATTAAGTGAGATACAGCTACAAATTGGAGAAATAACAGGATTACAGGAGAAAATCCACTAAGAGCAATGTCCTGGCCAGTGCAGACCTCAATCCTCTATTCAAGATCAGTAAACTATTGCTCCTAACATATGGATATGACAGCAGGTAAAAAGCACACAAAGAGGAACTGAAACAAAGATAAGTCCCCTAAACTCAACAAGATAACCTGATTTTAATGACTAGGCATGTAACTGCTGGCCAAGAGACTTCCCTGTTTGAAGATGGCTTTCAGGAAGTCACCAGCCACCGCAGCTTTGCTAGAATCCCCCAGCAATATGAAACTGCCTTTAGAACTTAAATTGGATCGTAACTAAAGAAACTGTCAAGCTTCCGCAGTAACCCCCACCGCTTTACGCAGATCAGGAGAACCCCATCCAAAGGAAGCAACTATCCTGCTCTGCTATCATTTCTTCTTTCCTTGCACATGCAGCAGTTATCTAAGGGGGAAACTAAGGGCAAAGTAGTTTAACTATAGCTTTATCACGCATTAAAATAAGTGCATTGGCAAAAGACCAGTTTGGAGACAATACCAATTAAAACAATCTCTCACTCCCATTCCAAATATTGAAGAATAAGGTTCCCAGCCCCTGTGTGTACAAACCAGATGCTCAGAACTGAAAGCTTCAGAAGGGGAAGGGGTGGGGGAATTCTGTGCAAATTCCACTTGCCTGCCACTGGTTCAATTCTCTCCACAGTTAAAGATTAACAGCTAGAGAAACATAACAAACATCTGGATTTAGCAGTGCATTTGGCTTTCAGGACCAGCTATAATAAATCATCAGTTCCACACAAACTACAATACAGGGACAAACAACAACAAAATTAACTTACCAGTGCCAGCTTTTTTCTGAAAGAGTGGCTTGCGTCAGTAACATAAGTTACTTTTTAAACTTCTTTAACTAGATTCTGTTAAAAAGTACCTTTCATTTTATAGACAAAGAAAGGCAAATAGATTAGTAGTCTCCCTGTCCCTTCACAGTAAAATCCATCAAAACAGCCTGGCTGAAGCCTCACTATTGCAGAGAAGAGGAAAGATCTTTGGCCTTCCTAGAGCATACACAACCAAACTATGGTAGTTTAAATAAAGGGAGCTTAACCATCACAGGCCAGATTAAACTGGGACCATCAAACCCACACCACGATGCTAGAGAGAAAAATAATGGTGCAATCTATCCTCCCTTCCACAGCCAAAGCTTCCTTCGCTAAAACCCAGTACAGATTCACTTCCACTGTTTACAATACAATACTTGTCAGAGGAAGCCAAATGAAGATGAGCAGTCAGTTACAGAAGCACCATTCGCGTGACAGAAAATCAGATTAGAAGCAGGCTAGCAACCGATGCCAAGACACCATCACTGTTTCATCATTATAAGCCTCCTAAAACAGCTGGATCAGAACTTTCCACAACAAACACCTAAGCAAGCCTCTCTCTGGCACTATAGGACACCTCATAAAGACACTTGCTCCAAGCTGTTACACTGGTCCTTGGTCCTGGGCAGCAACATCCCAGATTTATTTTACAAACATGAACAAGAGGGGGAAAATGCAGTAACCCCGCTTCTGCAGAATTAACAAAAGGACGCACATACCTGATGCTGGAAGCAATCCTACCAAACTTATTATTTCTTTCATGCGTAAAACCTACTTACTTTTTGTTAACTCTACTTTTGCGTGTTTCCAAGCAGACAGAAAACACTATCCACAGAACAATAATTAGCAATCAGCTGTCTGAAGCTGCTCTAGTGAACTGTACTCCTCTCTCCTCCCTCAACAAGAAAATTGGCAAAAAAACCCAAAGTGTTGTTCTGCACTTGATATCTGATTAATATCCAATAGATCATCTTTCTGGAGGCTGTATCATGCCTTGCAGAAGGCTAGAGGTGATAATACAGCTGTCCCTTCCCTCCTCCCCTCTTTAACTACCAAAAGTATAGTGAATTAAAAAACATATTAAAAACAAATAAATAAATAAGGTACATCAGAAGCTCTCTTCCTTTCTCATTGCATAACCAACATTGGCAGAATATGCTGCCAGTTTCACTCAACATCACAATCTTAAGAGCAGCTCCCAATGCTGAAGTTTTAAGAGAATGCAGCTGAATGTTTTTTCAAGCTGGGATTTATTTTTGGCTTGCGTTTATTGGGAAAGGAGAAGTGTTCCACATCCTGGACAGTCTGCCCAGACTGTCTATGATGACAATACATAGCAGACTACATCATAAATTTCCCCAAGTGTTTAAAGATTCACTGAATCCACTTAGATAGCCACAGTAAAACAAAACAAACTCAACAAAAGTCATTCTAGCAGCTATGAAAGTGTCCAGCTATATAACTCCCATTAAGAGTGCTTCACAGTTTGCTGGACTATTCAGTTTTCATGTTAAATTATGAAGGACTGTTGAAAAATATATTTTTTCAACAGTCCTTCATAATTTAACTGTATTTCTTAACTGTAATGTAATTTTATTTCTTAAAGACGTGTGTGTGTGTGTATCTCCAAGTCTTTAAGAAATACAAATGGGGCCCTAAACATACTGTGGTCTTGTTCCCAATTCATCCAGGATAAAACCACTTGACTTCTCAATTCATTACCCTCCAGTGGGAATAGGGCTTCCCTTGCAGGTGGGCACCATGATCTCCCAAGATACATGAGTTCACCACCAGCTCTCTCCCTACTCAAGAAGGCAGGCTAGGCACAAGATGAGAACAGACTCAACTCATGCCTGAGATCAAACCTTGGAAAGACTGGTCCAGTAAGCCTGGCATTAACAGAGCCCAGGACCAAGAGAATCACTGGGCAAGTCAGTTTGCCTCCCTGTTTCTTGGTCATCCCCAAGATATGGGGAAGGCACATTGCTGCCCCTCAGCCCAAGTCCCTCTGGGGACTGGGACTGGCGGAGGCAGCTCGGCAGATCTAGATCAACTCTTTGCAAAGGGGGGGAGCAGGTAGCCCTAGTCCACTGAGGGAGAGGCAGCTCTAATACGCCTCCTCCTCAGCATGTTTGGGGGGTGAGGGCAGGGGAGAAGACAGCCCTGGTAAACACCCTCCCCTGCCTCACTCATCTGGAGAGGCGAAGAGGAGCAAGGCATCGCTGACACCCCCGGTCAACTGGAAGGGAAAGAGACAGCTTTGAAACCCACCTCCTCCTGTCTTCATCTCCCCGCGGGGGTAGAGGTGAAGAGACAGCCCCCACACTCCCTCCGGGGAGACACCCCTCCTCCTGCCCCCGGCTCCCGGGGGGAGGGGCACCCCCTCCTCCTGCCCCCGGCTCCCGGGGGGGAGGGGCACCCCCGCACCCCCTCCTCCTGCCCGCGGGGGGGAGGGGCACCCCCGCACCCCCTCCTCCTGCCCCCGGGGCGGGGCAGAGCAGCCCTCGCCCCCGCCGCCGTACCTGTGCCAGCTCCCCCAGCGCCCGCGGGCACCTCCCCGTCCATCGCGGCCGCGGCGCGGGTCATGTGAGCCCAGGACCCCCGCGGCCTCCCGCTCCCGCCCCTTCCTGCCTCTCCGGCCCGGCCCCGCTCGCAGGGGCGGAGCGCGCAGAGCGGGCCCGCGCCGGGCTGCACAGGCCGCCTGCCGCGGGGCGGAGCCGCCGGGGCTGGGCCGTAGAGGCTGAGACGGGAGGGGAGGAGACAGACGGGGGGGGGGCCGGAGGGGACCCCGAGAGGGGCCGGGAGAGAGAGGGGCAACGTGAGGGGACTAAGGGGGAGGGGAGAAGAAATGGGGGACATGAGGGGACTATGAGGGAGGCGAAGAGATGGGGATCATGAGGGGA
>ML675626.1:21805466-21864797 GCA_007922155.1 Mesoclemmys tuberculata
GGCGGAGGAGGCGCCGCCATCGCCCGGCTCGCGGGAGGAGGCGGAGGAGGCTGTCAGCCCGGAGGAGCCGCCCGGCCGGCCGAGCCCTGAGGAGAAGGAGGGGGCCGAGGAGCGGGAGGGAACCGAGCCCGCGGAGGAGCCCGAGGACGAGCTCTCCTTCAGCGACCCCGAGGACTTCGTGGACGACATCAGCGAGGAAGGTGCCAGAGGCCGGGGCCGCCGGGCGGGGAGAGACAGGCCTGGTCCGGCGGGGGGGTCGGGAGCTGGGCGGGCCGGAGCGGGCGAGCTGCCGGGCGCACGGGCCTGGGGAGCCGTCAGAGGCCGGAGCCTTGCGTGCCCGCGGAGTCCGTGGCTTAGGCCCGACTAGGCCGTGCTGCGTTGGCCCGGCCTCCCCTCCCCCGGGCTGAGGGGAGCCAGTGCCCGCTGAGCTCCGAGCCGCGGGCGGCCTGGCGGGAGTCTCCGGGCCCGGCCGTGCGGCGAGCGGAGCAAGGGTGGGACAGGACCGCAGCGGGGCCGTGGGGCCTGGGGCCCTGGCCGAGTAGCCGCCGGCCTGCGGGGGAGACTCCTGTCCCCGCCTAGCCCCGCGGTAGGCGGTGCGATGGCACCGGGGCGAGTTGTACAGCTCGCCACAAGCCACCATGCCCCGCTGCGCCGGGTGTAGCCCGGTGTTACTTGGCCTCCGGACCGCGGGGCCTTCCCACAGCAGGCCGCTCTCACAGCCAGCACACGCCGGGCCGGCTGTTTGCATGTGGGGGCCTTTCTGCTACAGCAGGGCAGGGCAGGGCCCCCGCTTTGTTACACATCATGTGGGGAGAGAGCCTCTGCCATGAGGGGCTCATGGCGTTAGCAGGTGTACAGGTGTGAGCAGTGGAAATCCCTCTTCTGTATTTGCTTATTTCCAGTGCATGCACTTATAGGTCACCTATGTTAAGAGCAGGTTTTTGGTTACAGTATAAAACTAAACTTCATAAGTACCTTTCATGTTAA
Organism: Mesoclemmys tuberculata; assembly: GCA_007922155.1. Taxonomy (NCBI): domain Eukaryota; kingdom Metazoa; phylum Chordata; order Testudines; family Chelidae; genus Mesoclemmys; species Mesoclemmys tuberculata. The sequence goes on from ML675626.1 coordinate 21,806,454, forward strand.
TACGTCATAAAATACTTGGCACACTTAATTGCCTTTTATTATTAAATTTGTTATCATTTGTAAGTATCTACATACTTGACCAGCCTAAGTAATTCACCTGATCATTCCTGGAGCTCCTCCTGTAGTTATTTGAGATTATCTAGCACAGGGAATCTTAAACTAGCCTGTCAAACACCAGTGATTGGTGGAGCCCTTCTTAAGGTCCACAGGGTGAAACATTTTGTGAAACAATAGGTGTGTAGGAAGGGTCATAGCATCGGTGAGTGGATAGGATTGACCTCATGATGTGATCATCAGAATGCAATAGCTGAAGAGTTTTATTTACTACTAGTGAATCCAAGGTGTGAGGCTATGTGAAAAATATAGCTGAATGCTATCACTATATGTAATTATCTAGAAATGCATGTAATTTGTGTTTGGGGTGTTGAGAAACAACCAAAAAAATGATTCCTTTAATTTAGCAAGACCTTGGTAAACCAGTTAAGCTTGTACACAGTGAAATCTTGGTCATTGTAAGCAATGTTGTGCTGTACTAACGTTTACTGTATTGACACACAGTAATCCTAGGCTGCTGTAATGTCTAAGTATAGTGTCAGAACTGAAAAAATCCACTGATCTTAAAGCCTGATTTGCATATCAATTTAATAAGAAAATCAGTTATTTCCACTGGTAAATTATATATGTACATTGGGAGGTGAGGGGCAGGAAGATGTCTCTTCCAGTAGTTTTCTTCTGTCTTTTCTATTAAACTCTTAAACTTTTTACAAACATTGCTTTAGACTAAGTAACTTATTTGTTTGTATTTTTTCCTAAATTTAAAACTGCTTGGTCAGATTCCCTCCACCCCCCATTTTCGAAGAGGCCCATTGAGTACGTCTACACTGTAATGTCTACACTACACCCTTGGTTGGTCTATGCCAGCTGACTCAAGCTAAAGGGCATTTTATTTGGGGTGTAGTCATTCAGGCTTGGGCTGGAGCCTGTGAAGTAGTTAAACAGCCTCTTAGCCCAAGCCTCCATGAGCCCAAGTCAGCTAGTATGGGCTAGCTGTGGGTTTTTAATCGCAGAGTATATGTATCCTTTGTGTCTATATGCTGAATTTGGAGTTTACTGTGTGGATTTTTATCTTCATTCCAGAACCAGGCAGGATCTCCTTTCCCATTTAATTGTTAAGGGTTAAATTTTTTTGTGGTGTTTTAGGTTTAGGTGTAATATGTGACCTCTTAACAGGTTTTTAATATAATCATTATTGCAGGTTGGCCAGCTAGTCTGTTAGGAGCACAGTGTGCTCTGACCACACCCTCCCTGCCCCTGACATGATCCTCTGCATTTGGGTCTCCCCTATTCCAGAGCTATTGGCTGCTAGGAGCAGCATAAGCGGGGGGAGCAGAGCAGACCAAGGAGAACCTGGTCTAGTATGTCTTTCCTGCAGTACAACCCTAATTAAGTCCAGATAAAGTAAGTTGTGTTTGTATATATGGTACAGCAAAAAGAACCTACAGAAAACCTGTTTAAACTGTATGGACTTTTCTGTTACCTACACCCCCATTGTTGTACCATCCCCTTGACTGTATATATGTACCACCTGTCTGATTTCCATTCCCTGCATAAAACGAAGTAGGTTATAGCCCATGAAAGCTTATGCCTGCAAAAATTAAATTTGTTAGTCTTTTTAAAGTGGTACAGGACTCCCAAAGTCCCATCTGTCTAGATGTCTCCCATTTGTCTAGATGTCTGAGAACTTAATTAGGCAAAACACTTTAAGACATTCAGGAATCTTAACTGTGAGTTACCCTCGTGTAGTCAGTGGTTCTATCTGACCGTAAACATGTCTTGCATTTCTTCTCAGTGGAATTCCTCTTCTCTCTTCAGCTGTTTGCCTGTCACTTCTTGTTGGGGAATGCATTCATTTCAATCTGTTATATGCAAATCTTTTTAATTCTTGCTGGTGTGACTGCTGCACGGATACGGTCCAGTTCTGGTGCCCACAATTCAAAAAGGAGGTTAATAAATTGGCAAGGGTTCTGAGAAGAGCCATGAGAATAATTAAAGGATTAGAAAACATGTCTTATAGTGATTGAACTCCAGGAGTTCTATCTAGTTATTTAGCTTAACAAAGGGTAGGTTAAGAGGTGACTTGGTTAGTCTATACGTATCTAGATGTGGAACAAATATTTAATAATGGGCTCTTCAATTTAACAGAGAAAGGTATAACAGCATCCAGTGATTGTAAATTGAAGCTAGATAAGTTCAGAATGAAAATAGGGTGTACAATTTTGACAGGGTAATTTACCATTGGAACAATTTAATCATGTTTTCTTTTCTTTATTCTTAAAGGCCATGTTGTAGCCAAGGATCATGGTGTATTCTCCATCACTGGCAATTCTTAAATCCAGATTGGATGTCTTTCTAAAATAAATGCTCTAGGAATTAGTTTGAAGAAGGTCTGTGTCCTGTATTATACAGGAGGTCAGACTAGACGATCACAGTGGTCCCTTCTGACCCTGGAATCTGAGTCTATAGACTTCTTGCATCATAAGGAAGCAAAAAAAAAATCACTTGCATTTATCTAACCATCATAGTAATAATGTGGTGCTCAAACAATATGCCAAAAACTGTAGTAACTCAGTACTGTGTGATCTGGGTAATGTTATGCATAAACCTGAACTGTTTGGAGCAAACTTAATAGGCTTGATAAACAACTTTATTTTATATTCACGGAGTTAAAAATAACACAAGACCTAATTTTCTGTTTTCTGATGGGTTGACATTGAGTAAGCATTTATCAATGACAGATATTTCCCAATACTGTCCTCTTTTCTTTCCCAGTTTCAACCTCTGGGTAAATAATTAAAAATGCTGATCACGTCAGTTACTAGACAACTGACAACAACTGGTGGTTAAAGGTATAAGCACTTCCATCACCTTGTAACACTTTCTGGTATCTAAGTGTTTTCATAGTGCTTATTAAATCTTCCTGATCTGTGAACGCTGTCTCCACAATCTGACTCCAGCCTTCATATTTAAATTACATTTCAAAAGTGAAATGACACCTATCTCTCCTGTATCAGCTTTTTTGTTGTGTTTTTGCAAAGATCCATCCATTCTTTTTCTTTTGGAAATTAGTCATAAATTGATTTGAATTCAGATAAACTTCTGAGTATCTGAAGGAACCAGGACTGTCAGAATTATTTCTGCTTTGCTGGTGTCTCCAGATCTCCTTTTCTTACCCCTATTTAGTCTCTTCATCAAAAGCTTTTCTGTCCTTGGTAAAACTGAGGCAGATCTACCCCCTGTTTCTGATGCAGGTATGTTTTAGTCTTACAGTATAGCAAGAGGTAATGGGATGCATTGATTGTAAATCCTGGGGCCTTTGCTAGGTACAGCAGATACCAAGTTGGCACTCTAGTTCTTGTTTCTCCACATATCCAGGTGATGTAATTTCAATTATTGGATCTGATGTCCATGCATGTTTTAGTACTGGCTTTGGGGCTTAGTTTGAAGTCTGTCGATTTCTCATATTGGGGGACTTTTACTAGATACTCCTTGAATTGGAGATAATACAGGTCAGAATCCTGGGTATTTGAAATGGAAATCTACGTAAATGCAATGTTGTTGAGACTCTGAGATATGCATATAAAAGTTATGGTTCCCAGAGGAGTTGTACCTCGAGTATGTTGCACATGCGTAGTGTTTATGCCTTTTTTTATATATAAATATATATGTATGTACGTGAGAAAATGGAGGATTGGAATTCAATTATAGCTTGAACTACAACGATCTACCTAGTAAAAATTAAATTTGTAGTGTCCAAGCCATGATTCTGTAGGAACCATACGCCTGAATTTCCTGAGTTGTGTGTATGAGAAACCTCAACCATAATATTATAGTAAGATTATTTTGCTTTTAACTTGCTCTTCCAAATAGAAATTTGAAGGACAGGCTCATCATACTATCCTACCAATTACATTCTTTGAGACAATTTAAAGGGTGTTGTAGGTGAGACGGTAGAAGGGCTTGCAGGATATGGATGACTTGTCAGAATGTGAAGAGGGTTGAGGGGAAACATTCAGTTGCTGCATGCTTAAAATGGCTTAACAAATCTTCCTCACTTCCAAAAAGTGAAGTTGTTCAATTAAAGGCTTAGAAAGAGCATGACTTCCCAACCATAATTATAGTGATGCTACAACATACAGAGCTTCCAATGGAGAATCATGCTAAGGCTTCTTTGATGTGGGAGAGAGGTTGGTGTTAAAATTCTTTGTTGACATCAGCAGATATTGAATACTATCACCAAAGCCACATTGAACTAAGTGTCCAAGGGCATGGGTAATTCTTGTAGTGCTCTGATTCATGAGCAATTTAGAGGACTCTGTAGGCCAAGTTTCTGCTCCTCTAGTAGTAGCTTGCTGAGGTTTCAAATGTCAACTCTCTATTTAAAGACATCTTTCCTAGAGAAATAGACAATGGAACATGGTCTCTCATGTCAAGCTAGCATCTGTGATCTTCAGGAAATTGTGCCCTATATCAAACATCCTAGTAGATGGTGGCCGTGTAATAAAATGGGATGCGGGGGGGGTCACATTTTAGTAAAGTCAGTCAAACTCAGTGTTCCACATAGCTTTCAGTTACTCCCAAACTTTTTAAAGATGTTTGAAAAGGGTGTGGGTAACTAGCTATTGAATTCTCTTCTTTCCTCCTTTCCCCGTTCACTGCAGAGATTGGTGCTGAGTTTTTCTGCTTTCTCTTTGCAGAATTACTTGGTGATGTGCTAAAAGACCAGCCACAGGAGGCAGATGGAATTGATTCAGTAATTGTAGTGGATAATGTTCCCCAGGTTGGACCAGACCGTCTTGAGAAACTGAAGAACGTTATTCACAAAATCTTTTCCAAGTTTGGGAAAATTACCAACGAATTTTACCCAGAAGCAGATGGGAAGACAAAGGGGTGAGTAAAGAGAACTCTGCTGGAAATGGAATTGAGACGTTGCCCAGGTTAATCTTAGAATGCTAATAGACATTTGTGGGCTAAAATTCTGATACTGACATAACAGAAGGGGATGATGTCCAGAGAGCCACTCTGGCATGCTATCTCAGTGATATAGACAGAAAACCCTCAGGCGACTGATGGGCTTAATGGTTTTATAGACTACAGCTATACAGAGGATAGTTGTAGTCATGTTGAATAAATGGGTAACAAACATCTTGGGTTTAGAGGAAGAAAACTACAGGCTTTAGTGTGTGGTTTTTGTTTCTTTCCCTGTATTGAGTTACTTCCTATTTTTTTCTCTTCTGATTATCACTATCCCAGTGATGCATGAGGCTGTTAAGATAGCTGGGGAGTAGCATATTTCTTTGTGGGTAGGGATGGAGACCTAATATGGCAGATTAGAGAATGTAGAGTCCAAATAATTCATTGTCAAATTGTTCAGTATATGCTTCCTGTAGTTGTAAGAGTGGAATAATTTCCATGACTGGAGGGCCTTCAGTTTAGTCAGGATCAACTTTATGAAACAAATCCAGGTACCTTGAAAATCATTTTCTGTAGAATATTAGTAAAATTTGTGTCCTCTACTATGAATTCAGGCTACTTCTATGTTATGGTCTGGACTTTACTTGGATGGGAGGAGTCTGATTATAATTTGGTTTAGATGGAGAGTAGTAGGCAGCGTTTTGAGGGCCCAGAACCTATGAATGAAAACTCTTGTGTAGCACACTGACTTTGCTCACTTTTCAGACATGTCTTGCCATTCTGTTGGGAAGAGCTGCTTACCCTTCACCTGACGACAGCTGTTAGTGCAGTTTTGCTGTTTGAGACTGTCGTCTTAATCTGTTCCACCCAGTTTCAAGAAGGCAGAGAAAAATTTGACCCAAGTAATGTACGGTTGGTTGGCTAAGAAGAGTACTTATATGAGCAAAGTGGAGATTAATTGCCTTCTTCTATACCTAATTCAAGGGTGGAAATGGCCATTTCTTCAATCTTGACTTCTGGGCTGAGTACCAGCCTTTCAGTTCATTCACCCAATGTGTAGCTGATCTTGACTACAGGCAGGTGCCTGTTAGATAACTACATTGATCTCATTTATTTTAGGTATATTTTCCTGGAGTACATGTCCCCAGCACATGCAGCGGATGCTGTGAAAAATGCAGATGGATACAAGTTGGACAAGCAGCACACTTTCAGAGTCAACCTTTTTACGGACTTTGACAAGTGAGTGCAGCCATCATGTTCTCTCTTCTTTATTCTTAAAGACCATGTTGACGTCTGTTCCTGATCAAATGCGTCTTCAATATGTGTAACTGATCAAATCCATTCTTCTAGATACATGACCATCAGTGAAGAATGGGACATCCCAGAGAAACAGCCGTTTAAAGATTTGGTAAGTGTGTAGTTTGTTTGTTTGTAAGAAGAAAGGGATATGTTATGTGAAGCTTTGAATTAATATACTCCCCATGGCTATTCTAAAACTCCTTATTGCTGTGGCATTCATATAAAAATACACACTGAAAGCAAAATAGCTTTGTTCTGACTATTGCTACTACAGCAGACCCTTGCTATAATGCCCTTTGCAATAGCAATCCTCGGGCTATAGTGAACATGGTCACTGTATCCCACTTCCCGGGCCTGCAAATCTGTGTGGGGGAGATTGGTCCTCTGGCCCCCGGGGCAGCAAAGAACAACCCCCCCACCCCCAAAAGCCCTGGGTATGCTGAATAAATAGCTTGGATCTCCAGGGGTTTGTTATTGTGAGGGCTTACTGTATTTAAGAATTGGCATCTTCCCCTCATGAAGAGGTGCAGCTCATCTAAAGGATTTGTGGTAGTTCTTGGGCAAAGAGGGAAATGAGGTCCTGGTATTTCAAATTGTTAATGTGTCTTTCCAAAGTTTAAGCCAAAATAATTGTAGCCTTCAGAAATTTAATTCTCTAGTTAAATAACTTGTGGCTTGTAATTATCGTTAGCTTTTTTGCATGTGCTCAGAAAGCAGAATTGTCCTTCTGGAGCATGAATATCCTATTTCTGGAAACTGGCTTCCTTAACTCTTGCCTTTCTTTTAGGGGAATCTTCGCTACTGGTTGGAGGACCCAGACTGTAGGGATCAATACAGCGTGATTTTTGAGTCAGGAGACCGCACTTGCATCTATTGGAATGATGCAAAGGAACCAGTCGCAATTGAAGAAAGACCAGTGAGTGTCCCGGAAAGAACTGCTGTATATTCCAAACGCAATGTGGTTATTAAGGCTCTGAAAAAGTGGTGAACTCAGGAAACAGGCAGTATTGAGATGAAGATCTTGTTCAGTTACTGTGTGCAGGGATGTGGGGCAGAGAGAGTTGTAACACTCACTTTCTTTGATGAAAACAACTTCTCTGTTCAGAGCACATTTTTTGTTTAATCTTCTAAAGGAGATAATGTCATTTGTTTAGAGGCAGACTGCTTAGGAAAGGAAATAAAGTTGAATGGGATCTGAGTTGGTCTATTGGCTTTGCTACCTTGCTGTGATTTCAATTAGGGATAATACCCAGACCAAGCTGTTTGGATAGAAAGACCTGTAAATGCAAAATCAGAGTTCTTCACTCCTCAGTGGTGAGTGGGAATATACTGCTGTCCAGTGCATGCTCCTCCCTCGCTCCTCTTTAATGTGTCGCTACTGAGAAGAAGCACTGAAGATTTGTGGTTGGCTCAGTGCTGGGGGTAGTCCATCACCAGCAGCTCAATATGCTATCTGCTGTAGAGCCTGGGGAAGGAGACAATGAAAAGATTTTCTGGTGCCGAGGAGCTTCTCTGTAGTGGTTAGGGGAAGGCAAGGAGTAGAGAGAAATTGATTTGGGGGGTGGGGACCAACATTCCAAATAACCGGATGCTTATTAGCCAAGATTCATATAGAAAATATCCTTTCCCCTCACCCTAGGTGAAATTCAGGAGCCATGTCTTGTTAGGAAGATTAGAACATACCCTTCCCAGTAGTCAGCGAACAAGTGGTGTGCTGAGCTTCTCCCTAGCTTTGGGCATTGCTGAAGGCTTACCACCATCTGCCTCTCTCGTTAGTTTTATTCTTCTGATAGTGAGTAAAACTTGAAGTTTCAATCAAGGCATTTTCCAGGAAACATTCTGACTAAGGATATAGGAGAGACACAAGCTTACACACACTCGCACTTCAATCATGTTTGTGTGGCTGCTGGATTACTTTTACCATTACCATTCTAAAATGTTCAGTTGTTAAATGGACTTACAGAGAGTGTGAGTCTTCACATTCAGAAGACTCTCGAATTCAGATCTGATGTGTGCTGTACACTTTTCCTGCAGCGGTGGACAGAAACCTATGTACGCTGGTCCCCGAAAGGTACTTACCTGGCTACATTCCATCAGAGAGGCATTGCTCTGTGGGGAGGAGAGAAATTCAAACAGATTCAGAGATTCAGTCACCAGGGTGTACAGCTTATCGACTTCTCACCATGTGAAAGGTATGGTATAAAAGCAGCTTGAGATCATGCTGTGGGGAACAGAAGTATGAAGCATGTTAATTCTACCTTACCTACTTTGCTTGGGTTTTCAATCTTCATTTTTCTGCTCTTTGGAATTGGTGCCTTTTGCTTTGCATATATTTAGAATGTTTATATGTCTCATAATTCTCTTTGACAACGCATGCTGCTTTTTAAGTAGGAAAAAAGTATTTAAAGAACTTAATCTGGAGTAATGGTCCTACAGTATTTAATAATTTTCCCGGTTAACTTAAAAGGCAGTCTGTCAGGTACAAGCACCTTAATGCACACAAAGATGGTATCTTTGAACTCAGTAAGTGATGCCTATGCGTTGGGTTCTGGTCTTCCAGCAGAATATTCAGTTTATCAGCATCTTCAAGGATTGTAATTTTTAGATGAATAATTCTTTATGCTTTTTGTTTTATGATGGAATCCATGGAGGTTGTCAGGCAAATGATTTTGTGAAAGCCTCACCTACTTTTATCTCTTGTGAAGCTAAAGCTTCTGTCTTGGTTTTTATGACTGGAAAGACTGACTTGTTGGGAGTAATTTCGTTTTAGTTTTTTATTGTAGTTGAGATGTGCTCGGGCTCTTAATAAGAAAGCATGGCAGTTAATTCATCTAATGTTCCCATCCTGAAAGGGAGCTCCCATCTGATAGTCCTGTGTCTAGGCCATTGTGTTTTATACTGTGTGCCTCATTAGTTGTCATGTAGTGATGATGATTCTCCTTTACCACACCCACGTGTGGCAGGTTTCTTAATTGGACTGGGTGGCTTTTTGACCAGACATATTCACAGGCAATACCATAATTTGAATGGCCAGTGCCACCCCTGACCAGTTTAGGTACTGGAAAGGTGCTGTCCCCTGCTTGTAATTAGACAGTCTATCCAAATGCTGAAAAACTTCATCCCCTCCAACTGTTGAAAGAGAAGGGGCTCTGTCCTAGTACTTCCAGGCACTCAGTTACTTTGGGGATGTGGAGCTGTCAGTACCACAGTAGAACTGCTGGTTCATGAGATGGGTGAATAAGACTCTCCACTACTCTGCTCCCAGAGAGCTTATCGTCTGTTACTAAGGAGTGTACAAGTGGATATCTGATACTCAAGCCCATTCCCTCACTAGTTTGTGAAGGAGTAGGTTGGAGAAAGAAGGTTGTACTCTACCCCGTTCCCCAATTCTGGCTGTGTCCTTTTTTCAGTGCATGCCTCTTGAACTTTGCTTAGCTGATTCTTCTCAGAATTAGATAAAAGCATATTTGTGTTGAAATGATATAGATTACATCATGTGAAAAGTGAAGCTAGTCATTTTCCCTTTCCCTTTTTTGTAGGTATTTAGTGACCTTCAGCCCTTTAATGGACACACAGGATGACCCTCAGGCCATAATAATCTGGGATATCCTAACTGGACAGAAGAAGCGAGGGTTCCATTGTGAAAGTTCTGCCCATTGGCCCATTTTTAAGTAGGTTGGGTAACAATAATAGTGACCAGATTACACTAAATGACTAGCCTCTTCTTACTAGAGAAATAAAATGATAGATCTAATGACCGGTCTTCCTCTTATTTGTTCAGGTGGAGTCATGATGGTAAATTTTTTGCCCGAATGACATCAGACACCCTCAGCATCTATGAAACACCTGTAAGTGCTTTTTTTCCATAAAACCTGCAGTATGTCAGCTGTATCTGAAGGGCTTTAACTGCTAAAATTTGCCAAAAAGGAGGAGAAACCCACTCTAACTTGTCTTGCTCTTTTCTTGGGCTCCCAACATTCTATGTGTTTGGTTTTTTGTTTTTGGTTGTGTTTTTCCTTCCTTTCTTGGATGGAATTGCAGATGAGGAGAGCAATTTAAATTATTTAAAGAGCGTGGAAAATGCAGCCTTAAAGTATAACAGTTGCTTAATACTTTGCAACTCTTGTCAGCAGATCAGTGCCAAAAATCCCTCTTCCTAAATCCATCATTGTAACACTGTTGCTTATCGCCTGCTCTATTTTCCAGTTTGCCTCTTGATCCTAATGAATATTTTTCATTTATAGGGTTATAGTGATTGGGTGGGTAATGCCAGAATTAGGTTTATGGGGATGAGTGGCAAGTGTTTTGTGCTATTCATTCAGGTTGTGGTGAAATGGGAATATTTCCGTACCTCCTTACGGTACGGAAATGTGTTTTGAGGCTGCCTTAAGATGATGAGAGAGGTAGGAGGGCATGGCAGTACTTACCTATATAATATTTCTAACGTGCAAATTCATGATTTTTTTCTCTTTGTAGTCTATGGGTCTGCTGGACAAGAAAAGTTTGAAAATCACTGGGATAAAGTGAGTTTATTCACTTTTAAAAAAAACTCTGCTTCCTTTTGTTATGTTCATGAGATGTTCTGTGTTAAGATTCTAGTATTGTAGAGTTTAAAGCCAGAAGAGACCATTCGATCATCTAGCCTGACCTCTTGTATGTTACAAGCCATTGCATTTCCCTTAGTTACTCCTGTATTAAGGCCAACAACTTGGGTCTGACTAAAGCATATCCAGAAAGGCACATAGTCTTGACTGGAAGACATCAAAAGAATCCACTTCCCGTGATAGTTCGTTCCAGTGTCTTTCAAATAAACCATATAAATGTCCCTTATTGCTAGTATAAACTTTCTGACTTTAGCTTCTGGCCGTGGGTTCTTATTAGGCATTTCTCCACTAGATTAAAAAAACCTTTTTGGGGGGGAGGGGGATTCCTTCCCCCAACGGCAAAGCACAGCCCATGCAAGTGCCTCTCCACACCTGCCAAGTCTCTGTTTGGGGCAGCAATACTGCCTCCTACTTCCCAAGCTATCCCCATGTTAAAAAAGTGGGGGGCATGGCCCCTGCCCTCTTGGATCCAGCCCCGTACTTCTATGGAGGTACTGGCATCCTTTCCCCCAGCTCTGTCTCTCTCGGGCTCTGGTCCAAGCGCTTTGAGGTTAAAGAGGATGTTAGGTGGCCATGTGTGTGCGTTTTGGGGAATAGCAACTGGCCATGGACGCACCCACCTGGAAAGCTGGCCCTTCTCTTCCCCTCCCTACCTCCCCACCCCCAAAAGTGGTGACACTCCCTGCCATACCATGTTACCCTCATGTCTATACCACCCACTGCTGTCCAGCTACCCAGCTCTGAATGCAGTGCCTCCATCACCAGCAATGCAGAAGTAAGAGTGGCAATACTGCAACTCCTCCCACAACCTTCATTTGGGTTGGCACCCTCATGGTATAACACCCTGAAATTGCAGCTGTTAAATATCTGAAACCATGAAACTGGTGATTTTAAAAAGCCTATGACCATGAAATTACCCAAAGCGAACTATGAATTTGGTTGGCCCTAATTATCAAGCCATCTCCCAAATCACTGGGATTCTGCTGTATGAGACGAGGTACTCTTTTTCCTTTTCCTAGATGTGAGTGTACTGCTTCTGCATCACTCCCTGTCCACCTGTGAGTGGCAAATAAAACCTGGGTTTTCTGTATGGTGTAGGATATTAACTTCAGGGTCACCAAACTGGTCCTGGTAAAGAGTTATTTAATCATTCTCATAGCACTTGAATTTAGGGTTGGAATTCCTGTCTGTAGCCTAGCTTTAGTATCAATCTACCTGGTAACTGATTGATTCACCATAGCATATCAAATGCAGAACGCTGTTCCTTATGTTGCTTGCAACATGTATTTCACTGACTAAATAGGATGTCATAAAAAGTCCAATCTCCTTTTCTTCACTCCCTTAGGGATTTCTCATGGTCTCCAGGTGGTAACATAATTGCGTTTTGGGTGCCTGAAGACAAAGACATCCCAGCCAGGGTGACATTGATGCAACTCCCCTCCAGACAGGAAATCCGTGTGCGGAACCTATTCAATGTGGTGGATTGTAAGCTACATTGGCAAAAAAATGGAGATTACCTGTGTGTGAAGGTAGACAGGACTCCTAAAGGTACCCAGGTATGTGCTTCCTAGAGGTGTTCATAAAACTGTACCTGCTTTGCTTTTAGCATTTCAAAATAGACTGATAGAAATATGGTAAATTAATGGGTGTCAAAACCAGGTACCCTCTCATTTTTTTCCAGTTAGTTTTTAAGAGCAATATATGTAGTGCCATGGTCCTTTAATGAGCCTTGGACTTGACATCAGTATCCCTCAGGGTTTTGCAAGATTGGTGAAAGTATGTCTGTCTTATTTCTGAAGCATCTGGGGACAGGGACCCCTCTTCCACATTTATTGTATGTAATGGTTATAACTGGTTTTGGTTCCACAAATCATGCTGCATGAACTTCCTGATGTTTGTCCTCTCAATGTTCTCAATATCTGCATTGCAAAAAACCTTTTTTGTTAACACACAACTTGCTGAAACTGATCCTATTTTAATAAAGGTGCTGTTTAGAAATGAGAGAAAAAAGTAGTGCTCTTTCCATACTACCTTCCACCCTCTATGAAATGATGATCTAGACTCTGTTGCTTATCTTGAAATACTAAACCAGGCCAGTTGCATAGTCATCCCCATAGTCCTATATTAAAATGACTTTCCCTACAATTACTATACTAGGTACTTGACTGATGTTGACTTTCACAGGGTGTGGTGACCAACTTTGAGATCTTCCGAATGAGAGAGAAGCAGGTCCCTGTGGATGTGGTAGAAATGAAAGGTAAATCCAACTTTTCACATGTCCCTCCCTTGGCAGTACAGGCTGTTTTCAGTGGTTTTTCTTATCATTGCTCTATGTGCACAACACTTACTAAGCTTTAAATATGCTAGCCTAGATGGTGGTTTTTGTTTTTTTGCTTTAATGAGAACTAGGGTGGGTTTTTTATTTTCTTTTCCACATGGAAAACTAGTGTCCTGGCTTTTCAGATACTTTTTAAGCTTGTAGCTGAGTTTTTTAGATGCCTTATTTCAATCACTGTTGAAGCCTTTTGGTGTCTCATGTCCTTCCCTAGAGATAGATGTGTTAGCTATTTTGCTCAGGTTGTGTATTTATACATATGGTATTTATCAGTGAATAAACTGACAAAATACTTCAGTGTAAAATGCTACAACTAATGGCTCTTAACAGATGATGGGCATGTCTTTTTTTTTTTTTTTTTCTTGGCCCAGCTATTTCTGAATCTAAAAAGATTTGTCTGGCAGACTGTTTTCTGCTTCAGTTGGTATAGCTTAACAATAAGAGACACTTTCTTAGTGGGAGACTGATGATTAAATTTGATCTTTACCTTTCTCTCTGAGGAGATTCTGTCCCAGGCTGGAGACAAGCTGGGGTAGGTGATTGTGATCACCCCATAAGTATTTACCCTCTGTTTGGCTCACTAGAAGCAGAGCAGCAGTAGAAATCTTGATACCAAATTGCTCATCATAATGGATGTTCTCTTTAGCATCCAAGATTTCTTCAGTCCTGTATGCAGTAACTGTTTGGACTTGAAGCTATGTAGAGAATGATTGACTTAAGTCAAGAATTTTGTCTTTGTATAGTGTTATTGGGTTTTGACACTTCTTCTTTACATCTGTTGCAGAAAGTATTATAGCCTTTGCCTGGGAACCAAATGGAAGCAAGTTTGCTGTGTTGCATGGAGAACCTCCCCGAATTTCTGTCTCCTTTTACCATGTCAAAAGCAATGGGAAAATAGAGCTCATCAGTAAGTGGAGTTGACAGCAGGAGTACAAATGGAGTAATCTAGGCATTAAGCACTTTACATGGTGGATGCAACTTGTTTACCCCATAGACTTCCTACAGTTGCTTTTTCATAGAAGACAGCGTAGGCTGCCTCTCGGCCCTGACAGAAGGAACATGTCTGGAGCGTGCTGCACTCCAGCTGTCTTGGGTTGGGAGAACCAGCTCCTAAAGAAGGGGTGCCGACTCATTCTGTAATGAGGGCTATTTTACTCTCTGTGGATTGGGAATGAAAGGTTCACTGGCAAGATATTAATCTTGTGGCATTGCCCGACTGCAGAATAGGCCCCTTTTGCTGGCAAAGTTAAATACCACATTTAAAGTAGAACAAGCATTACTGTGAAAAGGCAAAAAAACATTTTTGAAACTTCCTTTCCTCGCTCCTTTAATTCACCTTTTGTACACTTCCAGCCCACCACTAGGGATTTCCTCCCTCTCCCAGTTGGGCATTCTCCCCTCCCTATCCCCCATTTTAGTATAAGAGCACCCTCTATTGATTTTTAACTTAAGTCAGCAAGGAATGAGTTTAAACCAAATTGTTAAATGGCGCTCATGCCAAAAGTAGTATCCACACAAGGGGTTGCACCAATTTAACCACATCTGTTTCTAAACCGATTTTACTTAAATTGGTGCAACTTGTGTGTTGAGGCTTTGGGGATTCCTGATTCTTCCTGCAGGCGCGCACAGCTCTTTGAATATTCTGATCATTCCAGTGTCTTCAGTTTGATCAATGAGAGCAGATCCAAGCTAGGTTTCATTCTTAAAATACTGTTATGGTAGTACTTGTCAGTTGCAGAGCTCAGAGGTGCCTTTTTGAGGACTCTGTGGAATGTGTCAGTGTGATTGCTACTAAGCTTGAAGCTATCGAGTGGAGACCTGTATCACTTTTATATTGGCATAAATGCAAGTTCTGTTTCTTTTTCAGAAATGTTTGACAAGCAGCAGGCAAACACGATATTCTGGAGTCCCCAAGGGCAGTTTGTAGTCTTGGCTGGCCTGAGAAGGTGGGTATTACTGCTTGTCAATCTGTGAGAGCTCATTTTAAGTCTGTCTCATTATCTGAGAGCTTTAAAAAAGGTCTCACACTACTGTATAAAGGCATCGGTAAGACAGAGAGCCCAAATCTTATCCATCTGTCAATTCTCTGGTAGAAAACCTGCTAGTATTAAGAGGATTATCTTTGTTTGGAAGAATCTCTCTGCCAATTGGCCTCTCCAAGGTCTACATGGATTTTAATTTGTTTGCAAGTGATTGTTTTTCTTGAAGAGAAATTTACCTGTTTGAAACTTCTGTGCTTTTTCATATGCATCTTGCCCTCTTCTGCCTTAAATTTAATTTCCTGAAGTAGTCGGTCTCCTTACACCAAAGGTATTTAGTTCAGGAGATAAGATAACACCTCTTCTCCTGTGAGTAGGGGAGAGTCCAACTTCTACAGTGTGGGTAAAAGCCAGTATAAACACATTACTAGTTATCTCTTCTGCCATCATATCATGCCATCATGTTCTGCGCTGTCTTCAGAGCAGGGCAGCTGGAGAACGGGAGCCCAGCTGTGAAGCAGCATTACTGCCAGCAGCAGCACAGAAGTGAGGATGGCATGGTATGGTATTGCCATCCTTACTTCTCTGCAGCTGCTGGCGGCGGTGCAGAAGGGTGGCGCTGCTGTACCATGCCACCCTCACTTCTGTGCTCCTGCTGGCAGTGGCACAACCAAGAGTCTAGCTTTCAAGGCAAGCAACCACTGCTTTCCAGTTGCCCAGCTCTGAAGGCAGCACAGAAGTGTAAGGATGGCAATACTGTAACACCCCTATAATAGCCAGATTTCATGGGTGGAACCGTATTGCGTGGTCCATGATGTGTTTTTTCACCGCTGTGAATTTACTTAGGGCCCTAAGTATGACTGGTACGGAAGGGAGAAATCACTTTTTCCTCAAGTCTGTCTTCCAATTCTATAAGATCTTAAAAAGTTAAGGATTGCATTCATGTCACAGCTTCTATAGGTAAAGATCTCCTTATTCTGAGTATACTGAGCTGTACACACTAATGGAAAAGCCCTGCTTCTCATTTAAAAATCTGTTTATTTTTACTGTCTTTGCTATAGAAATAACCATGTTTTACAGCATGATTGTGAAATTTGGCTGTACCTCAAATGTCTTCATAACTTGGTTCTTTATGACATTGAAGGAAAAAACATGTTAAACTTTTTAAGCCTAGAGGGGTACAAGGCTTAAAACTATTTTCCATTATTTGTCCACAAACATATGAAGAAACAGGTGTGATTAGAAACCCTTGATTAACTTTTTTTCATTGCTGTGTTTTAAATGGGTTCCCTTATTAGAATAGATGGACTTTTGTGAGGTGAGCTTATAAAGAATGTCACCTCTAGTGTGATCTTGGGGTTTGTGTGGAAAGACTAAAGAGGGAAGTGTCAGTGGACAGGGATTACTTTTCCTTGTTTGTTTGTCTTTGCAGCATGAATGGTGCCTTAACATTTGTTGATACATCAGACTGCACCATGATGAAT
The DNA here is from genome assembly GCA_007922155.1 of Mesoclemmys tuberculata. Lineage (NCBI taxonomy): Eukaryota > Metazoa > Chordata > Testudines > Chelidae > Mesoclemmys > Mesoclemmys tuberculata. The sequence continues at coordinate 21,823,126 of ML675626.1, forward strand.
ATTGCTGAACACTATACAGCCTCAGATGTAGAGTGGGATCCTACAGGCCGATATGTTGTGACATCTGTATCCTGGTGGAGCCACAAGGTACTAAAGTTTCTGTAGTGTTGTCTGTATTTAAGAGGGTCAGTGACTTTTCTGATGTTAACTACAAAACAAAGATAAACGGCATTGCTTAAATCTATCAGTGGGTCATAGCTCCTGGTGTGATCTCTTGCGTGCCTATTTCATATACCAACTCACTGCTCTCCTTTGTCAGTTCCAGTCTGTGTACTCTGTCTTCTCTAGAAAAATATAAGCTTTTTAGTCTTTAGGATTAGTTCAGGAGCTTTGTTGCTCCAGTTCATTCAGATACCTTGGAGGGGCTGGTGGATGTCTTGGTTCTATGTTCATGGGGCTGTAGGATACCTCTGTTATGGATATATTATTGGTGCTTCAATTTGTAGTGTGGCTTTTTCCTTTTTTGAGGCATGTTACTTCACTTAAAGTTAAAATAATTAGAAAACCCACACCTACCCCAAGTAGTATTCACCCTGAAAAGGTAGAAGTTCCAGAGACTGTGTCCCACTAGCAACTCTCCTGTTGCTATTGATTTTTCTAAGGGATGCGTTCAGATCTATGGCAATAGCATAATACTGTGAAACTCTTAGATGGACATGAGTTAAATTTCTCACTTACTGTTTTCCAGGTGGACAATGCCTACTGGCTGTGGACCTTCCAAGGTCGTCTTCTCCAGAAAAACAATAAAGACCGGTTCTGCCAGCTGCTGTGGAGACCACGACCTCCAACCCTGCTCAGCCAGGATCAGATAAAGGTATTGTATTTCCGTTTAACTCTTCTGGTTTGGGCATTAATATAGAGACTTCGCATGGTCTAGTCATGAGGGTGTGACGTGGAAACTGGGGAATGGAAAACTGTTTTAAAGTTGTCTGTCTCTGCAAAGTGGTAAGGCAACCTGAGAGCTGTTCACTAATTCATTGGGGGAAACTGTTGAAATGGTTTTGTGCATTAATAATGCTGTCAGGTTGAATTGTCACTGTTCCCATCACAAACTTGTTTTTGGTAGAGGGGTCTCTGAGGAAACTAGAAGGGAAGTTAATAGGAGCAGTGAGGACTGTTGAAAACTTGGGTAATGAGCAAAATTGGCTATCCAAACTCTATTGGCTGTCTAGGTACAGAAAAAACAGAAGCTATCTATAGATCTAAGCAAGGAAGAAAAACTATATAAATGACAGGGGAAAGGGAATATTTTTCTTTATAGATGTAAGCAAACTTGAAAAAATGTTCTTTGCCTGAAGTGGCACCCTCTTATACAATATAGTGGTCTCTAGTCCTGGTTGACACACATTCTCTGTTACAGCAAATTAAGAAGGACCTGAAGAGATACTCCAAGATTTTTGAACAGAAGGATCGTCTAAGCCAATCCAAAGCCTCAAAGGTAAGACGCTTCTGGGACACAATGAATCAGTGAAAGGCAGCTGATGCACTTGTAATCCATGCTAACCTCATGTGTCTTCCTCACTCTACTGTCTGGACCATATAGAGTTTTCTGAGTCTGCTGTGGCTTCCAAGTTAATAGACTATATCTCCTACTCAAGATCATTGTTTGAGGTCCGGGTGTCCCAAGTTCAGTCCCCAGATGACCTAGCCAAGGACACTATGAACTCAAGCATAAGTACAAATGTAGGGAAGGCAGTAAGGCAGATTCTTCACTTGCAGAACTGAGACATAGTGGTACTGGTATATGTTGGAGGAGGAATCAGGAAGAGTTTTCGTGGAGTTAAGCAAAGATACTTGGGTAATCTAGGTTGATACTTGTAGTGGGTTCCTGGTGGCAGCCAGTTTTAGTACAAAAATTTCACAGAAACCACAAACTTACTTGCCACACTGGAGAGAGGTCTCAAATGCTATCTATCTGGCAGAAGCTGCACTCATAAGAGGAAAGTCCCTAGATCAATTCCAAATGCATTCCATGAGGACTTACTGCATTGATGGGCAGCTTACCCCCCCCCCTTTTTTTTGTTCCTGTAGGAGCTCGTAGAAAGAAGACGTACAATGATGGAGGAGTTCAAGAAATACCGCAAGATGGCACAAGAACTATATATGGAACAGAAGAATGAGCGTCTAGAACTGAGAGGAGGTAAACCCTTGCAAAGATGTGGCTTTATCAGTAAACGTTAAAGCACCAAGCAAACTCAGGCTATAGGAGCAGTCTTTGGTGGTGTTTCAGTGTTTGGGAGCTGAAGACCTCCTCTTTGTGATGGGTTGGGGTCCCTCTTCAATGTTTGTTCCCTTCTTCTGCCAAAAGTATTTGACCTATGTCCTGACAGGTTTGCTCACTCCCCATCTATTTTCTCTCCCCTGCTGTTTTTTCTATCTGTTCTCTTGAGGTGGTGAATAGGGAGAAAGCTACACTTGCTGCCCAGTATAGTCATACTGCTTTGTATGTACTATGCTGGAGGCCAGTGATGACGTTAAAATGCCTTTATTTTAAAGGTGCTTCTGAGTATTTTCCTTGTTAGCATATACATTAGGCATTGTCTCCTTGGTGGAGGTAGGTATTCACGACTAATGCCGCCTCCTCTTTCTCCAGGGGTGGATACAGATGAGCTGGATAGCAATGTTGATGACTGGGAAGAGGAGACAATTGAATTTTTTATCAATGAAGAAATTATTACCATTACAGAACCAGAGTAATCCAATAAAACCGTGGTAAGACAATCTGCCTTTCAGTGGAGAAATACCTTTCCGATCAGCTGTTGCAGACAGCACAACTCCAACCCTCCTAAAAGCACTTTTTGGGAAAGCTAAAGGTGCTTAGAGTACTAAAATGAAGGTTTCAATTTCTTTGACTTGGTTTTTATACTTTGCTCTCAGTTGAAATCTAAATGGCCGCTTACGGTGCCAGTGGCCAGAAATGACAGACAAGGGCTTTCTTCAAAGTGAATGGTTAAGTCAGCTTGTGAATCTAACACTTGGCAGAGTATTATGTCCTTCTCTTTTTTGCCAGTGTGATCCTGTCAGACTGAGAATCTAAGCCAATTCTTGAACATGGTGCATTGCAGGCACTTAATGAAACTGCCTATGCAGCATGAAAAATGTTTATAGTTAAGCTAGTGGAAAGGTAAATCTTCTGTTTTACTGGAAGAACTGTAACCTTGAACTGATGTAAACAGAGTTCTGATGCACTGTGTAGGGTTTAATTACTGACAAATTTGTTGCATACTCTCAAGTCACTTACTACTTTTAACTCTTGAATAGACCAAAGGTCCCCATGCACTGTTCTACATCTTTGGAGAAATGCCACTAAATTTCAATATGTAATGAACACTTGTATTACTGAAAAATGCTTATAATGAACAAGCACTGTTTGAAGCCTGTTTAATCTAAAAGGCTGTTTGCTTTGCTGCATACTCATATATATCTCCCAAATATTGGCAATAAGTGTTGCAGATCTAGTTGAGCTTTCCCTATTGGATGCTTGCCAGACTGCTGTGAAGGGGATATAAATGCTGACTCACACTGTAAGCATCCAGAGTCTGAATAGAGCACTATGTCTGGCTTGGTGTCTCCAGGCACATTGTAAGGATGCAGTTTCTCTTTCTAACACTCCCTCCTGAGAGCCTAGCCCAAGGGACCAATGCGGACCTCTCAGGCTCCCCGTAACACAAACACACCTTTCCCTAAATTCCAACCCTAGTGGGTGCTCCAGTTTTGCATGTTAACTTCAGGGGAACAGGCGGTATATAGCACATAACATACAGGCTTTGCACATGAGTCTAAAACATGGTTGCTTTTTACTTCAGTGAAAAAGCACAGATCACTTAGAAGATAACACCCTAAATGCAGTACACTTCGCTTAGCACACCTTACCTTGAGGGCCATCTGTGTTCAGGTAGGGAGATTTCCCTCTTGCCTCATTTGGCTTCTGTGACAGTTTCCCTCAGTTTGAGCTGGTGAAAATGATCCCTAAATATAGCAGCTCCTGCCCTCTAACTTTTTAGTCTCTTCTGTCAAGTGACCTCTGAACAGCTGCCTCAGATGATCACAGACCCCTGCACTTTGTTGCCAGGCAACATCTCCCACAACAACCCAGTTCTCCTGGGTAGGAGCCAGCCTTTTGTCTCAAGATGCTGGGGTTTTTAATAGGACTATCAATATTGTTAGCTCTGGACCATTACATCTTGGAATTTCAACCCAACATGAAGGTAATAAAAAGATGACAGAAGTCAAAGGGCAACTGATTCAGAATGCAGTTTACAGATTGATAAAGATAGAGTTCATAATCTTACAGATTCCCCAAATCACCACAAGAGAATAGTCCTAGCTGTTGGATCCGAGAAATGTGTATTGTGTTAGAGAGGAAGTATTGGCCAGTGATTAGGGCAGTAGCCTAGGCCTCAAAAGATCTAAGTTCAATTCCCTGTACCACCTCAGACTTCTGTGTGACCATGGGCAAGTCACTTATCCTCTTAGTGACTGATTAAGACAGCAGCAGCAATTTCGTACCCAGCAAACCTCATCAGTGTAAGGAATAACACTAAAACTCCCTCACCCATCCAAAAATTCACACATGGGACTTAAACCCTCTAAAAATGTGTTTAGCTCCAGTGACCAGGGATATCCTCTTGCCAATATCTGGGGGATATCTGAGAATGGAGGTAAGAAGGGGGGAGAAGCAGTCTTCTGGATTAAATAGGCTTCAGTTAATGAGTTACTTGGGAAGCACAACAGCAAATGGTAAGTGTAATTCAATTATAGAACTGCCTTTCCCTGGTTAGCAGATGAGTTCTGAATTTTTGTGAGAGGCACAATACTGACTTTCCTTTTTTCCCTTCTTTGCAGCACCTCCATACCTTGTACTGAAAAGGGGTTCATTTATTTTCAGAAAGTCTACACCATCTTTGGAATTTTTAATCCATTTTCTCACTCTGGACAGTGAATGCACCAAGTTCTCTCCATTCTGACCTATTGTAGTGCCTTTAAACCTACTGTCAGCAGTGGGCATATTGGAAAGGCACTGCTTTTAAATTTTTATCCATTTTTTTTGGCAGGTTGTTTTTCTTTTTTAAATCCACGACCAGTATTTGCTGTCTGACTCCTGTGCAGTGCTTACCAGTTGGCAATTTCCAGCTGTTGCCCTTAGGTGTATATCATCAGTGCACCTTTCAGCGTCTTGCACGCTCATGATGCTTCTGTTTGCGGAGGACTCTTTTTCTGTCCTAAGTGCATGGACAGGTGTTTGTTTTGTATGGGGAAAGATGAACAGGAAAACCATTTTTCATATGATGTATGTTAGTGTGCTGAAGCAGCACTACAGTGGGCTGTACCCTCCTCCATTCAGATTGTGACAGGATTCAACAAGTTGAACATGGAAATAAAAGCAGACCTATACTAAAAAAAAAAAAAAAAGGCCGTCCGTGTGTTATCTGTAGAAATCTTCCCTTGAATGGCCAGAGTTGAGCATTATCTGAATGCATCTCAGGGTTCAAAATTTGCAGTGGCATTTTTTGTATCCCAGTTCTTCATGGGTGCACTGATTTTTATTTAATCCATGGTGTAATCCATTAGGTGGCAGGCCAGCACACGTGTTTAATAACTATAGTGGAATGACTTGAAGATCAGTGAATGAATTTCTGAGGCCTCCTTACAAGGTGTAGCTACTAGCAACAGCAGGATTATGGGAAGTTTTCATAGGTTTTATTTGCAAGCTTTAGTTGAAAATCTATTCAAAGGAACACTCTCTTCATGTGTATCCCCTGGATATTCTGATGCCTGGAGCCCCAGGCCTTATGGGGAAGGAAGTGCAGAGTACGTAACTGGAGCAACTCCTCTTTGAGCAAACTTTCCTGAAGCACCAGCAGCAAAACAAAAATCCTCAAGAATCTAGTTCTTCTGCAGATAAGAGCTCTTAAATGAGCATATTTTATGGTGAAAATATAAGTCAAGGGTGTCAATTTCTTGTACCACCAACTTTTTTTCTTCAGAAAAATATGAAATTCATATTTCTATGGGTGACATAAATGGAATTCAGGATACCCATGCTGAATGTAGCTAATTAAAATTTTCTAGATAATCCATTACCCATTTATCCTTTAGCCTTTTTTTAAAAAAAAACCCTCTTTACAATCTCCCAAAATATTGCAGAATCACTGCTGAAAAATAACTTTGAGTCATTACTGAAGAATACTGTACCCTTTTTAAATAAGGGAAGTGTTTTAATATCACTTCAGTTGTGAAGAACAGTCTTGTAGGAAGTCCAAAGATCAGTTACCAATAAGTATATGTTCATGGTTGGTGTATAGGATTTACTATTGGACTTCTTATATACAAGTAATTCATGCCATGATGGTGATCTGTCCTCTCCCCATCAATAGTCCCAGAATTCAGCTTGTGAGGTGCATTAATGCTAAAAGTCAAACTGTCAACCATTTTTGAAAGCTAGATGAGTGTTCGCCATTTATATTTTCTGACTGTTTCTGAAGAGGGAAATATTCATAACATGTTGTTTCAAATTCCTGTTTGATTGTTGGGGTTTGGAGAGTAAGCTTAGTCTTGTCCAATAGGTCTCTTATAGGTGTTCAAGGACCCATGTACCGTTTCGTACTGGATACCCTATAGTTCTTGGGAGTAATGGCTAATGAAACTAGTAGAGAGGCAAGACCCATTAGACAAATGATGTTTGTTTGGATATATTAACTTAAGTATGATTTGATCTAAATCAGCTGGTACCACTCAAGAAAGATCTTGAGGTCATTGTGGATAGTGCTCTAAAAACATCCACTCAATGTGCGGCAGCAGTCAAAAACGCTAAAGATGTTGGGAATCATTAGGAAAAGGATAGCTGTGAAGGCCAAGACTATAACAGGGCTCCAAAAAGAACCAGATAAATTCATGGAGGATAGGTCTATCAATGGCTATTAACCATGTAGGCAGCGATTGCTGTTTGCCAGAAGCTGGGAATGGATCACTTGATGACATGTTCCATTCATTCCCACCAAAGCACCTGGCAAAGGCCACTGTTGAAAGATGGGATACTAGGCTTTAAAGGACCATCGATCCGACCTAGCATGGCCATTCTTACATTAAGCATCATGATCTTGGTTGTGTGCATGTGTTGGAAGACTGATGTATTCTGTGGACCAGATATTTTTGCCTAATAATTCTCTTCCCACCTCTAAGGATCTATTCAGTGGTGGCTGTACTATAGATGTTTTCCCCTGCCTTGAAACATTACACTTTTACCAAAGAAAGACCTTGTAAATATTTGTCTAGGCAGTATATGCTTAGTTCCAACCCAGTATGGTTACTGCCAATTACCAAAGCCTAGATTAATAAATACAATATATTTTATTTAAAATATGGATCTCCTTTATCTTGTAGACTAAGCTCCCCTCCCAGAACTAAACAGAGCAACTACTTGAAAACCTGAGGGGGGAGAGGGTAAATAAATTCTTACTGTCTGGAGAGGGTTCCGCTTCTGCTGAGCCTCAATCATTTAATTTCACTTCATAAGATCCTGGGCACTGGAGTAATACAAATCCTTAATATCAAATGTCCTTTTGTAGCTTAAAATCCTTTCTAGTTTTAAACAGATTTATTATGTTTTACTCCTTGTCCTTCAGAGCATGGCAATGCCAGACACAACTGATGCGTAAAATAAGTCGTTTATGTACTACAACTTGTGTCAGCTGTAAAGAAAGTTGGGCTCCTTCATGCTATAGGCTATTAATAAACTTCTCTCCAAGACTTTGCTGGCCAGTGAATTTTAAATGCTTTTTTATGAGTAGTAAATCTGTTACGCTCCTGTTGTATGAGGTGCTGTGGAAGTCCAATCAATACTCTTTCAACGGAACTAGTTGTGCATCTATATTTTTAACCAATATTCTATATTTTTAACCTCAAATATTGACTACTACTGTATAGCTATAGATGAGTGTCTTTTGCTGTAGCAGGGTGGGGTATAGGAATCTCTACCTGCCCTGGCTCTGTAGAGCACCCTTACTTGGCTACTGGAAAATTCTAAGCTTTTTTACCCAGAACAGTGATGCTAACGTGTTTACGAAACTGTGGTTTAGGGAAATATCTACATTTCCATAGTTCCTGTCTTTCAGGAGTGGTCTGATCCAGTGTGCTTAAGGGGCAGTAAATCCCTGGCTGTTGTCCATCTGACAGTGAAATAGGCTACTGGAGTAGTTGTACAAGGAAGGAGATATATTTTTATGTATTTTTTTTCTTTTAAACTTCTGATATCTCCTATGGCCTAGTAGTTGCACTGTCCTGTTTTTGTTTGGACTGTGTATGCCTCAACTACTCGCAGTAGTTTATTTCTAACATCTGAATACTTCCACTGTCCTCACTACTAAAATAAGATGCAGTGTCTGAACAGAGGAGATCGTTGTTTAGCTCTAATAAGTGTTAGCCATTTTATTTATTTAAAAAACAATCTGAAATGTTTTCTTTCATGGAACAAACTGATCCCCTTCTCTCGGTCCTGAATAGAAACAGATGGACCGACTTTTGTTGATTTGTACACCAACTTCACTTGTCCTCGCCCCCCCCAGCTATAGATTTGTGCCCTCCAACTTCTGAACTAAAGCTGCCCCTGGGCTTTATCCAGTGAAGCCGTGCCTGGTATCATTTTCTGTTACCTGCTGTCAAGCGTCAGCATTTCTAAGGCCACGGCGCTGCTCCCCCCATGGAACCAGGAACCCCGGGCCTTGTCTGTCCCTTTTTTCACCCAAGCTGCCCGGGGGCCATCCACGAGCTGCCCCTGCCGTGGTCTCCCTCCGTCTAGGCCCAGGATAACCAGCCCCAGCCGAGGCTCGGGGATGGGGGGGCGGACGGCGCCCCCCCGCTTGGGTAAGGGCTGGAGGACACGTGCTGCTCGCGCGGGGGTTGATCGCCCCGGGGGGCGGCTCGGGGCCGGGCCCCTGGCGCGGTTCGGCCCCTGCGCGGCCGTGCACCCCCCCCGCCCCGCTCGGGGGCTCCCCGGGGGCCGCCGCCGCGCGCTGATGTCACCGGCCCGCCGGGGAGCGCCGCTCGCCCGGGCCCGGGGCGGTGGCCGGGCTGCAGCCGCTCGGCCCAGCCCCATGGGCTCCCCCGCGAGCAGCTCGCCCGGCGCCGGGCCGCGGCGGGGAGCGGGCCTGGCCGCGAGCCCCAGCTCGGCCGCGAAGGGTCGGAGCGTGGAGCGGCAGATCACGGTGAGTGCGGCGGCCCCCGGCCTGCTTTGGGCAGCGCCGGGCACCCCCCGGCCCCATCCCCTGCCCCCCGTGAGCCGCGCGGCCAGCCCGCTGCAGATCCGACTCCAGCCCTGGGGCCTGGCCACAAAGCCGTGGGGGGCGGAAAGCAGGGCTGGCCAGCACGGAGCAGGAGCAGCCTGTAGGGCCGAGGGTGGGCCCCCAAGAAACAACGCTGGCAGCTTCGCCCCAGGCATCCTTCGGGGTAAGGCTTTTTCCAAGGCAAGGAGCGTCTCAGCTGTTCCAGCTGGACTGGAATTGCATGTTGGGATTAACGCTGGGTGGTTAGAAAGCAGGCAGGTTTCATTCATCAAAGTCCTTCCCCATCAGAATCTATCCAGTCCCGAGTTTTGGGCATTTCTCTGCATGTGTCCATGCTGGGGGGGGTTTTCCGCGAAGATTTGGCACACAGTTCTTTAATTAATCCCTCTCCCAAGATTCCTGTGGTTGTTTTTTATTATTTAAAAAAATATATCTCACTCTCACTTATTTTTGGGCATGACCTTGTGTCAGAAACAAGACTGCATCTGCAGAAATCTGTTTTGAGCTCTAAACCACATAGTAACTATTGAACATAAAAGGGCTCCCTTACGATAATGTCTAATAGCATATAAAATATTTTGAATTCCCTTATAATGCCAATAAATCCTTAATACTAAGTCTGATCCTTTGCCACATGCTTTCTTGGCTTCCCTCGGTGGCTACAAAAATTATTTTAATTTACTTGCTTTGGGATGTCAGCAGTTACAGACATGCAAGAAGAGGCTTGTCAGTCTTACACCATTGCCTGCTCTGCATGGAGAAGGACTGCTATAGATAGGGAAACATTTTCAAAAGTGCCTTGGTCCCATGAGACTTAAGCTCCAAAGTCACATAGGAGCATCTAAAATTTCACCCAAAGTCTTTTAGACTTGATGATAAAGCAACAATCTATTCCAGGCCCCCTAAAATATTAAAGATCCCACAGGTAACTCCCTGTATCTTGTTAATACTCCTCCAAAAGCCCCACCGTACTTTCTTATTGCTAGAGTTTAAAGTGTTGTATACCAGGTAATTCTGGATGGTACCTGGAGCTGCCTCTGGAAACTCATTAAATCAACACTTGACTAGACTTGTTATTGTGGACATAGATTTGGTTTTTATAGAAACTCTATATGTGACCTACTGAGGCCTTATAGTAAGACTTTTGAAAATTGGTCACCCTTCAGATATGACACATTAGCCAAGTATTTTATATCGTGTTTCACTAGCATTAACTAATGTATCCTCTCAGCCGTTAAACAGATATTACTATTCCAATTTACTGCTGAGAAATATACACATAGCTGTTAAGGCCAACACTTAAGTGTCCTCTAAAGTTGGCTGTCCATCCTGAGATAACAAAGGACTGGTTTTTAGACATACTGAGTGCTCACTCACAACTCTAGCAGAAATCACTGGGAACTACGCATTCTCAGCACCTCTGAAACCAGTTCTCAGGTGTCAGGTTGGCTGCCCAAAAATTGAGGAACCCTCGATTAGTGCCCACATTTGAAAACGTTGGTTCCACAATGAGTTGGTGGCAGAGCTGGGCCTAATGTAGAATAGAAGAGAACTATTATTTTACACATTATTAGACACTGTCTTTTGGTACCTTATCTATGAACTGTTTACATATACAGCGCTCTAGTGCTCTTTCATAATATAATTATACCCCACGTTTTATGGGCATGTGTACAGTGCAGTGTTTGGGACACCAGACGCACACACTGCTACAAAGTTATGTATTATTTATGGGTAACTAATGAATAGTTTACTACAGGCACCCTCTGCAGAGTTCAGATGTAGAATATTTCTGAAGTTCAGGTGTGCTTAAATCTGGGATTTTGGTTTTGCCCCCTCTCTTTACATGGCACCAAGCATAACATGCCATAAACTTAAATTGTGTCAAATGTTTGCTGTGTCACAGATGCTGTGTCAATCGCATGTTGGGTAGAGCTTTCTCCAGCTGTTTGAAAATAAAAGATCTTTCCTAAGTGTGTCTCCTTTATTCTTTGAGTTTTCTTCTCCCTGAGCTTTGGATTGTTAAAATGAAAGTGGCAGCTGCTGTTTGTATGGCTGCATCATGATGTTAGCGGTAGTGTTCTAGGGAAAGGATTTGTCAGTCTATTGCTCTTTATAATTCCAGATGAGGACGCTAAAGAGCACAAACTATTGTGATTTTATAGATCCTGCAAAATGGCTAATTTCACATGGTAGTGAAATTAAATAAGAGATTTGAAGGCTCCTCTTTAGTTTCTTCAGCTAATGTTTGTTTTAGCCCTTTTAAATATATAAGGCAATGAGAATTCTTTCATTATGTTCAGATTCTAAGATCAAAATGTTCAAATATGGGTGCTCACTCAACTTTAAATTCCTCTACCCTGTCACCAAGAGGTAAATAACATATAGAAACAATACGTCTAACAGCTCTGCAGCATCTAGTAACACTCCCATATCTGTGAACTTTCCTACTGACATTGGCAGTGGAGTGGGTGGGCAGAGAAGTAAGCAAAATGGAACCATCTTGGGTTTTGTTACAGTAGAAACGGAGGGGGGTCATAGGGAATTAGCATTTGTCAAATGAAAAAATGGAAATTATTGGGGAAATAAATATTTTAAACTTCTTTGGTGTTAAAAAAAATCCTGGAGAATAAAAAAATCAATATAAAGTTACTCTGAGAAATAGTAGGTGGTCATGTCACTTGATCAGAGAAAATGATGTGATGGCTCAGTCTGAACTCAGCTGGCTGGGGGAGTACTTATAACCAGCCAAACTCCTGTGTCTGTGTGCAGGTGGCTCTTCGGATTCGTCCAATCAATGAAGCTGAGCTGGAGGAAAACGCTGCTCTCATAGCCCACAGAGTGGGTAACCAGGTAAGGTGGGAGCAGAGCAGCAGGGTGAGTTTACTACTGAGCGGGTAGTTGGTGGCTTCTTGGAAGGAGAACCAGAGAGCTTTAGTGCTGGTTCCCCTGTCATGATGAAGAACAAAGACCCACTAGAAACATGGACAGGGTTATGAGGTGTTAAAAGTTCTGCAAGCCTGGGCAGTGGTTGCGAGTGCAGCTAGAAAATGTACAGACCCTTGAGACATCCCCAGATTCCCAGGGCTTGGAGCCAGGAGGAAGGTAGACATGAGACTGAACTGCTTTCATGACATTTACAGTCAATAGTAGCTCAAGCTGGTGGAAAAATCTAATTATTTTTCAGTGAAAAATTTTCAACAACACAATTTTGTTCAAAAGTTGGTTTTCACAGAACATTTTTAGTTTTTTTTAATGAAAAAATTCAGAACAAACCTTTTTTCTTTTTGATTTTTAAAAAACAAAATAAAATGAAAATTTAAATTAGAAATGAAACACATTTTTCTTTCAAATCTTTTGGTTGCAAAAATTGAAGATTTCCTCAAATAGAATTGCTTTAGCTGAAAATTCTAAGGGAAAAAAATGCTGGCCAAATTCTTTTGACCCATTTTAGTGAATAGGGAATCTCTCCCTGACTTTGTTTGGGAGGGAAGAAGAGGGAGTTACTCTTGAGAGAGCTCCTACAGGAGCTGATTCATTCTCAGTCTGTGTGAACTGAACTGCAGGGCTAGGTTCATAAAACTAAACCATGGAGGATTCATCAGGACTGCTTGAAAGGCACCGTGTCTAAAGACAAAACTCTGGATTTAGAAACTTTACAAACGTAGGAATTAGCAGATTGGATCAGACCGAAGATCAGTCTAGTCCAGTATCCTGTCTCTAGCAATGGTCAGAAGAAGATACAAGAAACCTCGCATTAGGTGGATGAGGGATAATCTCCCTCCTGCATCAGGTCTCCCAATCCCTAGTAATTAGAGATTGGTTTAAACCATGAAGCATGTGCTTTATATTCCTTCTAAAATGTATGTTAGCATTAACTATTATAACCCTGGATGTTCTTGATACACACAGAAATCTTTCTGAATCTTGTTCAATTCTTTGCCTCAACAATATCCTATGGCAATGAGTTTCACAGCTTCAGTATATGTTGCATGAAAAAATATTTCCTTTTATCCCTTTTGAATTTGCTGCCTTTTAATTTCATGGAATGCCCCATTGTTCATGTGTTATGAGAGAGGGAGAACAGAAGCTCTCCATCTATCTTCTCTTCTTCATTTGTTATTATATAGGTTTTCATCATGTCCCCTCTTATTCACCAGCTTTCTAAGGCAAACAATCCCATTTTTTTCAAATTCTCTTCATATGAGATTTTTTCCAAGTCCCTAATCAGTTTCATCAGCTTTCTCTGAACCCCCTCTAATTCTGCAATCCCTTTGCTGAAATGGGGTGACCAGTACTACACACAGTGTTCCAGATGGGTAGACCTTAGCTCTGTCTCACATGGGAATGATGAACCACTAGGAAACATTCAGGTTGCCTTTTACATCATGAAGTGAAAAGGGCACAAACCTATTTTTTCCCTGTACAGATCATTTTACAAGTGTGGTTTCCATTTACTGAGTTATTTGTGGAACATCATTCTTTAATGGCATCAAGATGGCTAGATCACAAACTTTTATTTTTGTAGAGCTTATTTAGAGACCACTCACCAGCCCTGAGAACTATTTTCCTCCAGTGGAAACCTGGAAAGGATACAGATATTGCATTGGTTTAAGAATATTTTTTACCCTGGAGAATGTGTTTCTCTTAGCCATGAAAATGACTGTAACAAATGAAGTAAACATAGATTCTCTGGCACTTGATTATCTTCTTAGGTTCCTTCGTGGTTTCTTAGTTATGTTACTATTCAGACCCAAAGCGTAGTTTTACTTGGAGCAATTTCCACCCATTCACTGATGCCTAAAATGAAACTGGATGGTCTTATGCTGTAGCAGGAGATGGTTTATAATGTTGTGTATGTTTGCACAATGCCTGACAATCAAACAAGGCATTCACCCTGGAGGAATGAAACTAACTTTGTTTTTGCTAGCTAATTAAAAATAAATTGTAAAGTGATGTGGAATATAAGGCCCCATTGATGCACTGATCCCAACCCCACATGGAATCAGTCGTAAGATCAGGGCCTAAAAGTTTTACAGCACACATTTCCAAAGAAAATGCCCAAAGTGAATTCAGTTGCATGGGTGGACCCAGGGTTAAATCACACGGAAGGACACTTATGCATTTACCAACTTTGTATTTACAGATACAGATTGTGGGCACAAATCAGGAATTCCTTTTGGGCATTTCCCCCATATATTTGTAATTTTCAATTATTTTTCATCTGCATAGTTCAGAAAAAAATATTTTTCTCTAGCAAGTGAAATCTTGAATGTAATAAGCCTGGGATGTTTACTGTAACTGAACACTTTTGGAATTTAATAACAGGGTGTGGATAAATAGAAAACCCAGCTGAGATCTTGACATTTCCAGACCTGCTACTGGGAATTTGCCCTACATCTTTCTTATCTAGTTACATGGTTGTACTACAGATCAGCATCCAAATGCTGTAACTATTTTTTAGATCAGGTGGTTAGTGATCTGCGCTGTAAATGCTTACCTAATTATGTATTTATCTGAGGGACGGCAAAAGCTCCTCTGGAGGATACGGTACATGATTTCCCGTCTCCCCTTCCCTTAAGTATGTAATCTCCTCTGAGGCCAGAACACCTCCTAATGAGCTGTTCCAGCAGAGGGGGAAGAATACACTCTTTCCACCGTAATTATATATTTATATGAGTGAGCAAAATTGGCCCAAGGGAGTCAGGAGGAACAAAACCTGTTTTCTAACCTGCCATAAAATATTTATTTTCTCTCTCCCTGCCCCCCCCCTTTTTTTTAACAAAAGTCACAAAAGGAGCAAGATTCTGGACTTGAGCAGAGCTGATACGTTCACTGATCCCTACATAGGAAAGGTTTTGGGGGATTTTCTCATGCATTTTTGCTCCCAGTGAACTTAATTTGTTTATTTTATGGTTCCCTTGTCAGTTGGGAATGTTCCAATTCCCAGCCTATTGCCTAAAAGTAAAAATGGAAGAGGCCAATTCTCCTCTTATTCACACTAGGGGTTGGTCTTCTGCACTTACGACTAGTTACCCATGTGACCTCAGCTGGTGATCAAATGACCTGTAGGGCTTCAGTGTAGGGGGACCAGATCGCAACAGTAAAATATGTGGTGGTGGGGACTGGAGGCAGAGGAACCGGAGCTCCCAGCCACGCAGGGGGGATCTGCAGCTCCCCACCACTGCAGGAGCTCAGAGATGTGGGGCTGCCCGTGGCTGGAAGGTCTAGGTCCCCCCACAGCAGCTAGGAACTGAATTTTTACCTGAATATCATGACAAATGGCATCCCAATTGTACATCAATTGGGATGTGGGACAAAGGGTTAAATATCAGGACAGTCCCAATTTTATTTGGATGTTTGGTCACCTTACTTAAGGGTCACTAAATTAGTCCCAGAACATCTCAGACTTGTTATTAGGCATGTGTGTTTTTTTCACATAATGCATCTCTCCTCTGGTGGTTTATAAATACTTGTGATTGACGCGATAGAAGATCCTAAGATCTTCTATCACTGGCTTTTCTTGATTGCTGCTTCCATTTGGTTTACGTCACAGACTCAATTAAGGATGTAAAGATTTTCTCTCCATCTTTATTTTGTAACAGGTGGTTGTTTTGATGGACCCCAGTGAAGATCCAGATGACATCTTGCGAGCCAATCGATCTCGAGAGAAGACATTTATATTTGATGTGGTTTTTGATCACAGAGCCACCCAGGTAACATTCCCTCCCTTTCCAAAAGGTTAGTGGTGTGCTTTACGAGTGGGAATCTTTCCTTTCCATGGCTGTTTGGTTTGACCATAATCCTGCACATCCCAGAATCCACTTGGTGTCCAGTGAAAAGGCAGTAGCACTAAGGACACCCAAGCTGCAAAGTCTCTCTTCTCTGTATTGTGATCTGCAGCGTACAACCTGCTCCCTCCCTAAGGTCAGCATTACCCAGCTCTGCTACTCAACTGAGCAAAGTTCTGGAGCTGAGAGCCAGGACTCCTGGGACCTCTGGTGCATGAGCTCATCGCTACCTTAGTTTGGCTCTCTCTATTGTGTGTGCTCTTCTCATCGTTCTGTGTTGTGTTTTATGGCCCAGGCTCTGTAAAAGAGGCCTGTTCCTTCAGTTAGGCAGGACTGATGCACACAGCTGGGTGCTGCAGTAGATGAAGCTATATGTTGTCCAGAATTGACTGCACAGTGGAGGTTCTAGGAAATCTTTTAGAGTATTTCTTTAATCCCGTCCCAGTTAGTGTGTCCCTGGCACATGATATGCCTTGGAAGGCTTTGGTCACAGCATGTTCTGAAGACTGCCAGGGTCTGGCTTACTTGACTATCTTCTGATAGCTCATTCCAGATGACAGCCCTTTGAGCATACTATGTCTGTGTGAGGTGACATGCCTGGTGCAATGTATCACAGGTCTATGACAGCAGTGCCTGTCCACCCATCTCCCTGGGACTTATTTTAACATTCCAAACACATTAGCAGCTTCAAACAGACACGTCCAGGGAGATCCACAGCTGGTATAAATAGTCATGGCTCTGTTGGAGTCCATCTTCATTCCTTTTAGAACAGGGATCTCAAACTCAATTGCTGTGGCGGGCCGCATTTACATTGAGTGGAGTTCAGGGGGGCCGCACATGACACACACTACTCTACTGTACCTTTCATGCTCTACTCTCCGCCAAAAAAATCTCCACGCAGGGTAAAATTCGGCGGCACAGTAGGAGAGAGAGGCTCTCACAGGGACTTGCAGGCTCCACTGTCCGCCGTCAAATCTCTCTGTGGGGCCCACATTCGGCGGCCATTTCCTTTTTAAGACGGCCACAGCTTCCCGGAGCTCCGCTCAAAAAAAAATGCCAGCACAAGCCTGCAGCCGGATTCGGACTGCGGGCCGCATGACACAAGCCCGCGGGCCGCAGTTGGCCCGCGGGCCGCGAGTTTGAGACCCCTGTTTTAGAACAACCGGCCAGAGAAGGATTTCCCAAGGGCTCCCCCTGCATGTGGAATATTACCTCTGTCTGAAGTCCAGGATGGACAAGATTCAGTCCTTGGCCAGAAGCAGCTTTAAACTCAAGTTGTCACTGCATTCAATTCCAATAACTCACCATCCCGTGGGGAGAGAAATAAGAGAACATTGGGAGGGGGAAATTCCAACTTTCCAGTAGGACATTAGCCCCTGCTTCTAGCCCTGGAAGAGCCTGAGGTATTGGACTTTAAAGCAGCGATATTTAGGTAAAGCAAAACTATATTAGGTCATTTTTGAAGATTTTACGTTTATCTCCTTCTGAGCCTTGCATGACCAATTCCTGGTAAGGTGCCTGGCTTTACAGGCAGAGGGATACAAGAAATAGCTTCAGTACATTTTTATAAATAATTTTCCCTTAACATATGTCATGTCACATACTATTTGGCATATTCATGATGGTGTGATACATGGTCTCGCTTCTTGTGAGTATTGCAACCATCTCAGATAAATGGTGACAGACCCTTTATACTTCCCCACAAAATATTCCTTTGTATGATATTTTAATTTTTATATTTATGCATCTATGTGTATGTGTGAGAGAGAGAATGCAATGTGTGTGTGTCTTCCTCTATTCTGTTGTATGTAACATCTGTGGTGATGTTATAATAATGTATCTTTTTGAAAAGTGCCTGTGGTGCACCGAGGACTGCTAGATCTGAATGCTGTCAACTTCTTGTGTGTTCTGAATTCTAAGAAATAAAGTAGGGTTACATTGCAACATTCCAGCAAGGGTATTTATGTTTTTATCTAACTTCTCTCTGTGAATGCCATGAACATAAGTGTCCACTGAAGCATAGATGGCAACAGCAAGGACATGGTCACAAATAGTATTTTTGTCTTTGTTCAACTGATGCAAAGACTCTGGATGAAACGTTCCCAATTCAAAATCTAAGAAAATAATCAAATTCGAGCTGGTTTACTTTTGGACCCTGATTTGCAACAGGCATCTTTAGCTAGTTCAGCAATACCTCTACCTTGTTAGTTGTTTTGATGATTTGGCAAAATTCTTTTTGTGCCATGAAGCCGGAAATGGTTTTAGAGCCCACTGAATTTGTAAAGAGAAAATGAATATGCGGAGTGAAACCATGGAGAACGAGAGAGGAATGTTTGTGATAAGTTTAGATACTGGGTATTTGTGTCGGCTGGAAAATATTGTTATGCTTGACCTAAAACCTGTGCTGTTTCTAACTGTGACTAGGAGGAGGTGTACGTGTCCACAACCAAAAACTTGGTAGAAGGAGTCATTTCTGGATACAACGCAACCGTTTTTGCATATGGTCCAACAGGTAACACGAATAAAATATTATACCACAGCGGGCGCTACAATTGCAGGGAGTGGATTTGGAGCCAGGCTGATGGAACTACCACTAGAGGGACTTGATCTGAAGTAGCAAGTCCAATTAACTGATCGTTTTAGAGCCAAGACCAAAGCAGTAAAAATACCATTCTGGCTGTGAGATGTGAATCTTTAGTTTAAAAGTTAAAACAACAACAAAGGTGTGCTAACTTTGAAAATAGATTTAACTAGTGTGCAGTTCAGTGGAGGGAAATCTTGCCTTTTAAAAAAGGATGGGAGAAAGAAGGGCTTCTCTGTGCAAAGCTGCATCTGTGTGACGATCACAGGAAGCCAGATCCAGCTGCAGATAGAGTCTGTCATGGATGATATGAGAAGATAATTTTTCTGTGGAAGTTGATCTGTGCTACTCTTCCCTGTATCTTTAACAGGGGCAGGGAAAACCTACACTATGCTAGGAACGGACTGTGAGCCTGGGATCTACATCCGCACCCTAAATGACCTCTTCAGGGCCATTGAGGCAACCAGTGACAACGTGGATTACACTGTCTCTATGTCGTACCTAGAGGTGAGATGTCTTGGTTTTGTCAGATGGACATATTCTGTGTAGAAGATGCTTTAAAAGGTTAACTTAGAGACTAAGACTTGCCTGCTGGGAGAAGCTATCACCTTAGAACCTGGGAGTCTAAACCCAGTGTTCCTGCATCATTGCCATATGGTGACTCCTACATTGGGTCTAGAATTCTTGCTCCTTTTTTTTTTTTTTTTTTTTGGTATGTGGCTAAATGTGACATTTCTCCCTGGAGAGGCTGGTTCACATAAAGGATAAGAACCTACTACTTTTACCAGCCAATAGTTACGCCTTTAGCTCAAGTGCTAAAAGCCCTGTGCTGATAATCCCAGGCTCCTTCCGTACTAGTGACTTATGTTGGGGACAGCGACAAATGCGTTTTCAATGCACTCATCCTGTGTATGATTTAAAAGAGCTTAAAGGAGCAGATAAAGAAGGCCAGGCTTTTTGGCTCACAGTCACTGTAACAAAAGCGTAAAGCAAATGTGGTATCTCTGCCGTTTTTCTGTGATGGCTCTCAGTGGTAATAGGCATTTGAGTGGCTTCCTGAATCATCCATTCATTTTATCTCTGTTTTCCCCTGTATCCCCCATGCACTGGAGTGGGGCTCAGCTACCTCTCCTCTCCTCGGAAATACAAAAAGTACCAAGCCGATGCAGCGCGCAATATATTTTAAATAACACGCTGTCCTTTATGCTGCTTTGTCCTTAGGTCAATACTAACATACAAACTTCCTTTGCTTTTTTCTTCCACCTTCAGATTTATAATGAAGTCATCCGTGACCTTCTGAATCCACCCTCTGGATTTCTAGACCTCAGAGAGGATGCTCGAGGTAGCATCCAGATAGCAGGAATTACTGAAGTCTCCACTACAAATGCGCAAGAGGTAAATCTGAGAGATTCCATGGGGAGGGAGGTATTCGGTGATCTAGAATAGTGATGTTTTAAGAGGCTCTCACCTCTCATAGCCTTCCTTGGTGTAAGACATCTCATGTAACAGGATCCTATTGGGACGTACTCAATTAAGTGAGTTGTTCGGATAGGATTAATCAGGCAGGAACGAGAATAGTAGAAACCAGGATGAAATCCATAGCCAAGTGTAGGCTAAAAGTACATCTACACAGGAAAGAAAAACCCATGGCTGGCCCCTGCCAGCCAACTGAGGCTCACGGGTCTTGGGCTGTGGGGTTGTTTCATTGGCGTGTAGTCTTTCGGGCTCAGAATGGTGCCCAAACTCTGGGACCCTCCCACTCCACAGGGTCCTAGAGCCCAGGCTCCAGCCCCAGCCCCGCAGCTTAAGCCCCATGAACCTGAGTCAGCTGGCACGGGACAGCCACGGGTGTCCAGGACCTTAGTTCACAAGCACTCTCCACAAAATTGTTTGTAGCTAACAAGGAGATAATGGAAACGTGCTTTGTAAGGCACTGATGTGTACTGGAAGGCAAGTAATGCTGGGCGTTAGCTGTTTGGTTTGCAGTGTTGCTAAGGTTATGCCATGGTACCAGGATCGGGAGCATCATGTTGTTGAATTACATTGTGTCGTACAATGTTGTTTTGCATTGGATGTGAGATAACATGCCAAGACACAATACATCCAGGAAAATGTATGCCAGCCCATTGTAAAGCCAACTAAAGTGGAACCCCAATAATTATACAATTATCAATCAATGGGCCAGATCATGGTCCCAATGAGGTCAAAGGCAAAACTTCCTTCAACACCCTGAACGTTGTCCATTGTTGGCAAACACGTAGGAAGATTTATCTTATTTGCTTATTCATTGTCACGCCTCTAGAAGGCTGTCATTGAAGGAGAGCACTGTATTGTTACCTGAGCAGATCTGTACACATCTGCATGTTTTTCTGCATTATTTAGATCATGCAGCTGTTAACAAAAGGAAACAAAGAGCGCACACAGGAACCCACCGCTGCCAACAAGACATCTTCCCGCTCACATGCGGTCCTGCAGGTGACAGTGAAACAGAAGAGTCGGGTGAAGGACATGAATGAGGAAGTGCGGATTGGAAAGCTTTTCATGGTTGACCTGGCCGGGTCTGAAAGAGCAGCGCAGGTACAATTTGTAGGTCAGCAGCCATTCACAAGACAATTTGCAATTCTTTGGCATGTCATGAAATGAACGATATGATATGAAAGAGCTCACACACAGTGTGCGTGAGAGTGTGTTTTACTGTCCTCGAAAACATTACTGCATGAGTGTTGGACATTTTAAAAACATTGAGGATCCAACATTTCAATTCAGTTGATGTGGGCCATGTATTTTTTAGCGCAGGAGTTAGCTAAATGTGTTTAAACTTTGTCTTTGTGTGTTTTTGAAGTTGTAGGTCTGTATGAAGACAGTTGGAAATATTTTTTCATGGACTACATAGAGCAGGGGTGTCAAACTCACTTCCTATGGCGGGCCACATTTAAATTAAATTCAGTTCAAGGGAGCCACGCAAACAATACACTAAAACACCACATGCTCTGCTCTCCGCCGAGAAATCTCCCCGCAGGGTGAAATTCGGTGGCAGAGTAGGAGAGTGGGACACACAGCGGGGACTCACAGGTACTCACGGACTCCACTCTCCGCCGTGAAATCTCCCTGCAGGGTGAAATTCAGCGGCAGAGTGGGAGAGTCCGACGGCCTTTTCCTTTTTGAGATGAGATCTCGCGGTAACACGCGCTGACGCGAGATCTCGCACACTTTTACTGAGCTCAGCTCAGAAAAAACTGCCGGCCCGGATAACACAAGGCGACGGGCCGGATTCGGCCCGCGTGCCTTGTGTTTGACACCTGTGACACAGAGGAAGTATAGATAAGAAATTCAGGAGATCAGAGCCAGAATGTTTCATCTTAGTGCATGATTCACTGCAAAACTTGAGAATTTGAAAGTAAGTTGCAGCTTCTTGGAAAGAGGAGGAATGGTAGATTAATGTCACTGATGAAGAGAGTATGGAAAAGAATAGCTGGAAGGACAAAAGGATGGAAGGTCGGATAGATGGAAGCCAGAGTGAATAGAAGATACATAGATCACCAGATTGCAGGAAGAAGAGAAGATAGAAAAGAGGATAGAAAACAATTAATTATTGTAAGGATAGACAGGTTGAGTTTTTCATAGCTGGAGAGATGCTAGAAGACTGAAACAATGGATACATAAGACTGGTGTGGTGTCTGTCTGAAAGGATGGATGGACTCTGAGGCAAAGGGTTCAGAAAGGTTAGATGGATGTCAAAAGGGAAAGCGGAAAGGTACTGATTGAATAGGGGACTTTATGGGAAACAGGTGGATAAACAGGCAGGAGAATGGAAGGCTTCAACCGCCACTTCTTGGAACTCTCATTACCATTTGATGGGGATAGGTGATATTTAGATGGATGGAAGGAGGTACAGAAGGGAGAGATGGCTAGATCAGTGGCTAGAGCAAAGTACTGATACCATGAAGTGCTAAAGGCCACCATGACAATTTGCCAGGAGCCCAAGGAATTCCTTAAAACATACAAATACACGTACATGACATTTTGAAATAGAAAATAACTACACCTATAAGAAGCCGTGCAGTATACAAAACACATGACACACCATGGCATTTGCCTGTACCTTCCTGAAAGATTAATATAAATCTTTGCATTAATCAGCAGTAAAAATCTACAAATAATTAGCTTTGTCTTCACCCTGCAAATGTACGATGAGGCTGGTCATGCATTGATTCTGTCTTAAGACTTCAGGGACTACGTGCAGTAATCAGGTCATGGCTTGGACTCCTCTTGGCTGGAGGAAGAATTGACAAATCTATGGGAGGGTTGATGACAAAAAAAAGTGGGAGAAGCAGATGGCTGAATAGCATCAGAGCACTAGACTTGGACTCAGGTTACCTTAGTTCTATTCCTAGCTCCCCACTGGGCTGCTGGGTGACCTTGGGCAAGTCACTTCACCTCTCTGTGCCTTAGTTTCTGC
Source organism: Mesoclemmys tuberculata (assembly GCA_007922155.1). Taxonomy (NCBI): domain Eukaryota; kingdom Metazoa; phylum Chordata; order Testudines; family Chelidae; genus Mesoclemmys; species Mesoclemmys tuberculata. The sequence goes on from ML675626.1 coordinate 21,846,238, forward strand.
ATCTGAAAAATGGGTATTGTGATGCTAACCTCTCCTGTAATGCGCTTTGAGATCTACTGATGAAAAATACTAAATAAGAGCTAGGCATTTTTCTTATATGTCAACAGAGATACACAGAAATGATTGCCGGTTGAGGAGACCAATATTGGAATGAATGGTTGGAAAGATATTTCCACAGAAAGATGTTAGATCTATGTTCTGCAACTCCATTTGCAGAAAACAAGTCATGAGAGGGTGATTTTTAGTTTTCTCCAAGACATCTAATGGAGACCCTGGTCCAAATTCAGTTCTGTTGTGAGATTTCAATGGATGCTGCACTTATGTCAGAGCTTACTGGTCCTCGTTTCCACACAGATTTGTGAGAGAAGCTAATGCTTTGAAATGCAAATCCTGATGTTAATGTTGCATGGGTGAATCCATTTCTCCCTCTCCAAGCAGACTCAGAACCGAGGCAAGAGAATGAAGGAAGGAGCCCATATCAACCGTTCACTGCTAGCTCTGGGGAACTGCATCAATGCCTTGAGTGAGAAGGGGGGAAGTCGGGCCCAGTATGTCAATTTTCGAGACAGCAAACTCACACGCTTGTTGAAGGTACTGTATGCAACTGGTTAGGAAGGGAATCGACATGTTGCTGGCTTGTACTGGTGCAGAAAGCAGGTGGCACTTAAGAGCTGATCTTCACGTCTTCACCCATTTATCCTTCCCAAGTTTAGGAAATCACTCCAGACTCTTTTGTGGGATTGCAAACCCACTCAGTAATTTATTGTGAACATATTGCCACAATAACTAAGGTCAAGGCTTGAAAATACTGGACTGTGCTAAACAGGACCAAACTGAGATGGCAGTTCTAGTGCACTGTTATTGGTGAGATGGTGAACTTCAGTGTAATGAGTAACCATGGCCATTTGTTATATTTGTTTATGGATCCCAGTGTGCTTTCATTACTTTGGGTGTGAATCTCAGCCCAAGTACTTGGTGCTGACCCTACTGCTACAAGTATGCATGTATTTAAATATATTTTTCAACCAAAACACTGACAAATCACACAAACAAAAATATTCATTTAAAAAAAATGGATAGACTTTTTTAATAAAAAATGTCAAACATTTTTGGTATTTTGATGGAAATGGAGATTTTCCAGCAAAAATTCCCAATTAGTCAAAAAAGCTGCTTTTTCTTGGAAAAAAGATTCAATGACAAATTTTTGACCAGTTGTACCTATAGCCCTTAGTCAACATCCTACTTTGTAATCTGAACGTTTTAATTCATATTCCTTTAAGATCTGCATGTTTTCACTCAGTGTGTCTTTCCTGTATCTTTCAAACATGCCTGGCCTCTATTTTTTTAAAACTAAACAGTGGAAATGTTCCATTCCTCAAGGACTCACTAGGCGGGAACAGCAGGACAGTTATGATTGCCCACATCAGTCCTGCCAGCATCTACTTTGAAGAATCTCGAACAACCTTGATCTATGCTTATCGAGCGAAAAACATCAAGACGAGGGTAAGCAAGCAGGCAATCCAAGAGCTAAATTTTGTAGACTAAAAGCATGCCAGGGGAAAGGAAGATATGATGGGGGGAAAAGGAAGATACAAAGCATATGGTAGGGGAAGGAAAGGGCAAGTGGTATGCTCAGTGTGCATGTTGAAAGGGCTGGATGGGAGAGAAGAAAGGCATCCCGGTTGAAAAGTCAGGATGAAAAAGAGAAGGTGAAGAACACAGAAGAAAGCAGTGGGTAGAGGGCATAACGATGAGGCATGGAGTTAGTAACATGGTGGCTGAAAGGATGGAGAAGTAGGTGTAATGGAAAGGGAGAGGGCAACGTACAGTGTACAGGGTGTGATGGACGGAAGAGAGCAACGGGTATGTCAAGAAGCAGTGAGTACATATCATAATGGCAAAGAGACTAGCAGAAAGAAGTGGGCACAGGGCAGGCTGGCAATGAACAAGCAGAAAGGAGTTAATGGAAACAGTGACAATGGAAGTGTGGCAGAAGGAAAGCCCTGCAGAGTGAAGGTAGATAGAGAGTGAGCTACAAACAATTATCCCATAGACTGCAGGGAACTGACTCCCTTTCTGTGATCTAGGGCTCCTCTCCTAGGAAGGGATGTTTTATTTTCCAACCATTGTGCTACACAGCGACAAGGTGGGTCGTGGGATTGTGACGATGTGTGTTCTCACCCACCAGGTAAAACGCAACCTGATGAATGTCTCCTATCACATTGCACAGTACACCAGCATCATTTCAGATCTCCGCAGGGAGATTGAGGGTCTGAAGGCAAAGATTGAAACTCAGGATAAAGAGAAGAATGCAATCAGCTCTGACATCTGGGACGTACAAGGTAGAGCGGGGAGCAGATGCTGCCTTCATCAAGGTTCAGTTTCTGTCTATTGGGCCTCTTTGTAATCATCTTGTTTATTAGACTGATTATCAGACACCCTCCATAGTGTCCCTTTCATGTGGCCTTTAAAGGCTTTCTGTAGACGGGCTCCAGCTTCTCTAGCTGCTGATCATATATTTGTAGCAAACCATTTTTATACAGTTGTTATTATGGGTTCATCATACTCTAGTCTCTCTTTATCACATCTGAGTTGGAGACAAAGACATTCTTTGCAGAGGCTCCTTCAAGTCTTTTCCCTTTTCCCGTCTTTACATTAAAAAGCCGACACGGGGTGCTTTTAAAAAGGTAGAAGCGGCAGCAGTGTTTAGTGGTCAGAGCAGAGAACGAGGAGTCAGGAAGCCTGGATTCCATTACAATCTTTACTACTAACTTGCTTTACTACTAACTTGCTGGGCAGACCTTTAACCTCCTTGTGTCTCAGTTTCCTGAACTGTGAAATGAGGCTTATGCGTCTTTGAAAAATGCTTTGAGATCCTGTGATGACAGTCTGGACAGTCTGTATGGGCAAATGATTATTGTGTAATTATTATTATTTGCTGTCTGTGCATTTCCAGACTCTGATACTAACTGTGTCAGGCCAGAGAGCTTTGTTTCAATTCCTGGAGTAATTTGTTTCCAGAATAACTTTTCAATTGATCTCAGCGTGGAGAATGTTCCTTCCAACAACAGAAAACAGTAAAGGTGTCTGATAGACAAGCCCTCCCTAAAGGCTAGTGGATCTCAGCTACAAATACCCTGGCCCATTTTTAGAGAAAACAGCTTCCTGGTAGCAAGGAAGGGGAAAGCAATGCAGCAAATTCTGATTTTCCCTTCTTGAGAGTTAGGTAAACTTGCCCTGCAATGCAGCTTTCTCACCACTCCCTTCCAAGCAGCACTGATGAAAACTATTTAGTGCTAACTGGCTATGATACAACATATCACTTAAGTACATGCTTTAAGATAGTAGTTCCATTGGCTTCAAAGTACAGCACGACCACTGATCCCATGGATTGCAGAATAACTAAGGTTCATATCAAGAATGTCTCATAAAATGTGGAATGGGTGACTACCCCCAAGGAATCTCTTCTGGGCCGATCAGTCCAAGGGGATACTCTGCGATGCTAGAGATTGGAAACAGAAGAGCTATTGTTTTCTTCCACAGTGGAGACCCATCAGGATTCGGAAGCATACAGCCGGCAAGAGATGAACAAGCTACGGGAGCAGCTGATCAGAGCTTTCAAGGAACAAATGGAGATGCGACGCAGCCTCATGGAGCTGGAGAACACCAACATTGAACTACACATTGATACCTCCAGGCATTTGCTTACAATTGCAGAGTGAGTACAACCACTGCATAGCTGGGCACTTACTGATGAGCACAAGTTAATTAATATGCAGATCCCTGCCATCGCTCTGAGAAACCCTAATGTCATGTAGCTGCAGCTCCCCACCAAAAGCACTTAGGATGTGTCTACACAGTGGTTGGGAGGGGTGACTGCAGCACATGCAGGCTTACCCGAGCTAGCTTTGATCAGTCTCGTTTGCTAAAACAGCAGTGTGCTATTGGTGGTATGAGTTAGCGACCCGAGTACAATCCTGCCTGGGTCCCTGAGTACATACTCAGGCAGGGAGCCTGGACCGTCACCCCTGCCACCACAGCTATGTTGCTATTTTTAGCACACTAGCTCGGTCAGAGCTAGCTCAGGGATGTCCGCACATGCTGCAGTCCTGCCTCTCGGTTGCAGTGTAGACATACCCTAAGTTTTCAGTAAGAAACGGAGTGTTTCAGATCTGGTTTCTTGGTTCAGTACATGCCACATACTAGTCTCATACATGTGAATAGAGAACAGCTCACATAATTGTCCCTTTGGCAGCTGTTCTAGTGGTTAGAATAAGTCTGTGCGCAAGAGAGATTGAACCAAGAAGGAGAGAGCAACCTTTGAGCCTGGCTATGCATGGACATGAGCATCTCCAGCAAGGTGTCCTCAATTTCTACTGCAGCACGGGGTTGGTACAGTAGAAGAGGGAGCCCGTAAACAGTGTGCCCTATCAAGCAAGAAGTCAGCTGTTCCCTGCATATGTTCATTCCCCAAGGTGTTTGTGGCAGGGTGCCGCGGGGCAATAATTTGGTGGCTATGACATTTCAGGGCTCTTCAGGGGGAAGAGACTCCTTTAAAAATATATAAATCTGTATCTGAGTTTGTTTGGAAATGAGACTTTTCTAAAACGCAGAAAATATCCAAGGTACCGGTAATTCAACAAGGGCTCGAGGCAGTGTTACCCAAATAACAAATATCACAGGATCTTTTTAGGGGATAAGGCAACAAGCCGCATTTATTGTGAATATGGAAACTTGGTAAATAGTATCAAAGAAAAGAAAAGTATCCACACTGTAACAACATCAACCCTGTGCTTTAACTAAATAGTATCAACAATGCAACCACTATGGAAATAGTATTAATATTATATCAATACTCCAATGACAGAGATTCTTGCTTAATAAAATATACTTTGTTGACACATGTTTCAATCCTTAACTTTCATTCACACTCATACACACTGACAGACACACACAGGCAGGGAGACAGACAGACATACACAGGGGTCCCACAGATGTTATAGTTATCAGCCTCTAGGTGCTCGTGGTAGTCACTGGCCAGGTGACTGTAGCACGAGGGTGAGGAGCAAGGTTCTGCCGATGCGCACCGGTACTCCTGGCTGGTGTGATGTTGTAGACCCGAACCTCCAGCCTTCATCTTTCAGTCCCATTTTATAGGGAGAGGACCCCATGTATCTCTATGGGTTTTGCACTGTCATGCTGCAACTGCATCTTTGGTGTGATCCTCAATCACCCACATTGTTGCAAGCCTGATCAGATTTTGTCCTTTGAAATGGGCTGGCTCTGAAAGTATCAGGGTGGGCTCCTCTTCGGCCAGTTGCTATTATCTTCACTCCTTTCTTCTTCCTTCAAACGTTTTTAGGTGAGGCTGGTGTTTTCTTGTCTGTTTTGATGCCCCTCACTCAGACCAGTTGTTCAATCACTCCACTCAACTCAATTGCTCAGCCATTCACACTTCTATCACTCAGTGCCAGCTCCTAGCTGACGAATTCACGTTCACTTTGACAATATCTTTTACAATTAGATACAAACATTGCATTGCAGAGTGTGGCTTTCTGTACTTAAGACAGGATTTTTACAAATATATATGGATCAGAAGCAGGTAAAACTAACAGATAGACTGGCCAGGGGACATAGTACAGACATTTACTAACACTCTCAAAATTATACCAAGTAGACAGATTTGAATTAATATTTAAAAGGGTAATGTATTAGGCTGGGGTGCCTCTTGGTGGAGGGGGAAGCAAGGTTCTGTTCATGGCCTACAGCAGGAGAGCCTAATTCCGCTGGGCAGAATAATCTAATAGGGGCGTAGTGATTTAAACGGTGGTGCCGCCCTCTGACAGCATGGGCATCCTGCCATCAGAAGCCTAGCACCAGATCGCTTCCTAGTGCTTCTGCTGGGAGTGAAATAGCTCTGTTGAGGTCACGTTTCAACATGCTGCAGTTACCAGTTACAGTTGCAACACTAATATGTAGAAACTTAACATGGTATCTTTCCAGAGGGATTGGCTCTCCAGAAAGGGAAGCTCTGTGGCTTTTAACTGTAAGCAAGGAGTTAGAATTGTTTTTCATTCATAGAGGCTGCATGTGACCAAAACATCGATACCAAGGAATGATACTGCCTTGTGCAGGCGAGTCCATCAGTTTTCTCCAGCATAAAGTTGAGAGCCACAACTGCGAGCGCAAAGGGTAGGCCCCGCACAAGAAAAGCTGGTATCTGATCTGTACCCTGGAAATAAATTGTAATTGTTGGCCTTAACATCCTCAACTCTGGGTACCTCTCCATGTGCTTAAGCTGTGTTCCCTCCACTCTCAGTACTGCATACTGTACACATTCCCACTGTAAACAGAGTTAAACCAGTCCTTGCTGATGGACAAACGATGAGGCGGTAAATTCTGAGTAAGGTGTTTATTTGTTATCTCTGTAAATTTGATTAGCACTGTAAAATTCAGGTAAGTTTCAGATAAAGCAATCTCCATTGTTTACGTCTGTCCAATAAATAACTCTAAATAGCTGCTGCTGCAGCAACTTGTACTGATGGGAGAGGCAGTGCTGCCTTGTAGTTTAAAGCTCTCCCTGGAGACTCTGTATCCACCCAGACGCTAGGAAGTTGTTTGCAGGCTCTACATGTGATGTGCTCGACCCCCGTGCTGTCAGGATTAGCGTAGTTAGTTCTGCAGTTGCCATGCAAGAAGAAATGGGGAAAGTCCCAAAAGACTGGGCAAATATGGCAGGGGTCACTGGCTAACTAGTGTTTGAGTAACTGTTGCTGGGTCCCAGGAGGTTAATGATTTTCCCTATTGTATTTTTGCTGGCAGCTGGGAACGAGAGAAGACTCAACAAGCTCGGAAGTGTCATGACAGACTGGTGAACAGGAAGGAAGATGAAAACATGGAGGAGGCGGACAGAGAAGTGGAGGGGACAGATTCCCCTGAACCTCATGAAGTCACCGTAGCAAGAGAGGAGATCAACATGCTGCTGGCAGAGCAACGAAAAACAGCAACCTTAAAGGTGAGCGAGAGTATAAAGCACTTACCTGACCACTCCATAGCCTAGTTTCATGCTCCAGCCAGAGTCCAGGGTAGGTGTGATGTCAGCAGCCTAGTGGGGCAACCCATGGAGGGAGAGCCAGCACTTCAGACATTAGAGGACCTGAAAAAGGACATGGAAAATACACACGAGCTGTCAGTTCTGTGCAGAGGTCCCTTTAGCCCTGGCCACTCAGTATATAACCCTACTTCTGATGGACGTTGGCAGCCCTGTCCGCAGGCCGAGGCTGAGAGGGTGACGATATGGTGTCGGTACAGATAGCTCTGTCCTAACAGGCTTTTGGGATGCGTCTGCACTTAGCGTGATAAAAGCAAGGGGAAGAGATTGTACCTGTATTCCCCCCTGGCAGGCAGAGGGGTATTTTATGAGTCATTGAAGAGTGTTGCTTTGGGAAACTATCAGTAGTTGAGATGGTCATGCAGGGGTGTTTACCGGAATTTAAATATAGAGCCATGGGGCTAGGTGCTAAATTCTAATCCTGAGTTCTAATCCTGTTTCTGCCACTGATTTCTTGTGACTTGGACAAGTCACAAACTCTCTCTATCTCCTTTTCCCCACGATAATAATATTTCTGTACCTCCTCCTCAGGGGGGCTGTTTGGATTGATTAGCCAGTATCTGCATGGTACTCCAGTCATTCTTTATGATTAGATAGCATTTCGCATGTGTAAGTTCTTCAGGCCAGAGAACGTCTCCTCTTGGGTGTTCAGACGCGGCCTAGCCACTTGGTGGGCACTACCAGACTATGAGTGATTGTTGCTAAACAAAATGTGCACATTTCCCATTTCCGGGGAGATGGAAGAATAATCTCTTGTGGCAGATAGCTGCGCCTAACCAGAGTGCTGAGCTGTATCTCGATCCTTTAATAAAGAAACATGACCGAAACTCAGTATAGATCTGCTGGTGCACGCAAACCCTCATCTCCCTTTTCAGGCAGAGCTGGAGCAGCGCTTAGCAAATGCCAAGAAAAAAGTCTCCCAGATGGAGAAGCTGTTACCCAAACAAATCACCAGTGAGGACCAGCGAGAGGTGCTGAGGCTCCTCTGCAAGGCTCACGAGCTGGAGGTGGGGAACACGGAGTTGCAGGCGAATGCCTTGTACAAGGAGAACCTCCTGTGCCAGAAGGATTTTGTCATCCAGCACCACCAGCAGCACAGGCTGCTTTGTGAGGAAATCATTCAGCAGCAGCAAATGCTGATAAAAGGTAAAATTCCAGCATTGCTCCTGTTCTGCCAAATGGAGAGCGTTAGAAATAATTCCATCGAGAGACCTTCCTGCCCCAGGCATCACGGACCAAATTCTGTGCTGTTCTCCCTTGCCTTTGACATAAGCTGTGGGTGCTCAGCATCTGTGAAAAATCAGGCCAGCTGTTCCTTTTGCAGTGATCCCAAACTTTCTCCCCCACCCCAGGCCATAAAATCCCTGTCCCAGAGACGCTGGGGACGCTGTATCAACTGTACGTCCGTGAGCTAGAGGAGGGGACCCTGACCCGCCTGCTCCTGCTTCCCTCTATGATGTCCAGCACGCTGAGGGTAAGGCTGAGCTGAACCCGTCACACTCGCAGCAAATCCCATTCAGTGCCCGGCTGAAGTGCTTTTTTGGGCTGGGGTCTCAGTACCACATCACCTGCCGATTGGGGGAGGGTAACAGGCCAGCCATCTTTCAGCAGATGGCTCTGTTCAGCCCCTCTTCGGGCGTTATTTAGGTGGAGAGACTCTTGTTTGACTAAGAGCTTAAGGCCTCGGGCGTCTGGAGATAGAGAGGAATCTAGTGATGGTTGAAAGGGGCAGGTATTCCCCTCTGTCTCTGTCGTGTTGGGTCTAAGGGATAGGTGTGCCCCCTCACTGACAACCACAGCTAAGGAGATTCTGCATCCAAGTACACGACTCCTACAATGGAGCTCTGTGAAGACAATACCTTTGGAGAGACAGAGTCACTGTGGGTAAACCCACGTCTCCTGAGAGCCTAAAGTGTTCATTGCCTCTGAAGGCTTCCTGGTAGCCTAACGCAGAGCCAGCATTGCAGACACTGGGAACTCCTGGGCAGAGGGAAAGAGAACACATCGCCAGTCTCTGTTCATTTTGCAGATTTTGTGAGTGTTTTTTCCGAGGACAGTATTTTATTTCCAACTTCTGAATGTCTTATAATAGCAGGTGGGAATCCCCAGCAGCAGATCCTCTCATTTATCATGATTCATCATTAAAAAAACCTGACACAGAATTAGTTTTCGCTCTGAATAATAAACTAGCTGTCAGGCACAGTAATATACAGGAACCAGAATTATTCCAGACACTCTCTGTAATGTTGATGGGTGATGGCAGGTTGCAGATTTGAATCCTGGAGAAAGAAACTACACATGCTTCCTCAGCCAACTTCTCTGCACGTGATTAGGAGGCTAGCTGTTCTGTAAAGGCTCCATCAGTAACTCTGTGTGCGTGGGGAAGTTGTGCTGTGCCTTTTGAACGAACCAAAGCCCTTTATGTTTGTGGGCTGGAGGGTTTACAAAAGCAGGTGAAGAGGGGGAAATCTTATGTTCCCCTTTCTTTCAGATCTTTCTCTTTGCTCCTTTAGTGTTAGACCAAAGCTGTGTCTCCAACTGAAAACAAAATACAGGAGATGAGTGATTCAAGAGAGAGGGCAGGCGGCTCTATTGCATTAGGAGATCTGTGTCTAAAGGAGCTGACTGAGTAGAGAGAAGAGGTTGTACTGAAAAAATCGGTACCGTGTCTGCCTACCTCCCACCAATCTCCCTTTTTTCTGTGACCCCAGGGTGGCTCTGCTTTGAATATAGCTCAGCAACTGGACCTAAACAAAGAAGAGGCAAGAAAAGGGCTGTCTGGCAACAGGAAGGGTCTTCCTTATGGAGCAAAGTTTGAGCTTCCGTCCATCGTCTTGGAGTCAGACAGGTTCATGACTACTTTTCCATCCTTCCTTGTGGTTCTGTCCACATGTCCATCATCAGCCCCGTTCTCCCGGGCCTTGCAGCTGAGCAGCTAATTACCTGTGCTGCTATGGCTATGGGTCTGTTGACACTTTCATTTTATACCCTATAACTTGCCCGTTATCTTTTCTGAGTTGGTTTGTGTTTGCTTGTGGAGAGACTGGGGTTATGTTCTGGATGTAGCTAAAGCACCAACAATCTCCTGTTACCGGTGGGTTGAAAGAGGTATCAATCTGCCATACATTGAGGTATGCGAATCTCCTGTGTCACAACAGTTCTGTACTGGTTTGAACTCTGCAATCTTTTCATGTCCTGCCCTAGCCCTGGACTTTCGAAACATGCAGACTGCTAAGCACCCTGGTGCAAAATCTTATAGCCTTTAGCAGACCTCTGCATCCACCCCACCCAATTCAGTCCTTCATTGGTTCAATAACACAGATGTTACACGAGGGCCTGATCCCAATGAAATCAGTGGCAAAAACCTCTATAGATTTCAGTATGAGCACGATCAGGCCCAAGGAGGCATCATCTGACACGGAAAATATAAAATTGCAATTTATTGTGTGCAGATCAAACCAGTGACAGAATAAAACAGGAGTGAGAGGCAACTCGACAGACGGTACAAACAGCCGGCTGACTGCATTGAACTTTTTAGGGGGACTGGGCAGGGGAGAGGAAAGGGGAAACCGAACCGTTGCAGCAACAAACATACTAAGGCAAACATCACCCAACCATGCAGAGGCCCCACAAAAGTCTCTCCAACCTGAAACCCAACCCAGACTAGGTTCCTAGAAACCAGATCCCCAAGCCAGTGACCATGTTCCCAGAGAGGAACTCCCAGAGAAGGGAGCCAATAGGAACGAAGGTCCCTGCTGTATTATGCAATTGCCAGGCAGCTCTGTGAGCACTGAATGGGTGCAGTGGAGCGGGGTGGTGGTGCTGTTCTGAACTAATCAGTGTGAAGGAGTTTAACCAGTGTATCTTAATGACACTCTTTTTTAAGAGGGATCGGGGATTTCCTCTGTTTCCCCTAGTTCTGAAGTTCTCCTTTCACCCTGAATCTTCTCTCCTCACCCCTGCTTTTAAATCAGTCCTGGTTTCTCCTACATTTTGGAGAGGTAAATCCAAACTGGTGTCTCCAAACACTCCAGAAGGACTGACTGGCTTTTCACTTTCCCTCTCTCTCTCAATGACCAAGTGCTTGTCTCTTATGCATGAAGTTCAGTCTATTCATGGCTCTCTTTATTTCTCACAGTGACAGCTACAGATCATCTAAAACCACACCTGCTAGGAAACTGGGGAATCCAGATAGCCATCTCAGCCCTACTTTCTTTCGCTTGCCAAGAACCCCACTGCATCAGGTCAGTGCTGGTAGGCACAGAGTTCAAGGTCTAGCTGCCACAGAGAACACTGTCCTCTGGCAAGAATAGAGTGCCTGTAGCAGTCAGGCCCATCATGGCTGCAAGTTGTATGATGTAGTGAGGCATCCGACACTAGTTTTCTAGCTGAGGAAGATAAATATCCATGTGCAATACATTCCATTCCCAGAGGAATAAGGCATAGGGCTGGGACTCAAGTGCCATGGGTTCTACTCCCACTTCTACTGTAGACATAGGCAAATCACCTGATCACTACAGGCCCCCGTTGTCCATCTGTACAACAGGGATGGTGGTAATTCCTAGCACACAGGTGAGAAGGAGAAATGAATGTTTGTGAGATGCTTTTGGGTACTGCTGTGAGGTGAGTCATATAAATACCTTGATAGATATAATATAAATTATGGAACAGGGAAGTGATATGCCACTTACCTCTAGATCAAAAGCCAGTTCCCCTAGACCAATGTATTTTCTACTCAGTGCATCCAAGGCACAAAGTAACATTTCTAAGTGTGTCTGTCTGGAGGGAGGAAGATGATGAAGTGACTCTTGTCCTGATGTCAAGCTTCTCTGACATTTGTGTTGACATTGCAAAGCTCTGACCACGAATGTTGGCTGTTTCCCAGTGAGACTGAAGCTGGATAGAGTTTGGTACTTTCTGGAGCCATCTCATTTAATGGGGCCTTGCAAAATGCTTTTAAGAATCTAATCACATGATTCCTTTGGGGCTAATTTGTAGACACTTTGGGAGAGACTATGATACGGTCTACTGCTTGAGCACAGGACCAAGAGGCGGTTACTCCTGGTTCTATTCCCAAAGCTGACTCTTTTTGTAACCTTGGGTAATTCCCTTACACACTCTACCTCAGTTTCCCCATCGACAAAAATGGATATAGTGACATCTACCAACTTCTTTGGAGTGTTGTAGTGATTGATTGATGTTTGCAACATGCCTGGAAGATGAAAAACACCCTCAGTGTTAAGTAAAAAGCAAATCCTTAGGTGTCTGATTCCACTGGTTTGATTTCTAGCAGAATCTGGCTGGTGCTGCTGTAAGAAAGATGACCTCCAAGCTATGTTCCCCCACCTCCCTGGACTTAAATAGGAGGAAGTCAGCTGCAGAGATCACTGTTACCCCACTGAGCCTGGAAGCCTTGACGGAGATTGCTCTTAGCACCAAAATCATCTCCCGCATTGCAGCCAGCCGGCGTTCCAGAGCTCAACACAGAGACCATGGGAGTGGGCTCGCCTCAGGACATAGCTTTGAGGAGGACGTGTTAGAGCCGAAATATCTGCAGTCCACCTTCGCTCCAGAGCCAAATGTGAAAGACACCGTGAGTATCGAGAGCCTCCCAGCAGCACCCCAGAGAAAGGAGCAGCTGCACCACATAGCCAGGAGGGAATTGAAGAAGGAAGGAGAGCGAGAGAAGTCAGCAGAGAGGAAAGCCAGGAAGAAAAGATCTCGCTCCCTTGAACCAGCCTCCCAAAGGGTAGAGTCTTTGTATGTTTCCTTCTGAAGGGAAGGGTAGGTCAACAGGTGGGGACCAGGTGGAGTACTTAGCTGGGGTGGTTTTGGGGGCAGCAGTGAAAGGAAGCCAATGGGGAGGGGTGCAGCAGCTGACATGGGTGGGTGGGGAAACAGGCTGCATACAATTGTGCCAGAGGATAAGGCAATGCCCAGGGACGGAGGGAGCACTGAGCTGTAACACAGATAATGTTTTGAATAATTCACACCGACAGGTCACACATCCCCAACACCATATCTACCCTTCCCAAAGGGCTGCCTGAGTGAAAGAGACCGACAAGGGAGTGAGGGACCCTGTTTTGGTGTAATGTGACCCACGGTCAGAGAATAGAGCCTCATGAACTGTGAGATTTACGTCAACAGCATCCTTCATGGTGTCTTTCAGCTCTCGAAAGCAAAGCCTCGGACTCCCTCCATGGACAATGTTTCTGAGGACCAGCTGCCCCAAGCTAAACTCTTCCAGCCATTGAAGGTCATTAGCAACCTATCCCATGCCACTCCTGCTGCCACAAAGATTAAATTCCCCATCAGTCACCATACAGGTAGGACCCATGGTTCCTGATGTGACTCCATATCTGTATAGCTGCAACATGTGCTTTAGTTTTTAAGAAACAAGCCACAACAGAGGTTTATGCTGAAAATGAACGTATTTAAGGAGCACAAAAATTGTGTTTCAGGTGGACTTGATGGCTCATCATGGGATTTCAGAATCATTTCCTCTTGAAGTCACTGGCTCAGATATGTCCCCATACTGTAGTAACCAAAAGTGATCATCTCACTTCTGTTCAGTGTCATTTATGAAACAAGTTATTGATTTCTTTCCAGTGCCCAGCAGACAGATGTCCACATCTAGAACTGGCTGGCCTTCAATTCGGGCTCAGTAAAGAGGCCAAAGATGGAATGAATGGGTTGCATAACTACCTCACAGCCCTAGGGCTTGTCACTCCAGCTCAAGATGGAGGCATATTGTGCTCGGACTACCACTGGGTTGGCTCTACACCTGATCTGTGCCTGATCACAAAGGACTTTGGGGTGGGATTTGCAAAACTGGTTAGGGGAACTGGATGCCCAATTCCCATTAAATTCTAACTGGAATCAGTTAGATCCCTTAGGAGACTTTCAACATCTCACTCCTCATTCTGGTTCCTTCCACCAGAGCTAAATTCTTTCCTTTTTAAGTTTGTTTTCCAAAGACAGATACTGTTAACATTTCATTTGCAGCCCTTCCATTTAGTTCAGCTGGTCCATTAGTGAATCCTATACTGAATTGCCTTTGCTTGCTACATAAGCTGTGTTCCTTTCCCACTGTTTATAGTAAAGGTCTCTGTCTCTCTGTCTTACTATCAAGAAGAAAATCCATTACAGGTGCTGGAGATACGCAACACCCCTCCATGCACCGTTCAGCAGAGCAACGCAGGTCAGACCAGAGGGCAGGTCCTACAAAAGCAGGTCAAAGGTCAGTATGGAAAACGTCAGTGTTCTGCTGTTAAATTCTTTCTTACGGCACTTGCTGTGTAGTCGTCCTAATTGAATGAGTTGTAGATGCCACACAAGCTGCTTGCTTGAAGAACTGATCCTGGGGGTATGTCTCTTATAGCCAAACTTTAAGCCACACACTTCAACAAGCGACTCACAACATTCCAAACATGTCGGTTACACTCCACCTCTCTTTTGGCCAAAACTAACTCCTTAGGAGGAGAGAACATTTTCAGATGTGTTCATAATCCCAGTCTAATCCGAAGCACAACTGTAATATGAACTAGCTGTGTGACATTGTCCTCCTGCTGTTCAATGCATTGCACTAAGATTCTCTCAAGCACTTCAGGAAACGAATGAAAAGCTGGCTTTCCATCCATCCCCAGAACTACCTAAATTTCTTTCCAGCTCTGACCAATGCTGAGCGTGCCTGGTGCCAAACAACAACATGCAAGGCTTAGTGCTCCCTTCACTCAGACACTGAGGCAAGACACTTCTGTAATATGAGAATTTGATTTTAAAAAAAATCTCAATCTTCCTTCACACTTAGGGCCTGCAGATGGTACCAGCAGCCAGCCGAAGAAACAGCCAATCACAAACTTGAGGCACCTGCCGAGATCAAAGTAAAATCACCAGAGAGAACACGGTACTGTCTGTTTCAGAGGGACCAGGACTACAGGGGTATTGGAAAGGAAGGAGGGTTTTTCTTAAGACCCATTTTAGCCAGTGTACTCTTAGGCTGGGAAGCAGAAGGGGAGGCCGTGCACACTGCTTGGTGCTTTCCCCCACATCCTTCCTACAGGTTTTTTTCAGCACTGTGCTTTTTTGTTAATAACATGCAAAAGAAAAGGAAACCCCATACGTCCATCAGCATTCTTAGTCCAGGAGACTGCAGCATGGAGTCTCCCATCTGGGACTCTGCTCTCGGCGCATCCTCTCTTATATGTAGAAACCTCCCATACATGTGGGAGGCAATTTAATTATTAAAAGAAATTGCAGACTTTTTTGAAGTAGTCCTTGCCCTCTTTTCTGTGGTCTATACATGTTGCTTTGGAGCTGGAAAAGGCGAAGCATGTCTGGAATGCTGTTTAGTTGAGCAGATGTTTGGCAGTAGAAGCAGCCAGAGGTGTTCTCAGCACTTGGCCACGTGCAGAGCAGCTCAGATCTGAAGAGCTTGAAAAAGGTTTGGCAGCTGGCAGGGACTTTGTTATGAGCAGGGTTGGAAGTAAACAAAGACAATGTGTTTTTCTTCTTAAAAAGCAAGCCCCTCTTTCCAGCAGTTCTCCCCCTGGTTTCTTGGAGGGACATGAGTTTTGTAAATCAGTACTAGACTTAGTGTTTTTTTCCTTTCTTGTCCCTGTTGTTTTCTTCACGTTGCAAATAAAATGCCACGGGCCAGGCTGCTGAATAAACATTGCCTTCGTTTCCCAAACGTGAGTATAGTAGCTTCTCTCCCCACCTGTTGTGCCACCTGCAGGGCATTTAGCGCTAGCATCAAAGGAAACGTCATCTTTATGGCTTCATGCAGTTTCAAAGGGGAGGTAAGTTATGAAGGAACTTTGTGTGGCTAAAGCACAGGGCAATGGAGTCAGGATGCCTAGATGCTGTTACTGGTTCTGCCACTAACGCACTGTGCAACCTTGGGTATGTCCCTTAACCACTCAGGGCCTCTGTTTCCACATCTGTCATCTAAGGATAGCAATACCTCCACTATTTCACCTTGGGCTGGGAGGCTTAATTGATTGGTGTTTGTAAAGTGCTTTGAGATCCTGGAATGGAATGCCATACAAGTGCAAAGTGTATTGTGAATTATTAGTCATTATTTCAGCATCCTATAAAGTCTGATGGACACTCCTCTTTGAGTTCTCTGTTAAACAGCAGAAAGTCTGATGAGTCACATTGCAGACAAGGAGCCAGGAGAACTTGTTCTCCCCATAAGCAAAGAAATAAAAAGCATCCCTAGATAAAATAAGCAAAGACCATGTGAAAATAAACCCTTTCCAGCAGGCCTTGAACCAGACACCATGTGAACCAGGTGGGAGCAAGAGACGGAGGGTGATGGAATACCATGAATGTTCCAATGTATACATCTTTGCTAAATGGCTTGGTGCTGATCCACTCTGAAAAGTCACAGTGTTCAGAAGCTGGATCCTATTCCATTCATGGACTGATGCTTTGAATTCTGAAACTAACGCACTGGTTTGTGGACGTAACTCAGACAGGAGGTTGCACATTTGGAAACAAATGGAGGCTGACTGTAATTTTCCAGGAATACCAGAGAGATGATGAATTGGAGCCATTGTATGCAACACCCCCCTTAAATGTTTTTTAATTCTTTTCTGACATTTAAAATCCACAAGTTAAAAAAATATGAATGTAGAGATTTAAGAAAGAAAATCGCAGACATTTGGAGTCAGTAACTCTTTGTTGCTGTTGTGGACTCCAGAAAGTCAGTCTCTAGTGTCTGTATCGTAGGCTAAAGGGCCCTAGTCCATGTATGTTCAAAACTCGGATGAAGGACTTTGTCTCTGACCTGGAGTGACTGACTCTCCCATTCTTGCCTTTTAGATGTGAGGAGAGACAGGAATTTAAACTCCTGTGGGCCTTTTGTGTGATAAATTTTTGGTGCGTAAAATCTGGGGAACACAAACTTTGTCCCACTTAAGGGTCACACTGACAACTCGCTGGAAACCTGAGGGCTGCACCTAATTTGCACTAAGAGGATAGCTTGTAGCTGCCTTCATCTTCACAAGAGGTACAGTAGGCAGAGATGACGGGTCTCACAGTGCAATATTCTACTGTGGACAAATTAGCACAGGCAAGATTCCTACCTCGGAACAGTTCACTTCTATTGGCCTTCTTCCCTCAATGCACAGAACCAAAGCAACAGCTTGCCACAGAAAAGGCTCTGTTGCACAACTGGTATTGCTGTCAGTTCACCTCCAACGACCCTGCATTCCAGGATTGGCACAAAACTAAATAGCTGCACAATATACACTTGCCAAAAATATTTTTTCTCCCGGGGGATGGAGTTGTTCTTTACAAATCAATAACCAGTTCAACAATGATTTCTAGGTTAATATAACTAACAAGTTAGCCTAGTACCAGTAACTGATTGGGATATAGTTTTACAATGCAGTGGATTTCCCATAAATCTTCTAAGAGAGCTAAAATTCTTTTTATAATTGTTATACTCTATTCCTCTACATATGTTTAAATCTAGCTCCGTCTGCTTGAGGGGAGAATATGAGCAATCCTTTGATTCCGATTTCCCCCACGGATTATTTTGAGTACCTGTTTCTATTGGCAGCTGGGCCACACAGCAACAGTTCATATTCATGCAAACTGCCTTCTAATCTGATTCTAACTATAATCCTTCAGTCTGTGGCCTGGTTTACAGAGGAGGGGAAGCTGGGTAGCATTTTTGTAGGCTTGCCATTGCTGCTTGACTGACAGCCTTTCAGTTCAGCTGGTACAAACTCTCCTGCTGACCCCCATCCAGTGCAGATGGGGAAGTTTTGTCTGCTAATAGGATGCAAATAAGTGTGAAAGAAAGAGCCACCCACAAGGCTAAACAATATAGTTCTGTTAGGAAATATTTCAACGCTGAAAGAGACATGGAAATATTACAGAGAAGGAAGCAGTACTAACCCAGCAGGCTGTGCATGGGTAAGGGAATGGGCAGAGGTATGAATAGATCAGTCAGTGAATGAGACTGAACAGAGAGGCTGTTCAGCCTGGATGGATGGACTCCAAATACGCTGGATTGATACTCGCCATTTATAGCATGCCTTTCACATGAGCATCAAAGCGCTTTATAAGAGCCCAAATCTTACAGCTGGGGAAACTGAGGCATAGCAATTAAGCAACTTGACCAAAGATGGACGGCACCTCAGTGGCCGTGTGCCGAACAGCAGCCACTCCGGCCCTCACAATAATTATAGCCGGTGCTGCTCGCCACGCACCGAATCCCAGGGAACGCAAGGCGCGTAGCTCTGTTGCAGCTTCCACCCCACGGCAGAACTTTTCCTTGACCCAGCTGGGCCCAGAGCGTCAACTCCGCGTGTGGAAACGCCCCCTGCAAGGATGGGATGGCCCCGCTCGTTCCGCATGGCCCCTGCCCCGCCGTGGATGAGCTTATCCCTGCGGCCTGCGCTGAGCCTTGTCCCTGGCCGTGCTGGACCCCGAT
>ML675626.1:21865153-21986567 GCA_007922155.1 Mesoclemmys tuberculata
CCCCCCCCGCGGGCACAGCTGGCCAGCGGCGCCGCTGACCCAGGGTTCGTTGTCGGCGTTCGATGCTGCGCCGGTTTGGGCCAGACGGGTACCGGGGCAGCGCCCACGTACCGGGTCTTCCTCCCGCCGCCTGGCACTGAGGCTGGTGGCCGCCAATGTGCAGAGGGGGGCTCAGCCCGCGGCCCCACTGCGGACACCCCCAGGCGCTGTGGTTGGGACTGTGCCCGAGCCGGGCTGGCCCTGGGAAAGCAGAGAGTTGGCAGCGAGCCCCGCCGCCGGCCATGCGAGTGAATGTGAATGTGTCCCCACTTCCAGGGGGCTTCCAAGACTGGGTCCGGCCCGGGTTCCTGCTGTGCCCTGACAGGGAGCAGGGCGGGATAGTGTTGGGGACGTGGAGGAGGCTGGAGGCAGCTGGCTGTCAAGAAGGGGGAGAGCACCATTGCCCTGTGTGTCTAGATGAGGACACTGGGGGCAGATGGCTATGTCGAAAGTCCTGAGTCCCGCTGCCCCAAGGATGGTGTGTGGCTCCCTGTCAAATACCATTAGGGGAGGGGGGTCTCTGTTGATAGCTACCAAACCCAGGTGTTGGAACTTGGTGGCACTGAAGTGACTTTTACGCTTGTTACAGGACTTGTCTTGATACAGAGATGGGGGGTGAGGTGGCTGATTGCTCCCTTTATGTAGCCCAGCTGTATTTCATCAGTCTGTACCTGCTATATTCCCCGCCCACCCCTGGTGTAGTCATCTGTTTGCCTTTTTCCTTCTTTTGCTGGATCTGACCTGAAGTCAGTGGAAGATAGAAATAGAAGCGAGAGTGCGGAATAATAGCTGGGGAGGAGTGGAAGTGGAGATAGAGTTTTCTGTTTTGTCCTTGATTGGAAAGGCCCTAGTCTTATGATGTGGGAATCTATGGACCTGATTGTAACTCAGTCTAATCCTTGGGCCTGATTCTCCACTCAAACTGTTGTAAATCAGGTGACCCAACCGAAGTTATTCTGGTTCAAAACCGGTGTGAAGGGACTCTGTATTTATACTGCAACCCAACCATCAAAGGAGTGCCCCACTACCCTATATCAGACTGATGAAGTGAGATGTTTGCAAGTTCTGGCTACAATAGAGACAGCAGATCTGTAATATTAGAGTCGTTAGATAGCTGCATGGGTTTAGCTTGGAAATTAACAGGCTGTGAATTTAATCTGAAAATCCCAGCTACCCCACTTGAGCTAAAAAATAATTTGTATCAACCGCTATTAACAGTAGGTCATGTGCCCTCTTTTCATGCATCTAGGCACTGAATGATGAGAGCTTTATGTAGCCCATCCCTTCACCAGTGGGTCTGCAGCAGGTATGCTATGCCTAACAGGGCTGAGAAATCCATTTGAAGTTGTAATGCTGTTTTGTGGTAATGCTGTTCTGTGGCTAACTCCTAGAGGATACTTGAACAATGCCATCATCTTCCTCCATGCTCCTAGCCCTGGTTGGCTTAGTTGTGTTGAAAGGCGCTCTTTCGACTACAGCCTAATAACGTGTGTTTCAGTACATTGTGTAATTTTGTGGGTTTTGTAACTCAGTCATGTGTTTCCTATATTAGCCCAGGCCATTCCTAGAGCTTTGGAAACTGGCAGTCCCTAATTGGTCTGTGCTAACTTCATGGGTTTGTGGTATGGTGAATGTAGCAGGAAGGTGCCTTTTCTGGTGTTTTTATGCTTTTCTTTTTCTAAATAGCCCATCTGACATTTTAAAAAGTTTTCACTCTTGAGTTGGGACAGGGTATTAAATAGCCTGAGGTCTGTGCCCCCTCTTCTGGGGTCTAAGGATCAGAGAACGGCAGGCTTTGCTCAAATGCTGAAGAGAGAAAACTGGTAAATTACCAGTCTACTGGGAAATCTTTGTTTGATAAATATGTGGGCTGTAGGAAATTAGTGTTGACCAGCAGAAGTTGCCTTTTGCTAGCCCACTCAAATACTAAAGCAATTTAGTACGAAAGCAATTTATTAATTCCACTGAAACCCAATAGACAAAGTTTCAGCCCAGAGTAAAATATCACAGCTGTAAACTATACATATTAAAAGTTATAAGCACTTAAAAATTGGCCTTACAAAAGGAACTTCTAGTGTAAACTCAGACAGTATGAATGACAGCATTCTGATACACAACTGGTCCAGAGAGCAAAAGTGGTTGATGTAACAGAAACAGTCCAGATTTTTATTGGCCAGAGCTTTGGGAACTGAGACTCGCTCAGACTATGCAGTATTTGAAAGGACCAGAATTGATGGGTAAGTGTTAGGCCTTGCAGCAAATGTAATGTATAAATAAAACCGGCTGTATTCTGGGAACCGAACCCCTTGTAGAACAAGTCCTAGAAATGTTTATGATTATTGAGTTAACACTTCAGAGTGAATAATTAGAGAAAGGGAGGGTGGTGCTGCTAAACCCATATGCATTATTGGACTTTGTGATAGGGAAGTGGGGAAAAAAACTTGAATGAATTTGAAGGAAAATGGGTTTAACTTTAGTTGGTTATTGATGTGCAGATTTAAGGTTCTGTCTAATGCACTGGTGTAGCTACACTGTTGATGCTCTGCTAGTGCAAACCCCCAATGTATATGTCCTGCACTGGCCTAAGGTGCACTAGTGTAAACCCTTTTTGTGGCTGTAATGGGGGGTTTATATCAGTGTGACTACACTGATACAGTTACGTTGATGCAAATTTTCCTGATCTAGACAAGCCCTTAGATTTTTGCAGCATGGGGGAGAAACGGTTTATTTTGGATGTTGGCAAAATATGCAAAATTCTTTCTTTGTTATGGCTAAATCTGTACAGTCCTGGACTGATTCTGATGTCAGGATCTGCTGAATTTCCCCTCTGAGAGAGAGCAGATCCTCTGGTTTCTCTTCATAGGAGCTGAGTTGGTCTCAAACTTTTTTATATCATATATTGAAGTAAAAACCTGAAATGCACTTGACTAAACGTATCCCGCTAGAGGTTCTGTGATTTATGAGTTGGGGGCTGGATGGCTCAGGTGACAGACAGTCACTGACAGTCATGGGGGAAAGATGTGACAAGCCTTGGCAAAAACTGCGAGTCACAATTTTTCTGAAGTTCCATGTCCTGTTGTTTATATCATGCAAACATGTTCTCCCCTCCCCACAAAACATGTTAAAGGACCAGGAACAGAAGAAAAGGGGTCATAGCAACAGCTCTTAAGTCCCCTTGCTGAGGGTCTGGTCTGCATCTTCAGCTTCTCTGGAGGGGAAAGTGTTGCAAGAAGTCCTAGAAGTCTTGGGGGTGGGAAAGAGGGAGTCATGGAATCCATTCCAAAATAACCACTGGAGTCAGGAGACACTGACCCCTATGATAAACACCCCTGTTGTATGCCAGAGGTTAGGAGCCACTGTCTCTACTAGTGGTTACTGTCACATCTGACTGTTGTTACCTGTGACACATAATCAGGCGTATTGAGAGGGAGAGCTGTCACTGGTTCCAGTCCAGGCCCGTAGCTAAAAGTTCATCCGATGGCTGTTAACTGGCCTGTATGAAATGAGTTTGGTGCTCAGCCCAGTTCCCAGCTGGAAGGCGTCCCTGACACAGATACCACCACCTTAATTAGCCTTGAAGGGCATTCTCGCTGGCATTCTCAGCTTTGAGACCAAGAGTGAACTCCCTGCTCATCTGTACAGCTTGTCCCTTCACGGTATGGCTCAGGTACCTGTCCCAGACCCCTGTTCTCTGTGCGTATGTATAGAGACGTTTAGTCTCCAATGCTTTCAGCCTGGCATCTAAAATCACACTGACGTTGACAAGAGAGAAGACAATAATTGACAGAGCAATTGCTTTTTCTGCATCAGTCGGCTTAGTTTAACTAAGTCACATTATTGTTCTCTGATAGAAATCCCATCGGTGACTATGACGCTGACAGAGTTAACGGCAGAGGAGTTGGTTGGATTCTCTGCTGACGACTGCCATGTCTCTTGGAAAATCAGCCTGTGGGCTGGCAGGTGTGTGCTGTATCCTGGAAAGTTTTCTTGAGCCCTGGGGGGGTGGACTGGGTAAAGCTGCATGAACTCAGTGGCTTTCAAAGTGGCCGTCAAGTGATCCAAAGGTATGTGAGTGGTTTTTTACAACGCTACACGCTGCCTTTTGTTAAGGCTGATGCTTCTGTAACTGGTAACTAGAGAGGGCACCTTGGAGTAAGGGGCAGGCTGCTGTGGCTGCATCGTGTTGTGGAGGCAGACCTGTGTAGAGATTGCAAGGGGATGATTCTCTTTGCAAATTTGAAACACTATTATTATTTAATTGTATCCTAGTAGCACCTAAATCCCCCAGCCGGGGTTGGGGGAACCCATGGTGTGGGGTACTGTACACACACCACATAGAAAGCAGTCCCTGCTGTAAAGAATTTACAATCGAACAGACAAGACAGGCTGACGAATACAGACAAACAAAAAAGTAGTTTTGCCAAGCAGCAGCATTAGAAACACATCTTCCATTATGGGCTGAGACTGCAAGACCTGCATATACACACTACAATTTACTCCTCCTTTAGCTCCCCCCCCCGGCTTGCATCTCTTGGGTCCAGGCAGTCCTATGTCTTACCTGACCTAGCCTACAGAATGATTGCTGCGTAATACCTGCCTCCTTACTCTTCAGGGTGTTTTATATCTACACCTCTTCCAACCCCTGCTGACCTGCAGAATAAGGGGCTGAGTCCTATACTTCTGTCTCGATGCTTTGTGCTGCAGTGCAAAGTGATAGTTAGATCACCCACCGCTACTGGGTTTTGGCTCTGTCATACCTCTTCAGTGCAAACAAATGCGTTAAAAAAATCCTTGGCCGAAATCGTGCATTTTAAGTGTTTTTGGACCAAGTGAGCTAATACGCTGATACTAAGCTGTAAATTTCCACTGCTCTTCTGTTTATTAGTAACTAGATAGCCTAGTCCTAACGAGGTAACCTAATGGTTAGATCCAGGGGCTGGATGATGAGATTCCTTAGTTCTAATCCCGTTCCTATCACTGACTCACTGTGCCACTTTGGCCTGTGTGTACTTCAGAGGTGCTGAGCACCTACCACCCCACTCGAAGTCAGTGAGAGCGGTGGGTGTTCAGCCTCTCTGAAAATCCAGGCGCTCAGGTTCTGTGTGTGTCTCTTCTTTTTCATGTCTTTAAAATGGTAACACTTGTCTACCCAAAGAGGGGCTAGTTAGAGTTTGAGAAGCGCTGGGAGAGCTGTGGATGGAGGTGGTGTAGAAGTGCTCGTTAGGATGATTACGGCAAAGTTCAGAGAGCAGGTCCAAGTGTGTGAGTGTTTGAGTGGCCAGTTTGGGCCCTTAAAGACATGGGAGGCCCATTTGAACTTGGATCTGAGCTTCCCCACATCTTGGGATTGTTCCGACTTGGGGATTTCAGCTCTGCCCCATCTCTGCCTCTAAGCAGAGGATTCCCTTTGGGGTGGATTCTCCAGCTTTACAGCCAGAGTCTGCCAGCAGTGTGGCACTAAGCGGCTTTGCCGGTGCCTCAGCAGAGGAGCTGGTCCGTAGCTTGTCTGCATTGCAATGCATTTGTGGGTGTAGAAACCTGAGCTGATGCTTTGGCATAATTACATGTGGGAAAGAGGGGAGCGTGCTCGTCTCCCTGGCGCATGTACCCAGAGCTGCGATACTGAACCGTGTTGTGCAGTTTTCCCTCTGCGCCATTTTTTGGTTTTGTTTATAAACTGGGGAGGGGTTGGATTGCTGTGTTTCGTTTATCCTGGTTCATCTGGGTGGAGAGCAGTGTCCCAAAGCAGATGCTAACTCTGCACGTCAACAGTCCCCTGGCTTCGCTATCGGCTTGTTTAGATTCTTCCTGTGCCTGCAGTTTCCTATATGCAGGGAAGATTTGCTACAGATGATTTCAGACTTTGCCTGATCCCAGTCTCCGTGTGCGTGGGTGCGGGGCTAAACGCGAGGTCCGTGAAGAACTCCCTCGTGGCCACTCCATGAATCCCAGTATGCTTAAACTGTTGTATTTTAAATCAGATTTACTGTTGGCAAGCACTGCTCACATTTGACCAATACTCTTTATTTTTAATTCCTCTCCTTTTACAGTGTGGAATTGTTGCTGCCCAACGGGAAGGGGGTGTTGGTGGGTGAGAGAGAGAGAGCACGAACTGGTTGGCAAACAGTCTCAGCATTTTGGAAGGAAAGAAACCCAGCCCTGATTTTGAAAAGACTCTTTTTAGAGCTACCTACTGTGCACAAATGTTTTTGTTTTCATAACTGATGTTTCTGTGGTTTGTTTTGAGGCTGTTAAACAGAACAAGGGAATTGTGTTTTAGGGTTTTCTGTTTTAATGTAAACTGTTCTGTGTTTATAGCCTAAATACTGCTCAGGCCAGTCTGCCAGCTGCCCTTGACTGTATTCGAGGTGATTGTTCAGTTAACACCTTTTTATCCACCTTCCTAAGTAACCTCTCACCAGAGAGAGAGGTTTTTAAAAAAAGAAAAATGATTCTCTCAGAAAGCTGTGAACCTTCTAACCACTCTAATGCATTGCACTTCCATGGCCCCTGCCATCCATTCAATGACCTCATAGCACTTCACCAAGATTAATGAATGGAACAGCGTAATTACCGTGTCATAACACTCACCTACTTTATTCCTGTTTTACAGGTTGGGAAGCTGAGGCAGGGAGGCCAAGACCAAAATTTTTCAAAAGTAGCCACTTATTTTGGGTGGGTCACTTTTTGGAAGCTCAGCTTGAGATGCCAAGAGGCTGGTTTTCACAAGAGCTGAGCACCTGCAACGCCCATTGGAAATCAGTTGGCGCTGTGGGTGAGGACAGTGTCTTGAGTTGAGCTTCCAAAATCAGTGGCTGCTTCTGAAAATTTGGCTGCAAGTGACTCGCCCAAGCTCCCATAGTGAGCATCTGATGGAGCTGGGACCAAACCCTGGATCTCTTGATGCCTAGCCTCCTGCTTTAACTGAAAGACCATTCTTCCTTTGGCTGCTGAGCTGGCCGAGCGAGCAGCATTGCTATCCTACTAGCCGCAAACATGACTCTGCTCACTTGTGTTCCAAATTATTTTCTTTGCACATGTGCATGTAGTGCTATTAATAGCAATGACGTGTATGCATCACATGTATTTGCAGGAAGTTACTGTGAGCATTTTTGCACCGATTTTGCACAGGATCACATAGCAGGCAGAGTTGGGAATAGACCATGGAGAGACCTGATTCCTAATCCAGTGCCCTTTCCCTTGGGCCATGGTGCTTTGACACGCTGTCTGTTCTTTGTCACGTCCCTTTCCGGCTGCTCCTACCTTCCATCAAGCCAATGGAGAGGCATTGCTTGTGAAGCATTAGTGAGCTCTCGAGCTTTTTCCCCCGCTGCTGGCCTGAAGAATTAAATTGGGGAGGGGCTGAGGCTGCTAGATTCAGCACATTTGGCTCCTCAGCTCTCACCTTGTACATAGACAATGAGAGTCCTGGCACTTTAAAGACTAATAGATTTAATTTGTACAGGCGTAAGCTTTTGTGCCTGCAGAAATTATATTTGTTAGTCTTTAAAGTGCTACAGGACTCATTGTTTTTGCTGTATACAGACTAACCCGGCTACCCCTCTGGAACCTGATTAGAAAAAATGCATCACTGCGTGGGGGTGGGGTGTACTGCTGTTTCCCTTCCACAAGTTTCCCACTGGGACAATGTGTGCAGCTGAGAAGGGAAGTTAGGAAATCTGGCTTCTGTGCCCAGTTCTGACACAATCTTGTTGACGGACATTGGGCGAGTATTTTAACTTCTGTGCTTCAATTTCTCTATCTTTAGCTGGGATAGCACCACCTGCCAGGGGATTTGTGAGGCTAAGCTAATATGGCTTGGATATTTGTGCTGTAGAAGGTGCTACAGAAATGCAAAATACATTGGACCAGATGAGAGGCCTCCGCTCAACACAGTCCAAAAAACCCAAAAAGGTTTCTCTTGGCTGGAGAAAAGTAGATTTGCAGAAGCGGCTCTGGAGCTGCATGACCCCAGTAGTCACACAGCTAATGTAAAACCTAGACGAAAGTTACATATATTATTTTTATCTGGGACGGGTCCCTTCATAAATCAGAGGCAAGCTTGGATTAAATCATAGGAAAAATTCCTTGTGGCAAAAGCAAATAGACAACGTGGAAGGGCAGCCAAGGGAGGTCACTGAGGTATCATAAGTGGGATACATTCACACAGTGATTAGATAAAGCACAGCATTTGGGCCAACTTGCAGTCCATGGAGTTAGTGGATTTTGACCTCCGATATCTCTATCAATGATAACCTTCATGCCATTCAGCTGATAGAATCTGTTTGCAGCAGATTAGGGGCATCTGAATGAAAGAAGTGAGATGATGTCGTAGTATTGCTAATTTCATGTATTCCAAAATCATGAGTCAGGCCCCCCAAATTAATAATATTAGTTAAAAAATAATTAGTTTAAAAAAAAATTCTGGCTAGTTTTTACTTTCTGCTTTTTGAGACTTCCGGGCTCACGTTTTCAAGTTCTCTCCGTGACCATGAAGGCTGGAATCTTGTTTTTATTTTTTTGTAATGAAAGTGGAGATTCTCACATAATCACATGACTCCAGGAGCTGGAGCCCTAAGAAAAACACCAGCTGTTGCACCACTCATTATAAAATTGAGGGTGATAACAACTGACTTTGAATCCAACAATCCTCTAATGTGGCCAGAGCCCTCCTGTGGCAGTCCCTGTCCCCACGGGCCTGGCTACATGCAGCACCACACCTAAGAACCTGGTTACTTTCCCTTTCTGATCCCTAGTCATCTGCAACCCAGCAAGTGGGGTTGGGACAACCAGTTATGCTATCGACTTGTATCTCTGATGCTGGGCCAAATCAAGGGGAATAGCTGGCATTTAATCTTGAGGGCCAGTGATCTTTGTGTAGTTGGGTGGGAACAAGATGTTTCATACAGCACCTGTTGTACAAAACTTTAGGGTCAGGAGCACATACGGCCACATGGAAGCCATTGCCCTGCAAAGTCTCTCTGCATCAGATTGCTCAAGAGACTAACTTTGTTTTTCATGCTTTTCCAGGCTCCTTGTCAGCAGCACAATGGGGTATCCCAAGCACCGCTGTGTGCGGCTGAGGTGAACTCTCAGGTGGAAGTGGCCACCACGGCAACAGCCAGGATGACCAGAGCTCGGCTGTTCCGCCTCTCAGTGGTGCTGGGTTCCGTCTTCATGATCCTGCTGATCATCGTGTACTGGGACAACGTGGGAACGGCTCACTTCTACCTGCACACGTCCTTTTCCAGGCCTCATCCCCTGGGCAGCCTGCCCACCGTTGTTCAGGACGAAGACCACGAAGACTTGTCGGATGTGGATGAGTTTTTAGAGAGGCTCCTGAGTCCTAGCCTGAGGCAGAAGGGTCTCTTGAACCGAAAGGTGGAGCAAGCTTCTCTGCAGGACTCCAGCAGGCCTGTCTTGGGCAACCTGGAGGAGAATGTGAGAGGCTACGACTGGTCCACCCGCATCGCCGGACTGAGCCTGGACCAGGAGAAGCTGCAGGCTGAGCGGCGGAGGACTCTGCGGGAGTTCTGTGCCAATTCCAGCTTTTCCTTCCCCACCAAAGAACGTTCCTTCGACGACATCCCCAACTATGAGCTGAACCACCTGATCGTCGACGACCGCCACGGCATCATTTACTGCTACGTCCCCAAGGTGGCGTGCACCAACTGGAAGCGGGTGATGATCGTGCTGAGCGAGAGCCTGCTGGATCAGGGGGTCCCCTACCGGGACCCCCTGGACATTCCCCGAGAGCACGTCCACAACTCCAGCACCCACCTGACTTTCAACAAGTTCTGGCGCCGCTATGGGAAGTTCTCCCGCCACCTCATGAAGATCAAGCTGAAGAAATACACCAAGTTCCTCTTCGTGCGCGACCCCTTTGTGCGCCTCATCTCTGCCTTCCGCAGCAAGTTTGAGCTGGAGAACGAGGAGTTCTACCGGCGGTTTGCCATACCCATGCTGAAGCTCTATTCCAACCACACCAACCTCCCCACCTCTGTCAGCGAAGCCTTCCGGGCAGGCCTCAAAGTGTCCTTCCCTGACTTCATCCAGTACTTACTGGACCCCCGGACAGAGAAGATGGTCCCTTTCAATGAGCACTGGAGGCAGGTTTACCGCTTGTGTCACCCGTGCCAGATAGACTATGACTTCGTCGGGAAGCTGGAGACGCTCAACGAAGATGCAGCTCGTTTGCTGCAGCTCCTCAAGGTAGACAGGCTCCTCCACTTCCCCCCCAGCTACCGGAACAGGACTGCTAGCAGCTGGGAGGAAGACTGGTTTGCCAAAATCCCACTTGCCTGGAGGCAGCAGCTCTACAAACTTTACGAGGCTGATTTTGTACTCTTTGGTTACCCCAAGCCAGAAAATCTGCTTAAAGACTAAAAGCAATTGGAAATTGGGAAGAGGGGAGGGATTACCAAAAATGCTCAAAGCCTCACAGTATCCTACTCTTAATCTCCCAACCCAAGAAGATAAAATGAAGTCTATTTTTTTCTACTCATCCCCTTCCAAATTTGCTTTATTGCAAGAATCCAGGATACACCAGCCAACTGGAAGGCACCCACCCCCCCACACACAGAGTGATCTGAAGATGACCTCGTTCACTTTGTCGGCCGTGTCCTTTGGTCACTTTTTATTAATACTTTTATAAAATTAATATATTTAAAATATTTAATACGAATTGTGTGTTGTGGTGAAGGAAGAGGTGGAGTAAAAACCGCTGCCCCTGTTGTGTTGTCTCAGTGCTGTTGTGTGCTATGGGGGCAGCACTTCCAGGGGTTTACCAAACATTCCAGACTAAACTCAGAGCTGGCGTGTGCAGGCCCTGCCCCCTTGATCTGAGTGCACCGGTGCCTGCTCATGCCAAGTCTGAATTTGGCCCCTAGTAGGTGAGACTGAGCATAATGTTGCACAGCTGGAATACAAGCAATGACAGGCTGATGCATGGAAACTGGAGCAGGTGACTGGTGAATTGGCCAAGACAGGTCAGGCAAAGAGCAGGGCTAGGAGAGGGAGGGACACGTGGTGCACAAGTGTTAAAGGCCCTTCCTTGTTTCAGGAAGAAATTCTCCCTGGGCCTGTACAGAGAGCCAGCTGGCGGGCTCTGCATCACCGCAGAATACAGAGCACATAGGAAGTCCCGACCATTGCATGCATGGTGCAGCTGCGTTATCAGTTTTACTGAACTGCCACGCTACTGCTGAGGAAAAAAATGCTTTAACAGCATCCTGTTCTGTGGTAACAGCATGGGGGGGGGTGCGGACTTCTCTTAGATCTGCCGTTCTCTCTCTCTCTCACCTGTCCATGTGCTTGTGAACTTGCTCCTGGATGAAGTGGTCTCCAGAGATCAGCAACTGGGTTTCAAACAGAGAGCCATGAAACAGAGACCAGCCACTTCAGAGCATTAATCCATCTGAGTCTGGGCGTTTGCTTTTAGGGACGGTCACTTGATCCCATCACCAGCCTCTAAGTCAACTCCAGCAGCCTCTAGAGATGTGATGCAATCGCAGCCCAGAACGCATTAAGAGAACATGGTGGGGGTGAAGATGTTTGTCTCAGGGAAAAGGGTTTCTTCCTGCCAGTTGTGTGTTAAAGCGAAGCAGAGAGCTGTGTCGTCAAGGTGCTGGCCATTGCTCGTGCCATGACATTCTAGTTCACTGACTTCTTGCTTATACCAAGTGATTGATGTGGCTTCAATGATCTGTTCTGATAGACGCCGCTGCAGCGAATGATGGTTGCTTGCGATGCCAGAGGCGTGTAGGCTGTACCCAAAGGAAATTTGTTTTTAGAAATACTCTAGTGTTTGCTTGTCTGAATCTTTCTTTAATCGCTTTCACTAAATAAGACCTTCCAGCACTTCTGCTAGGCTGGTGAACATTTTATGGGCTGTAATAACCCTTTCACAGGCCTTTAGATGGTATTGGTAACTTTTACCTGTTGCTCTGCTCCTCAGATGCTTCCACCATGCATGGCCTCATGATCTTACCTTATTTCTTACCATTCATTTTTCTTCCAGGGGCATCAACAGGCATGGATCTCTCCTTCTGTCCCCTCTGACTCTCTCCAGCCCTCCATACGTGTTCTTGTCTTCTCCTGTTGCTGTCTCTTAGATGCTCTGCTATTGTTGCCCTCCCCTTCCTTCTGCTAGTTGCGCTGTT
Organism: Mesoclemmys tuberculata; assembly: GCA_007922155.1. Classification (NCBI taxonomy): domain Eukaryota; kingdom Metazoa; phylum Chordata; order Testudines; family Chelidae; genus Mesoclemmys; species Mesoclemmys tuberculata. Next base: position 21,877,354 of record ML675626.1, read on the forward strand.
GGATACAGTTCCTGATAAATACCCAGCCACCGCAATAAACTTGTCACCTGCAAGTGAAAGGTTAATACCTAATGGCCACACTAGACACGGAGGGTCTGATTCTGATCCCGCCTATGTAATTATGCCAGTGGGAAACCAGAATTGGGAATGGAAAATGGAATGGAATTCAATTGGCATGCAAAAGGAATGGAAAAAGGAAGGATTAAACAAAGGGAAGCTACTGTTTCCAAGCTTTTTTAAAAAAATAAATGAAGTCTGACTTCATCACTTGTCAATTTTTTCAGTTGCCAGCAAATTGCTGCCAAGTTGAAAAAGGCTCAGAGTCTCATCTCGTTTAAAAAGTCATGATGAGGGCCTCTTGATGATCCCCAGCTCCTTAATTCCTGGAGGGTGGTGGCGTGGTTTGGGTCGGTCAACCTGGCTTTTTAAAAATAACATTTTGGATGTTTTCATCCATCTTCTTGGCAGTTATTTTTTTACCCTTGTGAATTTAACTGGTGTTTAATATTTGTAGCTATGAGAGGCTGGTAACGTAATGCAGGCTCCGTGCCAAACATACGATAGACGTGTGCTGTACAAGCTTCCTCCCACTCCCCCCGTAGAGTAGCATGTGGGCAAAAAGCCACTAGGCTCCCAGCTAAGATCATCAGAGGCATGTTGCTCGATACAGACAGAGCAGAAAGGGGCTGAAAGGTGGTAGCTGTTGAGACTGTCTTTGTTAGTGCGATGTCATGTTCGAGGCTGTGGTCTGGTTTCTCGGTTGGCAGGGAAGTCATGAAACACTTGCAGACACCATGTTGCTGAACTTCAGCAACGACTTGAATGGCAAACATCATGCTCTCAGAGCCAAGTGGTATTTCCCCAGAGAGATGGGGAGAGGTTCTCCCCTCCACTGTAGCCTCTGTGTCCCATTCCACCGCCATATAAGGACCGGAAAAGCCGGGCAGCTGGAGGGGAAATTTTCCTTGGTTCCGGGTCATCCCCGCACTGCCTCTTCACCCCTCCCTCGAGCTGTGAAGGGAGAAAGGAGGAGGGCAGAGTGCCAGGGGAGGCTCCATAGAGTTGAGTGCTAAGGAGCTTCTAAGCTGCCCTGAGCTATGGAGCAACCCTTGGAAGGCTGCTGCAGATTAGAGTACGCATGTGGCGCTCCAGTTTATGCCCGGGGCCGCCTCAGCCCCCACTGCAGCCCAGAATCAGGAAGACACCAGGGTGGCGTGGAAACCCCTTTGCTCCGCCATTCCTTGAGCTGTATATTCTGTGCTGTGCCTGCTGGAGAGAGAATCACCACCACCCCCCAATTCCCCGCTGTGTGCTCCATAAGGCTAAAATGTGGCTGTGGTTAATTCTGCTTTTCTATGTGAAAGCTCCTTGGACTCAGAAAAACCAAGTAGCAGGATGACTGTCCCAGTTAGGACTGAGGGTATGTCTAGACTTGGCGCAAGGGGCGTAATTCCCAGCTCGCACAGACAGGCTAACCCATATCATGCTAACATGCGAAAAATAGTCATATAGGCATGGGAAGTGGGGGCACGGGCTAGTTGTGGGGTTCAGGCAGGTGTGTCCTCGGCACAGCTAGCTCGTGCCTGCTGTGGCTACACTACTCTTCTTATCAGGCGAGCTCAATGTGAGCTAGCTTGAGTGTGTCTGATGAGCTGGGAATCGTAGAATCAGAATCATAGAAGATTAGAGTTGGAAGGGACCTCAGGAGGTCATCTAGTCCAACCCCCTGCTCAAATCATACCCCTCGCTTGTAGTGTAGACGTAACCGCAGGCCTGTGAGGTGCTGAGCAGTGTCAGCACCCACTGGTACCAATGGGAGTTTAGAGCAACAAAGCTTGACATTTTGACCTTCTGTAGAGCATGCATCTGTCAGGAAAAGGCCTCCAGCTTCAAAATATCTGTTCCTTGCTGCTGTTTTCCCTCTCCCTCAGCAGCAGAGGGGAATTTGTGGTTAAAAACCAGAGATTATACAGTCAGCACCTAGAAACGTGGGATGACACCACTGTGTTCCCAAAGCCGAGATGTGGACCCTCCTGCTGCATGAGTGTGGCTGTAGGTTTAAGCCACACATTTCATGGACAGTTCTGATGATGCAAACTGGGGGGAAAGTAAAGCCAGGCATGTTAATTTCAGCTCCATTAGAAACCCGAGGAAAGCAATGGCCAGCAAATGGAAAAGGATTAATTGGTAGGGGAAGACTCTTTTTGAGCACTTGCTCTGATTCTATAACCAAGAAAGGAGCCAAAACCTTTGGCAGACAGCAATGCCTGAGACAGATGTAATGTCAATACTAATTTCCTGGGGGATATTGTGTGCCTTCAAGAAGCCCCATTCAGATGTAGGTATAAAGTTGGCTGTCAGATGCACTCAGTGTATAAGTTCCAGAGGGGTAGCCGTGTTAGTCTGTATACAGCAAAAACAACGAGAATCCTGTAGCACCTTAAAGACTAACATTTCTGCGGGCATAAGCTTTCGTGGGCTGCAACCCACTTCATCAGATGCATCAGTGTATAAGGTTTATCCAGGCTTGACACTTGCCCTAAGCTATGCTGCATTTCTCATGGGTCTGAGCATATAAATAGATACTGAACATACAGGGATTTTATAAGGAACAGTCTGACTGAAGAATTGCAAGATGTGTGTAACAGAGACCATACACCTCACCTGGTGTCAGTTTAACGTCTCAGCTGATGTGCGCCATGCAACTGTTTTGTAAATGCAATTGCATGCTCCGTGATGGGCCGTGCACAGCTGCAGTGTAATGGACATAGTGTGATCCTGCAGTCCTCACCCACTTCGTGTGCCCATTGAAATCGTCCGAAGGTGTAGGTAAGGAGTGCAGAGCTCGACCCACGTTTGTAAAGTTGTAGAGCCCTGCCTCACAGGGTTTATCTGTATAACTCCCAGCAATACTGTGACCCTCTCTCTAAGGGCTCCATGTGCCTTTTGTGTGTACTATGTCCTTATCTTAGCTGGCAGCTGCTTTAACCATTTGAGATTACCCTGCTGTTTAGTTAGAGGGAGAATGGCAGAGCAGCCATCCTGATAGCAGTGGACAAACATACGGGCAGATCTGCCACCAGACGAGCCTGTGAGAACACAATGTGGTGACAATGCCTTTGAATTCCTAAAAGTGGTGTTCAAATGAGCATCGGTAGGGGCTGAATGCCAGCATTGATGGGTTGGGGAAGATGGGGGGGTGTCTTTTCGTGTAGGCAGAACTTTTGCAGCAGTTAGCAGGGCTGTCTAGTGCCCTGTCAATATCTCATGCTGCTGAGCTAAAAGACAAAGCCGGGGAAGTGGTGGTGTTCAGTGACTGTCCAAGTGCTCATGTGACTAGCTCTAAAGGCTTGTCCACATGATTTTGTCTAGGAAACTCTCCAGTGGAGGTTAAGAATGAATGGAGAGCCATGAATGGATGGGTGGGTGAGGAGCGGGCAAGCTCATATCTATCTGACAGGGAGCAATACATTTTGAATGTAACGCCGTAGAGAATTAAGCCAATGTATAAATTAAGGATGCAGTTCACATTATGGGGGTACAAGGGTTGTCATCACAACAGCGTGATGGGATTGGGCAGTCAGAAGAGAGATTTTTTGTGAGACTGTTGGGAGCTATAGCTGGGCTGGTGGGTTTGTAATGGGAAACTGTAGTCTGTTAGCAGGTAACTGGGAGGGAAGTGGGTGGTTCAGGGCAGTGCATGTGGCCGGCAGAACCTCTCCCCTTTGGTCTGAGTGGAGGGATAGAAAGCCAGTGGCAGGTGATGGCCCATGTGCAATGAATTTGCTGCTCTCTGTCTTGTTTCCCATGAGGAGCGATCCACAACTTTGCTTTCCCCTGGAGGTGGGTCCTTGAATGGGCACATCTCACACACCGTCTTTCAGTGACACTTCTCTGATCATTCCAGCCTGTGCTTTGAGTCCCTGCTCATAGAATGGACCGGCGCAGGGGATTTCAGGCCTCCCCTCCTATCAGAACGAGAAGCCTGAAGCTAACTGAGCTACCAACAAAACCATAGCTCAGCCTTGAACTAAGGGCGAAAGATTCCGGGGAGTTGTATATGAGCAACTGCTGTTACCAGATGTTACTATTAACGTAAAGCCTTAGAGGGCGATAAAGGCCTGCTGGAAACTGGGGGAGCTTTGTGCACATGTCTGCAAAGCTAATGCTGGGCTTTGAAGCTGGCCTTCAAAGATGAAAGGGTTAAGAGGGTCTCCCCCATCACTGTCACCAGTGAAATGTGAGGAAAAGTCCTATCTCAAGGGCAGGAGATCTGTGCATTAGCTCCCCTCTGCTCCCATTCCACCATGTCTTTACCAAGCCACCGTTGTCATTTAGGGAGGCTCTGTAGTGTGTGTCTGGCTTGTGAACACAAGAACGTTATTAGAAAGCTGAGGTCTAATGCGGCATTACGCTGAGGCCCTCTGACACTATTCTGGCAGCATAGACTGGACCCTCGGAGTGGAAACAACCTTCTGACCACCTCCTGGCTGGTATGAAGGCTCCCTGGCTGCCCTCTGCCCCCCGTCTAGGGCTGGCTCAGAGTGCACTGCACTAAGGCTATTCCATGTTTCCCAGGAACAGGCAGAAGCAGAGCATAATTTAAAGCAGCCTTAAAGCTCCAAATGTGGGACTGAAGTGGTGGTTTAAAGCTATGTTAACCCCCATCTTCTGCCTCCCAGGAATGGAGTCATTGAGAACTGGGCTCCTGGTCGTATCCATAGGAGCTGAAGGTCCCCAAACCTGGGTGTTAATTCCATCCCAGTAAGTAAAAGGCTTCTTAAGTGCTCAGTCAGTATATCAGGCACCTTAGGTGAGGTAGCCTCCTATGTTACAATGCTTGTTATGGTGACCTGATGTCACACCAGCCCCATGGCCCTGGGGCTCACATAGGATTTATCCTGGAAACCCTTCAAAGGACTAAGGGAAGTGTCAGTTTGAACAGGACCTTTTGATTAATCCTTTCTTGGGGAGAAAGGGGCCTTTTTTCTGTTTCATCTTTGCTTCTGCAGTAGGTTCCTTTCCTTATTCCATGATGTATTAAATGGAAGTGGGACATATTTGCATGGTCCTGCTGCTAAGTGTCCCGATTGTTGTATGATTTTTGCTGTGAGGGAAATGTTAAATTTGGTGCCCTGGCCTTAAAAACCAAACAAAGAAAAAAAACACACCCAAGAAAGAACGCTCCAAGTGGTTGCACATGGAGAGAATTCCACTGAGCGCGTCAGGAGGTTTTTGTAGAGACTGGTTTCCTTTTAGAGCATGGCATTTCCTATATCAACAGTGTTTGATGTTTCCTCCGATGATAAAATTTACGGTAGGCTAGCAAATCCGCCCACTTCCTGGGTTACAAATAGTACACTTCCGAAGGTTAAAACTCAGCAGCAATATGAAGGCGCTGCTTGTCAGTGCTCAGAGACCACGGTTCCCTGCAAAGGCACCACTAAACTCAAAATGGATTGGGAGTGGTGCTGTATGCCCAAGGTGCTTCCTGCAATTAAGGCCTATGAGTGTTTGACAAAGACTTAGCATGAGAGTGGCCGTGGCAGTCAGCCGAGGAGAAGCCAGCTTTGTGCGGTTGCCGGTTTGTTTTCTACAAGATAAACTCTGTCGTCTGTTGCCTCGGTGGAATGATTTGTTCTCTTGTGAATTACAATCCTCGTGGGGAGCCATGGGTGGAGCGTGGGACAGGATGGTGCGAGTGCACCAGGGACCAAGCCTCTCACCCTGGCTTCACAGGCTTGCACTAGTGTGCTAGAAACAGCTGTGTAGACGTTCCACCAGCTTGGGGGGGGCTGGGCGTCAGAACTGGAGCTGGAACCTCAAAGCGCCGTCTGCACAGCTTTTTAGCACACTGGTGTGAGCCCCACTAGCATGGGCTGTGGATCCAGGCTCAGTCCCTGGTGCAGTGCAGACACACCTTAAGTTTTTCTGCCTCGCTGATCGCCACTGTGAAATCACCCCAGTGCTGAATCCGAAATCCCCCCGTCATTCCAGTGGTGGTCGTGTCTAGCCCCAGTCCTCGAGCTCTGTAGGAATTTGGAGAGCTTGACACCGCACAGGACAGAGCTGTCTGAGAAGGACCATGGTTTAGCTGTGAAAGCACAGGGCAGGGAATTAGAAAGGCTTGTTTGTATTCCCAGATCTGCTGTTCCCATGCTGTAAGTCCTGGGACAAGTCACTCACCCCTGCTGTGCTGTTTCCCCCTCTGTAAAAGGAAGGGAGATGTCTGCCTCTTGGGGGTGGGGGAGGTTTTAGTGTGTGATTCATTCATGTGTGTAGAGTTCTTTCCAGGGGAGTGAGATAGCAGTGCCTGGGGTATATTCATTCCTCCCTCCTTTGTGTCCATGCAAGGGATAGTGAAACGTTGCTCTTATGAAAAGTGCAGTAACACCATGCAGTTCAGACTTGCTATACCAAAGGATGAACTTTGAGGCTGTTCACATCAGAGTCTAATATACTGGCTCTCGTACGCAGCTGGGCCTGCCCATCAGAGATCTCACGTGCTCATGCTGTCCCACAGAGAAGAGTCAGATTGGGAAATGTTGTATGGGTCAGAGGTTTATTTCTCCACATCTGGGATGCCTTCCAAGCTACCCCAGATGTTTAAGCAGCACAGTTTCCAAGCTCCACCATGATAACTGGTGCCTCTCTCCCAACCTTTGGGAAAGTAAGGGAAATGCTGGATAGCTCTGATGTTTCCCCAGTGCAGCAGGGAGCAGCAGAAGGAATTAAGCCTGCTATAGAAATTGCTGATCACTTAAAGGGGCCATTGCTTTTTGTCTTTAATATTTCCGTATTGTATCACAGACCCTTGTCACTAAAATGATCAGCCCTGTGCAGAATACTGGTGACAAAACATGCCGGCATCCTTTTCATCCCAAGTCAGACTGGAATGCTTGACAAACTAGAAGGACATTTGCCCAGAGTCACAATTCGGGGCTTGTGTTTTTTTTGTTTTTTTTTTTACACGCCATGGAGATGGATAACACACAGTCTTGGAGAGCTGCTTTTTGCAGCAAAGAAGCTTTAGGTTCAGTGTTTATTTCTCTGTGTTACAGGAATTCAAAATGGATGGAAGAAAATGAGATCAGAAAGGAGTCTTGTTTTGTTTGGACCCTGGACAGTTCTCTGTGGGAAAATGGGAGTGACTCTGGGAATAGAAAAGAGCCAATAAAACAAATGCATCAAAATAACCCCAGCAGCCAACATAATGTTCAGCAGGGAGTGAAACAGGGCTCGGGTTGTGTGTTTCCAAAGTATAAAAGACAGGAGGGGGATAGGAAAATCAAGAGGGCTGTTAAAAAACAGGGTTACAGCTAGATGAACACCTAGGGCTTGTCTATCCTTCCAGTGGTGCAGCTGCACTGTACAGCTTGCACTGCTTCGCACTTACTGAAGACTCTACCGATGCCAACGGCAGAGCTTCTCCTCCTCAGTGAAGGTACTTCATCTTCCCAAGAGGCAGTAGCTGTAGATGGGAGAAGCCCGTCCATCAACATAGCGCTGTCTACGTTGGGGGTTAGGTCAGCATAACTTTGTTGTTCAGGAGTGTGGATTTTCCACACCCCTGAGGGACATCACTCCACCACCATAAGTATGCAGTGTAGATATGCAAGAAGAAAGATTAAGAAAGCATATGGCATCTTAAATAGCATCAAGGTTTGTGCTTTTTAAGAGTAAGAGTAGGGATCCAAGGGCAGACAATAAGGAAATAGCATGGATGTTAAATAATTAATTTAAAGTGGTTCAGAGTTTGCCAAAATATACTTCCCAGAAGCTGAGGAATTGGTGATGGGGTCAGAGACAACCAGCAGTTGAAATGGTTATTGCTTTAACAGAGATCGGTGGGACTTTCAGACTTCGGAAGTGAAGAGCCGTTTTACAAAAAGCAATTTTCTCTGCCGGCAGTCTGGGCATTTCTCACCCAGGTTTGAATCAGACCCTTCCCTCTGACAGGCCCAGCTTCTCCTCCAGCCCGATGACGTTCACTAAGGTCAGTGGTTGTGACACCGCTCTGCTGGTGTAGCAATTGCTGTGAGGTCACAGGCCAATCTTGAAACTTCTCTGTGAGTTCCAAATCCAAGTAGGGGATGGGCTGGAAGGGCTGTTGTTTAACCCAGCACCTTTGATAGGAATGAAAATGGCACAGAAAACTATTAAAAGAAAAAATCAGACCAGCGTCTAGCGAGCTATGTGCGAGACCTTGGGTATGTCTCATGACCTTTGTCTGTCTTATCTGTTTGGACTGTAAGTTCTTTGGAATAGGCTTATCTCTAGAGTAAACCACAAACATTTGTAGCCTGGAACAAACATTTTGGAAGCATCCTGACTAGCTTTTACAGAGGCAATAGCTCCCTTGAGTTAATTAGCAATCCAGGGATGTTGGCATCTCCTGTGTGTTTGTCCAGTGTCTCCCACAATTGGGCCCCAATCTTGGTAGGGCCTCTAGGTGCTACCATAATAACAAATACATCAGATCCTGGTGAGTGTTCCCTATGGATATACCAGACTACAGTTTCCTACATAAACATTAGAGACTGGCTTAGTTAATCCTAGATCAGTGTGTCTTGCTTTGTCACTAACATAATTCTCTTTGTTGTGGTTTGAGGTTGACCATCTTGTATGTATTTTTGCCTTCCACACACGTGGTAAGAGAGCACTCAGATCCCACAGTCATGAGCATTTCAGAAATTCCTGACCAGATACAGCGGGACTTCATATAGGGTGAAATTCATGCCTGTGCAAAGGACAAACACAATTTAGGCCTGTGAATTGCTCAAAATAGGCCCTAGGACGGGTCATGCACAAAACTTGGTTTCACCTACTGCACAGGAGTGAATTTCTCCCAGGTTGCAAGCCATTCACTCCCTTGGCCAAAATAACTTCATTGTAAGCAGAGGAGCATCAGAAACAGGGTAGCAATTAATATGTTGCAGTGCCCTGACAAATGAAGACTTTCATTTTATTTCCCTACTAAGAGAGTTTCACTTTCTCCACGTCCTCTCTAAACGAATCCCATGCGATATAAAAATACCAATGCCTTGGAAATGTTCAGATTCTGTAACCATAAGCTGCAGACTGTTATTGCAATGGGCGTGGGAGAGTCAGAGCTGTGTTTATCACGGCTGTGCAGTACACGTTTCTCCAGCCACGGCTTTACAAACCTGTCTGTGTTTTTCCTTATTGAAATAGAGCCAGTGTTAGCAGCCAAACATTAAATCAAACACATCCATAGATTACTGTAAGGCCCATGATAAGGTTTTTCTTTCAGGGACTTAAGTGTGGATTTGGTATGCAAGGTATTCAAGTCCTAGTTTATTGAGAAAGCAGACAGAGAGAATGTAGCCCAGTCCCTGACTCAAAATACTGAAACTGAAATCATATTGGATTTAGACCTCAGTCTCTTCCCTTCCATTAGGCTCCCAAAGACATGTCTTTCTCTTCTTACACCCTTTTTTTTTCCCCCCCAAACTGCATCAAGTTGTAATAGCCATCACGGTGACATGTAGCTAGACAAAGAATACAGTATACCATCCAGTTGGCCTCTAACAAGTTACTGGTGTAACTCCACTGATACATCCAAATCAACGTATAGCTCTCTCCTCTGTATTCATTTCACATTGTCTGCACATCTAGGCTCTACCTCTGCCGTAGAAGCTATGGTGTTAGGGACGCATCATGGATTAGAAATGTATTTTAACGCACAGTGTAGGCCTGTCCACACCGCACTACCGAACAGTTGCTAACCATGTTGAACTTCGTCCCCCTTGCACAGCAATGTAGACATGACTTGAGTATCTGACTGTGAGAGTGTGTATGAAGATGATGCTGAACTTCAGTCTTCAGCAACTGTGAATATGAATTCAAGCAGCTTCAGAATGGTGTCCTAGTTTCTACTTATTACATCTTAGTTTTTTCTCTCTTGGAGAAAGGCCATCAAGTTCGCATACAATTCTGAACTTTCGGAAAGTTTGCTTTTTATATATATATATATTTATATACAAGGTTTGCATTCAATTTATAGCGATAAACTGCAACGTTATTGCAAAGCTCCAGCTTTAAAGTTTGCCTCTGGAGCTGGGATGTTGGCTCAGGTTCATCTCTCATTTTGTCTTAGTTGTAGATGCTGAAAGTGTTGGCTTCTTTCCAGAAGAGACATTTAAAGACTTAAGGCGTCTGGAAGGACAGGGACTGGGAGAGAATTTCCAGCCTAGAGTAGTTTCCATATGTAATTTCTTTATTGATCCAGTTTGGTTAAAATAGTGTGGATTGTTTCATGATGTTATCCTCTGCCTGGAGGAACAAATGGAAATTGACTTGTTTTGTTTTTTTAACACTGAGTGTCACAGTTCAGGGCAACTGCACCTTTATTTCCTCTCAGAAGTCCAGCAAAGGGCCCAGTATTGGAAGACAGGGTACCATGCTAGATGGACAATTGGTCTGACACAGTATGGCCCTTCTTACGTTCTTAAGGGCACCCACTCTAGGCTTCTGGCTCCCCAGTCATCACCTCTCTTGAGTAGAGGCTTGTGTCTCTCTCCCTTCTGACCAAAGTATTTCTGGGCTGAACGGGTCCTTGTCTTCACTGTGTGATTCCCAGCAAAAGACAGTCTGCCTAAGCAGGCCTACTTCACTTCTCTCCTCAGAGACAGTACACAGTATAATTGCCCCAAGCCTATTTTATTCTGGAGGTAAAAGCACTACAGAGAAGACCCATTGAAAACAATAAAAGAACCTACATGCTTGCTATAAGCTTAGGAGAGATTGCCCCTCTCCAACAAGGACTCAGATGGGAGCAGCCCTTCAAAAGCCCCCAGGGGGCTTTTGCTGTGGTTTCAAGTTCATCACACTTTGCTCCAAACAAGAGAACCCTTTTTTACCGGGTCTCAGTAGGCTAAAGTCTTAACCCTTCTCTAAAAATTGAGGCCCTCCCTGTGGACCAGAGAGCCTATCTGCTGGCTAGATAAGAACAAAAGCACGGCATCAATTCACCACCTAGGTTCTTTATCCCAACATCCTTTCCTTGTCTGCTAGTCCCTAGAGAATCCAATTTGAACCTTTGAAGAGACCTTGAATAGGTAATCAGCCAGACAATGGGCCCACTCCCCAGGGCGAAGCTTGAAAGAGCTGACAATGAGAGGAATTTCATTTTCCCTCTCCTCCTAGAGAAGTAGCGTGCAGTCTCACCGTAACCTGTAAACAATTGCATTTTTAATACAGTGGGCCCCAAAACACTTTAACTTTACTCAGTGAGGTTCATCCAGGATATTGCCAGAAATTGCCATCTGTCGCACTGAGCTCCAAATACTTCGTGCAGGGAGGAGATTCTTTAGACAAAGCTGCAATCAGTCTGTATCTGCTGGACGCTGCCCAGGATCTCATTCAGTTACTCTGCTTCTTTCTTTCTTTCTTTCTCTCTCTCTCCCTCCCTCCCTCCAGTCCACTCCTGAGTCTGCAAGCGGAGCCCTAGCAAAGGGGGAAAAGCCAGAGAGTTTTCGTTTGAAAAGGGTCAAAAAGGGGACCTGGCAGTGTCCTGTCACCCCGGGCAGCTGGGGGGGAAGTGGCACTTGCCCGGCCTTGAAACGTTGGCTTGCATGGCAGCATGTGTGCATCACGGGCCCCAGCAGCGACTTTGAGGTTTATGGTTTGCAGGGCTGTGGCTGAGGACAGAGTGCGGGGGCCCATGGCGAGCGGGGTATGTGGCTCCCAGCGGGCATGGAATGTCCCCCTGGAGGGAAGGAACATGAGCTGCCCCGCCAGCCAGCACTTCCCCAGCTGCGCTCTCAAGCAGCTTCGGGGTGGGGAGGGCTCGTGGGCAGAGAAGGGGGCTGCTGGGTAGGCAGCACAGATGGAAGCGGGAGGCTATCGTGCAGGAAGGCTGCCTACGTCCTAGCTCGCTGCAGGGCTGATTGGCTGCTCCCGTGCAGCTGCCATGCTCTCTCTGACCTGCGCTCCCAGTCCCAGGCGGCCTGCTGGAGCTGGGCTTTAGTCCCTTGGGGCTCCTTGAGAGGGGAGAGCATCATCAGTGACAAGCTGTCAGGGTGAGCCTGGCGTGGTAGGAGTGAAGCAGGGGTAGGGGCTGGCAGGTACAGGCAGAGCCAGGGTGGGGCCTTGGGGGAGGAGGTGGGGCAGAGGGGTCCTGTTTTCAGACAAAGTTGGCAAACCTAAGAAGGGATTGTCGATGGTCCCCCCCTTTTTTTTTTATAAGTATCCACAAAGATTAATCTTCAGGCTGAATTTTTTCTTGCTTAGACTAAACCCAAAGAAAATATTTGCCCCAGGAAGATCAGCCACGTTCAGTGAGGGGAGGGGAAGGTTGAGTGCTCAGCGTTTTGTAGGGGAGGGAATATGCAGAGGGAAAGGATGATTTCATTCATGCTTTAAAAAATATTTGGCTGCTTTTTTGCCCCTAGAAAACTTCTGATTTCAGTGGAAAAGGAAGAGACTCTGCACCTTCCATAACATAGGAACCAGGGTCTTCACACAACACAGGAACCAGGGGTCACCTAATGAAATCAATAGGCAGCAGTTTTGAAACAAACCACGGGAAGTACTTCTTCACACAATGCATAGTCAATCTGTGGAATGTGTTGCCAGGGGATATTTGAAGGCCAGAACTATAAGTGGGTTCAAAAAAGAATTAGATACCTTTACAGATGATAGGTCCATCTATGGCTATTAGCCAAGATGATCAGGGACCCAATCCCATGCTCTGGGAAACCTCACTGCCAGAAACTGGATCACTTGAAATTGTCCCGTTCTGTTCATTCCCCCTGAAGCACCTGGCATTGGCCACTACTGGAAGAGAGGATACTGGGCTAGATGGACCATTGGTCTGACCAAGTGTGGTCATTTTTACCTTCTTAAGCATGTCTTAGTGGTTAAAACATAGGGCTAGTGAAATCTGTATCCTGGCTTCAACTCCCAGCCCTGCCACAGACTTCTAGTGTGGCCTTAGGCAAATCAGCCCCTTACAGGATCAGGCCTGTTGAGCATGTGTTTCAGTGAATGGTCATTCATTACTGCTGGTTTAAAGGCAACGGACTGTTTTGATGCAAACAATTGGTATAGAATTTTTACCCCCTGGTTATGGTTCCCATAGTAACTGTAACACTGCCCCTAACTTTTATGCCTTGCTATATGTAACTTTAGAAACACCGTGCAAGGGGCCCGAGTATAGTTGCTATGGCTAACTTTGACTTTCTCGACTCTTCCGTGGGTAACCCTTCGTCCATAAAAATCACACGGCGGTGATTGTTTTTAATGATTTTTTATCAGAGGCACAAAGAACAAAAGAGAATTAACCCTTGGTTAAGAATTGAGACCGTGTCAGCCCTGAGCTCTGTGCCCACTAGCAACTTCAACTCTGTCATCGGCAGAATGTTGCTGTGAGAGGCAGACAAGGAAGCAGTCTTCCTGACTGTTTTACATAGTTTCCTTATCGCTAAGAAGCAAGTCTTATCAGGCGTTCGGCTTGGAAAGACTACCTTGCAAGTAGACACTTGGAAATATACACAGACAAACATCCTTGTTAGGCTGGCAGTGTGGAAAATGCCAGTAGTCAATGGGTTAACTGGCATCCTGTTGATTTTTAAAGGTTCTGTTCCCCTGAATAACATTTCACATCCTCTTCTGGGAGCTGTTCCCTGTAAATTGAGAGAGCTGGTAACATGTGAAGTAAAAAATTAAGGGAGAGGAAACTTGAGTCATCTTCCTGTGTTGTTTAACTGGCAGTTTCTGACTCATAAACCCCAGATTAGTCTTAGCGTATTGGAAGCACGTTCATCTTCCCTTTTCGGAGAATACAAAGCGTTACGAAGGCAGCTGTCTTTCAGCAGCCAGGGCATATGATTAAGGAAGTTGGAACCCCAGCTTCTCTTCCTAGCTCTGCCATTGGCTCACACTCTGCTCTTCAGCAAGTCATTTAACCTCAGGTTGCGTCCTTTTCCTAGGTTGTAAAGGCACTTGGAAATCTAAAATGAAAAGTGCTAAACATTGCAACGTGAGCTCAGCTATGAAGCTCAGAGGTGTCTTGGAAATATCAAAGGGCACAATCTCTCCAGCATAAAGGAGGCAGAAAGACTGGATGAGATTAGTGCCAGGTACCCTAGCATCACTTAATATTATGTTTGAGCTGGTGAAACTGGGAGTGAGAGTGGGGATGGGGACTGGGTTGGAAAGGGAAGAAGGAGAAAAGTTATACGAAGGGACCCCAGATGTGGTAAATTCCCAGTAGCCCTAATGGTATCAAGAGGGAGACTAGAAGGGAGGTTATTTAAAACCCAGCGGCATAAAATAATTTCGTGGCAGCTCTTGTTTGGCAGCATGTCTATCTTGTGCCTCATTTGCCCAGTTAATACCATATATAATATCACGTCATGACTTCAGGGGGAGGTTTCGTCTGAGCAAGGACAGCAGCATCCAGCCCAATGATACCGAGCACTTTCAAACCTAAAACGTGAAAATGTTCCAAGTCTCTCTCTCTTTTCCTTTAAAATGCCGACGTTAACATTCAAAGCTGGCTTCCCAGCAGTATATTCTAGTATTCCTTGAGTCACGAGGCACAAACACATACCCCTTTCCTCTGAAAACTCACCTGAGTTGTGGTCCAGGACCTTCAGAGACAGAACAACTGAAGCAGGTGCCCACCCCCCAACACTGAAGGAGGAAACTGTAGTTCAAACAGGAATAATTCTGGCAAAGTTCTTTGGCCTGCGTTAGGCAGCAGGTCAAACTCGATGTCCTTTTCTGGCCTCAGGACTTATGAGCATTCTATGTACCACTGTCCATCACAGCATCTCCTCGTGGCAAACCATCTAGACCCCACACTGAACACGCTCGGAGGAAAGCTCCACAGCTGTATCTCTGCCCTCCATGACAGCCAATGACATGGACCAGCAGAGGGCAGGATTGTCTCAGAAATCAAGCAAGCCAGAGCCGCTGCCACCCTGGGCCATTTCCTCTAGTCTGTCAAGCAGCTGTCACTCTCCTGAGCCTGTCTAGTGTTCTCTGCTGTGCTCTCGGATCCTCTGTCTGGGGCCCGTCTCTGTGCGTTTCTCTGAGTTGCTGTTTAGCAGTAAGCACAAGGATGGGCAGAGAACACTGGCGTATCACCATGCGTGATGCATCTCAGCCCAGTCTCCTAGTGTGCGTGTGCGTGTTTAGGATCGTCTCAGCACCCTTCGTCTTGGCATCTGCTTCATTTTCTCTGAATATTCAAGCGAGGGCGTTTACAAGCAAGCCAGATTTCAGCGAGTGGCGCACAGGGTGGCAGGGCCAGTCACGTGCAGCCTGGCTGCCCCTCTGTCCAGCTGGAGGAGCGTCTGGGCCAAAGGGTATCGCCAGCTGGTGCGTGGGGAGTCTGTTGCTGTACAGCAAGAGCTCAACTCCTGATGGTGCCAGCTCATGTGCTGTGTGGGTCGAGAGAGGGGAGACTCCTTGGCCAAGGTCGACCTCAGGTGCCTGTAGAGAGGGGGTCCATGCTGGGAGGGCAGGAGCTGGAATTTGCCCTGTCCAAGAAATAGTTGAATTGGCACCACTGCTCCCCATACTGTGAGTTCTTGTGTCCGAATCCCTGAGCATTGCAGGACACAACCAAAACTTAAAAGAGGGAGGAAAATAAATCAGCTATGCCAAATGCCAAGTGTGTCCCTTAAAGGAGCTGCCTTTGCCAATTCAAGGGGCTTCCTTTCCTCAGGGCTAGTTAGAAATTCAGCACTGGAGACGCCTTCCCCTCAGTGCCTGTTCCCATTCCCGCCCCAACCTCACCGTAGAGATGGGAGGCTGGACTCGCTCAGCCTCTCAGTCTGTCAGCAGAAGCTAAACGCTGGGGGTCTGATTCTGCTGTCCCTTTTGTGGCTGGAAGTCTGCAGTAACGCCCTGAAGTCAATGGAGAGACACCGGGGTTAAAGCCACGAAAGGAGAACCACACCCGGAGAGCGGGCTGACTGCCACTTACTGACTAGCCATTCTGGGCAAGATTCAGTGTGAGTCTTACAGCAAAACCCTCTAGCTCAGTGGTAACTGACAGGGGGGGATGTAGCTCTAGGGGGGGAGAGGCAAATAAGAGCCAAACTGTGCCCTCTTTGCAAAAGGGTAGTTTGGACCTCTGGGCCTTCGCCTGCTCTTGGCTAGGACTGAAGGCTTCTTTAGTGATTCTTTACAAAGTTGTCCTAGAGGTTTATTTCCCGGTCCTGTAGGAGCACAGTATGCCCTGTGTCATCCCCAACCTAATGAGAGCAGCCCCAGCTGCTACCAGGTAGACATGTTCATAATCTCAGTCCCAGAAGCTGCCTCCACCTCTTCAATGTCCTTTAACCCGTGCGCCACAGGCTACTATCTTGGTGATCTTTTCTTTCTTCACATACTCGATATGGGGCCTCCTCTCCCACCAGCTGGATGAGAACATCCCCTGCTAGGTGCCATTGAGACATGCCATTCTAGACTCTTCAGGAGCTATTGCTCCTTGTGCTGAAAGAGATCATTGTGTGTGCCTCTTTTTTCCAAGATCACTTTGGGCTGGATTAAATGACTAACATAATCTCAAATCCTGTGGGGGGGGACTGTTCACTGTAAATAATTATCACAACACGTAACCAGGTAATCCCAACCCCACCTGCTATCCAATGTGTCTGGTGTCTGAGGGAGATTCCCTATCTGTCTCAGATGCTGACTGCTTGTACAAAGACCACAATCAAGACTTCCTCCAGTACCTCAGGGGTGGGGGAGAGGGAATTGGGCATCATTGCCCAACAGACAGATTCCTCACCCCCACGCTGCCAGAAGCAGGCTTCCGTGCGCCATGAAAAAATGAGGTGATGTTGCCAAAGTAACGTTGTTTGTCCCAGCTGTTTTTCCAACCGCAAATAACCTCCCGGAGATGTCTGTGAGTTCCAGTGATTCAGGAAAGAAAACTTGTCTTGCACAGAGATGCTGCACAGACAGAGCAGTACTGTTCTCTATCGTTCATCATGTGGATTAAATGTTGTCAGCCTCTGTCATGATCCCAAATCCCAGAGCATGGGGATTCAGCCGTGAGAGCACTACATCAGGGGAGTGCACTCAGGGATCTGCAGTGGTGGATTCTGCTGATGGCTGCAGCAGGCATGGAGGTAGCATCCCTTTGCAATCTGGCCTCAATCTTGCACCGGCAGTTTATGGCCCAGTGTTGTCTGCAGTTGTTTCTACCAACAGTTTAGGTCAAAGTAACTGATTTGCAGGAGCAATCAAATACTCAGGCAGGTCAAAAAGGGGCTGGGAGTGGAGGGAGAGACGCCTGAGAGATGCGTCCTGCCCTCTGATGGGCTTGCAAGAGGAAAGTGCTTTATCCCTAGATTTTGGAATCCAGCCTGCAGGACTCTTCCCTGCCATTAGAGATGTTGGGCTTGAGTTCTGGGTTAAGAGCAGCAAGAGGCTGGCTGTGAGCTTGCCCCACCAGTCACTGAGACCCAAACCAATTCAAATTATTCCCATCTCATTCCTGCTTCTGCCAGCCAGCTCTGCCCCAACCCCCTCCCTCCTTACATCTGAGCTGGTGAAAATAAAACCAGGGTGGCAGAGACTGAAAAGACATCGGTGCCGGCATCAGAGCAAGAGAGCCTTCTCCCCTACACACTCTGGCACCACTTGCTTTCAGGTAAGGAAAATCATTGGGCTAGCTTAGTAAGTGGTAACAAAATGGTTCCACTGCCGCCTTGGTACCAGTAGAGGTGGCCTAACTAACAGAGCAGAGTACAGACGTCCATGTTCAACTCTAGGTACTCTAGAAAAATGGACCTCTTGCTGGCAACAGGTCTTAACCAGGACTCCTCCAGTGCTCCCTCAACTGGAGTAGAAAATGGGTTGGTTGCTAATGCAGAATGGGTCAAGGCATTTGGAGGATGCATTATAGTTGGCTTTGAAATGAGAATAGATTAAAGTGGACTAGGGAACTTTTAGCATGCAGCAGCAGGGTCCACATGGACACCTAATGCATGGCAGGCTAGTGCGGGACAGATTTACCCCCTCCAGTTTGCCAGAAGCTAAGTGTTCATGCAGACAAGCACTAAGATAAATTGCCTATCCTCTTGAGAAGATAAGCTACTCAGAATAACATTTTCAAAAGAGCCGAAGTCCCATTTTCAAAAGTGACCGGGTAAAATTTCCAAAAGCGCATAGACCCAGCCTTTTAACAGTATTTACGCATTGTGGCGCTCAGTACTGCAACACCTCACTGATTTAGGAGCCTAAATATAATTTTTTAAAGGGATTTGGGCTCCTAAATCCATTGATTGTCAATGGGATTTAGGCTCTTAAAAGTGTAAAAACCCTTTTGAAAATAAAATTTAGGCTTCTAAATCAGTGAGTCATTTCAATGCTGAGTGCAACAAGACCGAAATATCTTTAACAATCTGGGCCTTAGCCATTTGAAAGTCAATAGGACACTGACTCCTATGTGCTAAAGTCACTTTTGAAAATGGGATTTAGGAGCGTAAGTTACTTAGATACTTTTGAAAATTTTACGTTCAGGACCCTAAATCCCACTGACTTTCAGTGAGACTTTGGTTCTTTAGGCTCCAGATTGTTAAAGGAATTTTGGTGTCTGAATTGCAGATGAGCACTTAGTGGAATTTTCAGAAACACCTGAGCAGGTTTGGCACTTTTGAAAATCCCACTGGGGGTGTCTCTGCATCTTCAGGTGTCTACATGCCTTTGAAAATCTGTCCCATGAAGTGCTTAAGATGCTTTTGAAAATGAGACTTAGGCTCCTAAATGAGTTGGGCAGTTTTGAAAATTTGACCATAGGTGAACTGGTCTCAGACTGAGTGGCCAGCCCTGAACGTCACTACAGAACTTTTTAAAAGCCCACAATTCCATTTAATGGGTGGCAGACTCTTGTAGATGTTTTTAAGACCTTGTGTTTGATTTCACTGGCTTACTTGGTAGGGACATATTATCAGAATGAAAAACCAAAGAATTCCAAAGCACGTGTACCAAGGAATGCCGTTACGTGGCCTGTGATCACGTGGCCACCAAAACCTGTGGTAGCAAGAGAAGCTTGCCCGTGACGAATATAAACTGAATATACAATCAAATCATCTTAAGCCCTTTGCTAGATATCAGTGCAGGTGACACTTGATTTGCAAAGAGGCCACCTCCCTTTTGAATTTGCCACAAAGGTGGTGGTGGTTTTTCTTCAAACCAGAACATTAGCTTACTAATTTTAACTTCAGAGTTAGCAAAAAAAGTAAATCTGCTTTTACTTTGGACAGTACTCTTCAAATCAGGACACGCAGTTATTCTCAGCTAAGGCAAAGAGATGGTTGCTTAAATCCTGCTTGTCATGGAGTGTTTCACATGCCTAATAAACTCGTAATTCAACCAGGGAAAGTTACCTTTATATGCCAGCCAGTAACTGGGAGGAAATAACCTTGAATTTGTAACCTGCTACTGGCGCCGCATTCATTATTTTTCTTCCATTATTGAGAAGGATCAACTCCGGGATGTGGCCGTTGATTTCCAGGGTCAGTGAGTTTAATATTTTGCAGGCCTAGATAGAATGATATGCGGAGTAAAAGGAAGATGTTGGTCCTCCACAGAGGATGTTTGAAAAGCATAAATGCATAGGGTCTGAGTCTCCTCTTGCTGGGAAAAATCAGGACCAACTCCATTGTGGGAAATGAAGTTACGCTGGTGTAGAAAGGTGCAAGAGAAGAGAACCAGGCCCTACATAGCAAAGTTACAATTGATATACAATGGGGTTATTTCTAGTCTGTCCTAGTTTAGGACTGGCCCTCCAGAGCTTCTCAGGGCTGCAGCATGCGCTTATAACTTGTACCTGGCCCCAACGGTGAATCTGAGAACTGGGGATCACCCTAGCACAGCTCGCTTCAGTGCCTCTCCCATGGCTGGAGTTCCCACCCTCTCCTATGCTCCCTGACATTCACATGGCATGGAGCTGGGTCAGCTGGATTCTGCTCTGGATTCCTCCACAGTGGGGGAATCAGCTTCCCATTCCCCTTTCCCTGCCAGGGAGGGGCTGGGGTGGAGACCAAAATCTGGCCTGTTTCATCTTTTCTTAGAGGTTGGATTCTGTCAGGTGCTGAGTGCCTTCCGCTCCCAGCGAAGTTAATGGGAGTTGAAGCCATTGAATATCTCGCAGGAGGCACCTCATAAAATTGGGCCCTAGGAGCACAGACTAGCGAGAGAAGGCCTGGGTTCAGACCTGACTTTGGGGATGCGGCTTTGGGCAGGTCACTGTTGTCACCTGGATGCCTGGATTAAGTTAATTTGTTTTTCTTCTTCCTCTTCTCCTTCTTTTGCTCTGCTTACTTTTGTGCGATGCAAACACCTCCTAAATAGGCAGAGTGTGTTGACACGAGGCTGAATTCCCTTACTGAAGAGTGCCACTGGGGCACATTAAGGTAATTGTCTTCTCTTCCTCTCTTGCTTTTCCTCTTTGATTTGTTCCTTATGTTTGTCTCTGAAACTACCATCCATTAATGCCTGCTATTCAATGTGTTTCTTTTCTTACTGTTTTATATAATAAATATGGATTGCTTGAATGCTTTGTTTAATGTCTCCATGGACAAGAGACCAGAGGAGATCTCATCTGTGTAACTTAAAGAACTGGTAATAAAAGTGGTGGTGGGGTTTTTTTTTTGGCAAGCCCAGTGGTTTTGTATATACTGTATGTGAACAACCCGTCCATTAATAAAGGCCCTGATTCTGAAGTGGGACCAGCGTGGCCCCAATCCACCCTTTGCCAGACTGAGACTTTTGATTGTAATCCCTTCAGGCTCGGGGCCATGCCTCTTAGATATTGCTGTAAAGCCCCTGTCATAAGGACTAACTCATAGCCCACCAGCATACTCTAGTGTAAGGCATCCCTCACTCTTTTTGCTCTGGCTACGGGTGCCAGATTGCAGCATGAGGAAGACAGCAAGTAATTCAGAACCACTATGCCCTTCCCTTCCATGCAGGTAGGTGGTGGTGAAGGGACAGAATCTGAGCTCTACCCCCAACGCACTGCTTAGCATCTCCCTCTGCTCCAGGGCCAGCATAGTAAGCACTGCCCTTTGTCAGGGCTGATGGTAAAGCTACCATTCCAGCCTAAATGCTTATTATTAATAATAATGGTTAACAGCCCCACCCTCAGCTGTATATGCAGGAATGGGAGAAAATCACAAGCATGAAGAGAAAACCCTGTATTCCACCCCTCTGTTGCCTCCCCTCCACTTCTGCTCTAATCTGTAAGTTTTCAGCTTTCATTGCATTTGTATGATATGAAGATGCAGCCTTCACAATATACTGCTGACCCAGTCTAAGTGAAAAGTTCTTCTACCCAGCCAAGAGCTCTATGGCATGGGATTGGAAATTCACCCCAGTGCATAGATCTTGCAGAAGCCCTCTGCAGGTGAATTTCCCTCAGCCATCTTAGAGTGGCTGCAGCTACTTACAGCGGAGATGTACACGCTGTGCTCTCTCCTGGATGCTTTACATTCATTCTTTCTTGCTGCTAGTTTTCCTTAATCTGCAATCTGTCATTTTAGATCAGAGTGCGTGTTTGGGTCTGCGTCTGAAAACACAATGCCCACTAACCCAATTTAGCTGTAGAGTTTTCTTGTTCAGCACAGAATGCCGAGATAGCAAAAGAAAATGCTTAACTTTTCTCTCAGTTGTGGAAGGACTTGAGAAAAGACTATATCAGAGCATACTGGCAGGGGACAAAAGCCTCTTGACCGAACATGCTTGGGCTCATCAGCATGTGCAGGAAATGGAAGGTTACAAATGAAACACTGTTTTGCTCTTTCTCACTTCCTTTCTGTCCTCCTTACTGACAGAACTTTGCTGTCTTGAAGCAGGATATAGATATTAGTCAGACAAAGAACTTTGACGTTACTTTCCTGTTAGGATTTTTCCTCTGTCACTTCCTATAGCAAACCAAATAAGGCCCAGCTCCTCAAAGGTCTTTAGATACCTAACTCCCACTGGTTCTAGTCCTAAATACTTTTGAGGTTCTAGACCTAAGTGCCCATGGGTCATTGCTCAAGCTTTTGGAACATGACAAGTTTATCTGGCCAAAGCAGCTTTCTGATCTTTGCCATTCAGTCGTGTTGCCCATGTTACAGCCAGCTGACCCTGCACTGAAAGGCACATCAACCTTTGGGGACAGGAGAAGTTGGGAGCCAAGCTCCTTTTTTGCTACAACTCTGTGGCCTGCAAAAGTGTATCATAACCATGTAACATAAGCATTGCCAGCCACAAAAGAGGGGCTGAATCCAGCAGGAGGCCGGACATCCTGAAATCAATGGGAGCTGATGATACTCAGAATTATCTCTTGTTTTCCTCACTGAAGTAGCTGCTGCTTGTGTATAGGGAAGCTCAGATACTCTTGTTCTAGGCTTCCTTGGCTGGAACCACCAGTGCAGTGAATGGCTAACCCTGGTTGGTGTGGTGAAAGGGTGAAGCTAAGAGTTTCTCCAGATGTGCAGGGGCTGTTTGTCAGTTATTTTCGCTCATGTTTCCAGGCTTAGTTTGGTTTTATTGTTCAGTGGAGTCAGAGGTTGAGAGAGGAGCCATTTGCTGTTGGCAGGAACTCAGATTTCCAAGTCTGCTGTTCTACCTTGGAGAGACACTTCACTGCCTCCCTGACAATCCTGTCCATCTTCTGGCTTCTAACCATTCCTGCCTGGACTTGAGGCAGGAAAGGATGTGGAGGGACTGTGATGGGGTGTCTACCTCACACAAGGCCAGAGCAGGTAAAAAGGGCTAGTTCGCCCTGTGACAGGCTGCACCTGGAGGAGTGTCAGGACTGACTGGGCCCTATGGCTGATGAAGCCCAGCTGGGGTAGGAGCGGGAACAAGAAGAAAGAGAAGAAATTGGTGGGAAGCGAGGGCTACAGGAAGGGACTCTGCAGCCCCTTCATACAAAGCAGGGGAGTAGGCTAGACCCATTTGCACCCCCCTTCTTGTGGGGAGGGGTGGGCCGGGGGCTCACACTGCTGGGGCAGGAGAGACACCCAGGAGTTGGCTGCTGGTGGGAGAGAGATACACAGCTGGGAGGGACAACATGGCTGTGGAGGGGAATGCTGCTTGATGGGGTGAATGGAGGGGGGTGCACTGCTTGAGAGGAGACATACACAGATAGGAGGGGGGGACAGACAGCCATGGGGTGTGCTGCTGGGGGGAACAGATAACTGGGGGGCATGGTGTTGGGGAGGGGAACACACACAGCTGGGGGAGAGCAAGCTGGGCTCTCTTCTGTATTGAGCATCAATAAAATGCTCAACTAAATTGGTTCCTGGTGATGCTGATATAGGAGGCAGACACTGAGACCTGTTGATGTTCAGATCACAGATGGAACTTACAGCGCTGGCAGTCAGAAAAAAATCATTGCTTGATCTGTAGCCTGAACAAACTGATCTGCAAATTCCTGAGACTGGATAATCCTGGAGGCCCCCCTGTCATCCTTACAGAGCTACTTCTCTGGCTGCAGCTTCACTTGAAGAACCCCTAGCTCGCAAGAGGAAACCTACCAACCCATAAGTGACAAGTCCCATGGCAAGGCTTGATTTTCGTAGCGTTGCTCTTTTCGCACGTGCAGGCTTCCATGGGAGTCCTGCACTTGTAGGGAAAGCGGAAGACTGAAGCTGACTACTGCCAAGGTGGCCCTAGAAGGAGAATTTTTGCCTTTCCTGTCTTTGTAGCTATCTTCTCCTTGATGCTCCTCTGCCATATTCTGCCCTCAGTTTTTAAGTGTTACTCCCCATCCCCAGATGAGCTTTCGTGACCCACTCCGGCTTTAATGATTAAGCTGCACTATGGAGCTGTAAAGGAACCTGTCAGTTCTTCCCATATATACTGTGTATCCCAGAGGAGCCTAGAAAAAGGATCTCTTGTCATTAAAGCACTGGGCTGGGACAAAGGAAACCTGGGTTCATTTCCTGGCTCTGCCTGAGACTCCCTGTGTCACCTTAAACCAGACACTGCATCTCTGTTTCTCCTCTGTAAAATAGGGACGTAGCATTGTAGATAAATTAATGATCATGAAGTACTGAGGAATTACAGTAATGATGGAATTTAGGTACCTAGGTAGATAGCCTGTAAAACATAGCAGATTCCATGCTAGTTGTTATGCAGAGGATGCTCTGAACTGCAGAAAGATCCCCACACCCTAGACAGAAGTCATGAAATAATGCAACTTGTTGTGAGGGAGACAAAAAGAAATGCAAGAAGGTGCTTCGGACACATCACTGATAATGTTTGACATGCATCAACCTGCAAACTTCTTTGGAGGAAATCAAGACAATTAAGGAGGTATCAGAGCTTCAGGGGATCAGGTTGACACTGTCCTCTAGGCTTCACATACTACCTTCTTGTTGCTATTTATGCAGATTAATATCTGGAAATGGAAAGGTCTCTTCTGAGAATGTGGAGTTTTGAGATCCTTAGACTGTGTGGGTGTTGCAGATTTAATAGCTTTATTTGTTTAAGTGTTCAGACCTTTATCGTATTGTATTAGCAAGTATTTTTGAGCTTTAATATTAGTGGCAGTTCTATTTTTTTGCCAGTAAGTGATTTAAGATGGTTTCACTTCATTGTCTAGATCTTTCTTTTATTTTCCATATAGTTTCCTGCAATTTCCTTCACTGCCCTGAGAAATAACTCCTTGGCTAGCTAATGGGATAAATCTACCTAAACAATACATTCATCATACACTTTTTGTTGTTCACATCCTCCATAAGCAGCCACATTTTCTGCAACAGCTATCTGAGAAAAGAAAACTGGGGATTGAATAAAAACCCCTCAAGTGGAAAATGGAGTAAAGCAAAGATTATGCAACACCCAAGATGGATGCATTTGATGTGTAATCCGTTCCTGACGCAGGAGTCAGAAACAGATGGTGGATCACTGACTCATAATCAATAGGCATCAGTGGAGATCATCTGAGTGGTGCTAGCGGGGATGGCCATCCCTTGCAAGTTCAACTTTGCTCAGGTAATCAGAAATGACTAATAGTCCCACTGGCTAAGTGTGACAGAGCGATGGGCTTCAGACCAAGCTGTTTAGCATGGTGAAGAGAAGCCAAGCTAGAGAACCCTTCACTTTGTATGGAGCTAAAAAGATAAGGATGACTTCCTCCTTCTCCACCCTGCGGGGACATAAGAAAATGTAGGTGGCCACAGTCAGCCTGTGGCATTGCTGTTCCCAGTGCTTTCATTTTAGATTGTCAAGTATCTGAGTGGTGGACTTAATACCAGAGCAAAAGAGCTTTGAAGGAGAAATACAAAGCTGACCCATGTGCTGCTGGCTTTGCCTTTAACCTGCCTTATATTTGCATCTCTCTGTGTGGTTTAGTTTCAAAATTAATAAGTAAAATATGTAGAACAGGATCAAACAGAACTTCCCCCTGCCCGCCTTTGTGGAGAACCGTCTCCTTGCCCTGCTCTGGATTATTCCAGTGAGGCCTTCTGAGATACTTGGGGAATAAGTGATGGTGAATAATAAAACAAGGTCAGATCCTGGCCTCTGCTAAGGCTGCTTTGTGCCACCAGAATAGCAACTTTAAACCAGGTGGTTGGGGATTCCTGAGGATGCTCCAATTTATGCCAGGGGTTGAACTGGCTCTTAGCTGCCCCAAGGTTCAGGGGAGTAGAAAGGTGGCTGAGAGTGATGTATGCTCACCCTGTGTCGCTCTTGCACAGCTGAGGATCTGAGACTGAGTTTGGAGACAAGTCATGAGGGAAGATCAAGTAGTGAAGATTGAAGGAAATTCACTTAAATGACAAACTTCTGAGGCCGGAGTATGGGCCCCGTTCGGATCTCGTTCACACCTATGTAACATCTTTGACTTCCAGAGGAGTCACTCCTGCTTTACAGAAGTGTAAGTGAGATCAGAGTATTTAATGTCTTTGCTCATGGCTATGCACATCAGTGACTCAGCATAAACATGCTTATTAATAATTACTAATACTTGTTAGGAATAAATGATACGTTGATGAGCTGTGATGGAGAATGAGGGAAGAGGGTGGAGAAAGGGAATAAAGGGGCAGATAATAGAGAAGAGGCTGAGGAGGTGGAAAGAATGGGTGAGAGTTGAGGGAGCAGTGTAGGAAAATGGGGTGAAGGGAGAAAAGTAGGGGATACCCCTTCAGAGATTTCAGCAGCACTGCACTAGCTTTGTCAATGAACGAATGAGCTTTCCTCAGGCTCTGCTGTGTCAGCTTGCAAAGAGTAAGGCAAGGAAACGGATTGTGGATTGTGTCCCATGTAACCCATAAAGTTCTGCCTTTAATAGAGTTATACCAGGTCTGAATTGCCCCCCCCCCCGTCTTTAATAACAGGAGTGAGAGGGAAGAAATGTCTCTCGAGTCTGGAACAACATTCATGTGAAAGCTTTGTCTCTTCGGTGATTAAATGGCAGAAAATACATCCCCAGGTGCTGAAGGCATTGAGACAAAACTAAGAGCACAGGACTGCTAGCACAGGAAGTGACAGTAAGATAGTCCAGGTGTGAATTCATCTCAGAGCAACGGTCTGTGATTTCCTGCAGCAGCCAAGAGATGCAGGTAATGTTACTTTACACCCCCCCACTTTGCAGCATATTTGCCCATATTGATCTAAATGGCAAAATTGTAGCCAGTCTGGCAAAGCTTAGAATAGGGGGAGGCTAGGATAGGATAAGCAGTGGAGCTGGGGTGCATTGAAAGCATTGTTAATGGAAAATGAGTCAATGCCCTTTACCTATTTCACTGTCTGTTTCCTGTGGAAACAGTTAGCTGTTATACTGCTTGGATAACTAATTAGATTTCTCCTTTCACAAAGCCCACGTGTGCTGGGTTGTTGAGATGTGATGTGATAGGTTAATAAGTAGGGATCAGCAGTGACTTCAGCTCCAGTAAGAAGAACCACAGACCTCAAACTGAATCTCTGAGCTTTCCACCTCTCACTATATGCAGCACAAAAATCCTAGTTTGGGTGTGTTTTCAGTTAATTAAAATGACCTTTGGGCCGTGATTGTCCATGAGCCCTAGGGAAGCACAGAAGAAAGTCTGGGCGTGGTTACCTTGAGTCTTCTGTTCATCAAGAAGACAAAACACATTCTGTGCTGCTGTTCTTATGGCCCGGGGCCAAAGGCTTCATGTGTTTGGTCTCAACAAGCCCCACTGGCCTTAGGAACCCCAACTTCGCTTCCCAGCAATGCCACCAACTAGTTGTCTTTATCCTCTCACGCTGCTCCCGGAGTGAGGGATTCAGCAGAGACATACAAGGCCTGATGTGGATAAAGAGAAACAAAGAGTGTGAAACTGTGATGACTGTTGACTGCATCTTCATTTTCCTTCCTGAGCATAAAGAGCCTTTTGGCTGGGCCCATATGCTCCGGGGACTATCTAGTGATTATTAGATAATTATGACATTTCCTTTGGACTTCTTGGGACTCTCCTAGGAAAAGACTCTGGTACCTTTAAAATGCATTTTCTCAGACAATCCAGCCCCCGCTGGCTAGTGTGTAGAGAAACTCATTTCCTAATCTATACACCATGAGCAAGATCTTTAGCTTGGGTGCCATGGGGGAATTCATCTGTGTTTGGTATACAAAGATGTGTCTATTTAGTATTCCTCACCGGGCCACAGGTGTTAGGAGTACTTAGATGCCTGTCAGGTTGTCAGGCATTAGAAACAAGGAGATTGAAGGACCCGCAGGGGATCTGATATAAAGAGCTGTATTTTAGCAGAGAGCAGGAGGGAAAAAAGCCACCTTCCCAAATGTTGAGGTTGTGCCTCAGCTGAGCTAGCATGCCTCACACAGACACTGCTGTGGGGTGGGGTGGCTCCTGGGACCCACGATCTGTCCTAGGGTGATAGTAAGTGACAATCTTTACTATTTGGCCGTTGTTGGGTGGACTGAGTGAAATAAATTGATGTTTTCACTGGCAAACAGCTGTGCATATCACAAAAACAAGCCATTAGACTTTGGGGTCATTTCAGCAGAGAAGTCAAGGGGTGAATGGGTATGGAGCGTGAAGGAGGTTCAAGTGCCAGTAATGACGATACGCAAGGAGAGATTGCTCTGTGGAAATCCTGAGGCTGTAGTTTATGTCCTTTCTTATTCCTTTCCTCTCTAGAGGCAGCAAAAGTAATGAATAGCACAGAGAAGTTCAACTGGACACTCCTATTTTTATACAGGAACAAGGGGCTGTTCAACAAAATTGAAAGGCAATACATTTAAAAGCGATAGAAGTAAATATTTTTATGCAGACATGTTGGTGTGTGGCACGCACTGCCACAAGATATCACTGAGGCCAAGAACTTTGTAGGATTCAATAAAGCATTAGAAAGTTTCCTGAATAATGACAACACCCACAGTTACATTCACTAGCATTCTAAAGGTTTTTTTTTTTTTTAAAGGATACATAAAACCGCATGCTTCAGGGCATAAGCAAGCCGAATAAATGATGGGGTCAGGAAGAAACTTCCACCATGGGAAGGTTATACTGTAATTGTTCAGTGTGGAGTCCTTGTACCATTATCTGCATCATCTACTATTGGCCAGTCTCAAAGTCAGATACTGGACTAGATGCATTTGATATGGCAATTCCTATATACCCTCATTCCCTAGACACAGATCCTTCAAAACAGGATTGAGTATATTTATCAAGGCAACATAAGGGAAGTTTGCAATGCTGTGTGCACCTGGTCTGTTGGTAGAGGGTTTCAGTGTATAGACCCTGATTCAAAGCCCACTGACTTCAGTGGTCTTTGGATTAGGACCCTACAGCTGCTCAGTCTGGCATCTTTCACCAACACTAACTAACCTGTGCTTTGAAAGAGAAAATAAAATCATTGCTAATATGCCCCTGAAGGGTATTAAAAGGCCAGCTATTTATATACCAGGCAACAAGTGCTGTCCATGTCCCATGAGTTATGATCTGCAGAAATGCAAATGGCATTTTCACACTGATCACAGCAGTCAGGAGACATTTCTCGCCCACTGTAAAAATGCTTAACCACAAAGAAGGGAAAACAGACTGCGGATGTAACTGCTGTTAGGAGGCAATCCTTTGTTTTTCAGGCAGATCATTAGTAACCTGAAATGTTACTTAATGATCATTAAAAAGGTGGAAATCCTGCTGGGACAGATGGCTATTTCAGTCTGGCTGTCTCTGAACTCTCAAAGTAAAAGGCTCCCTGGGAGACAGTAGGATGTTACTTGAATCATATGTTCCCCTGGAATACAGGGTCCCCTGTTCTCTTCTAAGATTGCTTCTGGTCTTCAAAAGTTTAGGTTTCATAACATGTGAAATCCTTTGCCACAAAGGGGGCTTCCTTAATTTTGCTGCTCACTGACTCGACACCCCTACTGTCCCAAGCACCGATGAGCGAGTAAGCAGAGAACAAAGCATTATAGCACCAGGAGCCCAAAGCAAGATGGGGGGGAGAGGGCATTGTGCTAGCCACTGGACAAATGTATAGTAAGAGATGGTCCTGGACTTTCATCCCAATATTCTGCTAGTATGTTGTATTCTTTTTTCCCATCCTTTACCTGTTGTGTCTATTCAAACAGTCAGATCTTTGGCAGAGACTTGGTCTTTTATTATGAATATATACAATGAAATCCCAATTTGGCCCAGGGCCTCTAGGCACTACTATAGTATAAATAAACACGCATTACTGTTTTCTTAGCAAAGACTCCTTTAGAAGTGATAATAGCACATGTTTTAACCTGCCTTTTCTCTTTAGGGAAATAAAAGCACTTTGAATCTCTCCTCCCCAGAGAAATATAAAAGCACTACAGATTACTCTTTGGCTCTGACTTTGTTATTATAAAACACCTGTTACTTTTATTTTCACATGCCACTGTCTTTGTTTTGTCTGTGTAGAGCTGAGGGAGATCTGGCTTTTTGAGTGTAAAATGTGTTAACAGAAATCCAGTTACATCCAAACCACCAAAAGGAAATGTTACCAATCTCAAAGAACCCATTTTCCTACTGCACTTCCCAGAGGGGCCCCTTAGACCACATTATCTCTAGTGAATTTCCAAATACAGAACCCTGACGGCTACGTTAGTTCTGGCACAGCCATTTCACCTTGCGAGCGTTTGTTTGTGTAGAAGCTTGGCGTGTTATAGATCAGACACTGACGTCCCAAGTGGCACGGCATGCAAAAGTCTCTGCTAACACTATTTATGTTATTTAGTTTCTAGCATTTCTTTACTGCTTGCAACTACAATTGATGTCATTTGCAGGCAGGAGAGCTTGTTCCATTTGGACTTTATCAGCACAGGGTAAGCAGCAGCCAGCAGTCGAAGTACAATTGCTCATGTATCAAACCTGCATCTCTGCAGGGATGGAGCTGCAAGAGAAGAACGTCTGATTGGAAGTTTATCTGTTTAGTGTGAAAGCTTTTAACACGAGAGAGGATTGTGCATTTCTTGCATCCAGGTGTCTCTGGTAGAGATAATTTGTCCTTTTTGGTAAGTTCATCTCAGTTAAAACCAAAATAATCTTTTTCTCAGCCTTTTTCTCCTTCCTTCCTTTCTCTCTATCGGGCGAGTGGTGGTGGTGGTAAGAAAGCATGCTAGATTTCTTCTCCCTCCTTAGAATATCAGATTCAGAAAAACCTACTAAATGGCCATTAGACACATCTGATACACCTCTTAATAAGGGTGAATGGATTAATAGATGTTCCTCCTGAACAGGATTATAGAGAAGCCTTCTCAATAGACATGGTGTTTAGATATGGAGGTTGGCAGGACATCAGTGGACTTTCACAATTGTTCTTAGGGCCATAGCCCCACTGACATCTTTTGCTCATTGGCAGGGTGCAGCTGGGCTCTCTCCCGGCAGAGTCCATGGAGCTCCTGTAAGAGAGCAGCTCAGGCACAGAAGAAGGTGCCGTCCCTTCAGACAGAGAGAAGTTAAAAAGGGAGACCATCCTCTGGTGGTATTTGCTCTTCATTTCCTTGGCTGACCTGTAGACGTTCCCAACAAAGCAATAGCATATGGGGTTGAGGCTGGAGTTGGTGAGGCCAAGCCACTGAGCAAAAGGTCTGAGCTGCAAGACCCAGGGAGATGCAGTCACATCCTGCAAAGACTTGGGAATGTTGAAGTCAATCCAGATGTCCATCATGTAGACGGGCAGCCAGGAGATGGCAAACAGCAGGACCAGGGCCACTACCATCTGGGCCACCTTCTTGCGGGTCTTCAGCCTGGAGACTGGCAGGGATCGGTTCAGGGAGTTGCACTCCTTCAACTGGCTGGTGTAGCTCCACAGCCTGCGCACCGTCAGGAAGCAGATGACCATATTGAATAGCACAGGTAGGCAGTAGAGGGCACAGAAGAGCAGGAAGTTGTAGGCTTGCCTGAGCCGCTCCTGAGGCCATATTTCCCTGCAGATGGGGAACACCAGTGGCAGGCCCTCCACGGCCCCGATCTCATCCCTTTTGTTCATGAATATGAGGGGCATGCAGATCCCAGAGGACAGGACCCACACCAGCAAGATGGCACTGAAGATCTTCCTCTGAGTGAAGAAGGACCTGGCATTCAGAGGGTTGTGCACACTGTAATACCTGTTCACACTGATGACCGTGAGGCTGAGCACACTGGCGGAGACGGACATGGCCTGGATGAATGGCACAGCCCTGCACAGGAAGTCCCCATATACCCAGGCTTTGTAGATCAAGTTTCCCACAGTGATGGGCATGCAGACACAAACCACCATCAAGTCACAGATGGCCAGGTTGATAAGAAGGCTCCTGGTGGCACTTAGGCTGGACATCCTGCTGCTACGTTTCCTGGTGAGCACTTTGATGGACATGATGTTCCCAACAAATCCCACCACAAATGAGAGCAAGTACATGATGGTGAGGCTGATGGTAACAGGCTCCTTTGCAAATAGGAAGAGCATCTTCTCCAGCTCCTCCCAGTCCAGCTCCTGGCTCCCATTCCATACGCCAGGCAGGGACATGTTCTCCCATTTCAAAAGCTCCAGCAGGCTGTGGTGGATCCCTGGGAAAGGGAAGGAGGAATTCATTGCAGCTCCCTACAAGTCACACAGAAGCAGCTAGAGAAACAGCAGCCCACAGGGTTAGACTGGATGATCTGGTGGTCCCTTCTGGCCTTAAACTCTATGATGCTGACTGGGAAGTTCCTTTCCCACCTCCAGACTTTGAGGAGTTCTGGCATGTTTCAATGGAATCATACAAGCCTGGAAAAGAAGGTTAATGAAGAAGGGTCAGAACATTCTACTGTAAATATTTTCTTAATTGTTGTTCTGTTGTGTGGGGAATTGTGCAGTCAGAAATGGATTTCCAGTGAATGTATTAGGTACATGCATAGGACCATGCCTTGAAATTCTTAGGAACTTAGGAATTGTCATATTGGCTCATACCCATGGTCCATGGAGTCCATTATCCTGCTCTGTGAGTGGCTGGCACCAGATGCATCAGAGGAAGCTGTAAGAACCCTGCATGCCATGGAATAATCTGCCACTAAAGAGAAGTTTTCCTTCAGCCTCTGAACACAGGCTGGCTGCTGACCTCCCATAGCAATTTCCCTAGTAAATGCTGAACAAAGACCTGGACCCCACTGTCATTGCTTGTAGAAGTCTGTGATTATTTCCAGACACTATATCCATGGGCAAACAGGCACTCCCCACATCGGCCAGAGATAGGAGCAGAAAGAACATAAAAGCATAAGAACTGCCATACTGGGTCAGACCAATGATCCATCTAGCCCAGTATCCAGTATTCCGACATTGGCCAATGCCAGGTGCTTCAGATGGAATTAGTAGAGCAGGTAATCATCAGAGTGATCCATCTTGTCAGCCATTCCCAGCCTCTGGCAAATGGCAATTCCTGACTATCCTGGCTAATAGCCATTGATGAACCTCCAGGAACTGATATAGTTCTTTTTTGAACCCCATTATAGTCTTAGCCTTCACAACATCCTCTGGCAAGCAGTTCCACAGGTTGATTGTGCATTGTGAAGAAATACTTCCTTTTGTTCATTTTAAACCTGCCACCTATTCATTTCATTTGGTGACCCCTAGTTTTTGTGTTATCACAAGGAGTAAATTACACTTCCTTATTTACTTTCTCCACACCAGTTATAATTTTATAGACTTCTGTCATATCCCCCCCTTAGTCCTCTCTTTTCCAAGTTGAAAAGTCCCAGTCTTATTAATCTGTCCTCATTTGGAAGCTTTTCCATACCCCTAATCATTCTGGTTGCCCTTTTCTGTACCTCTTCCAGTTCCGATATATCTTTTTTGAGATGAGGCAACTGGATCTGCACACATCTTGAATGCCATAGATTTATAAGGAGGAAATACGATATTTTCTGTCTTATTATCTAGCCTTTCCTAATGATTCACAACATTCTGTTAGCTTTTTTTGACTGCCGCTGCACATTAAATGGATGTTTCAGAAAACTATCCATAATGGCGCCAACATCTTTCTTGAGTGGTAGCAGCTAATTTAGAGCCTTTACTTTATATGTATAGTTGGGATTATGTTTTCCAATGTGCATTACTTTGCATTTAGGAACATTAAATTTCATCTGCCATTTTGTTGCCCAGTCACCCAGTTCTGTGAGATCCCTGTGTAACTCTTTGCAGTCTGCTTTGGATTTAACTATCTTTAATAGTTTTGTATCTGCAAATTTTGCCATCTCACTGTTTATCCCTTTATCTAGATAATTTATTAATGTTGGATAGTACTGGTCCAGTACAGACCCCTGGAGGACACCACTACTTACCTCTCTCCATTCTGAAAACTGACCATTTATTCCTACCCTTTGTTTCTTGTCTTTTAACCAGTTACTGATACAGGAGATTCCCTCTTATTCTATGACTGCTTACTTTGCTTAAGAGCCATCAGTGGAGGACCTTGTCAAAGGCTTTCTGAAAATCTAAGCCCACTATATCCACTATATCACCCTTGGCCACATGCTTGTTGACTCCCTCAAAGAATTCTAGTAGATTGGTGAGACATGATTTCCCTTTACAAAAACCATGTTATGACTCTTCCCCAACCAATCATATTCATCTACCTGTCTGATCATTCGGTTATTTACTATACTTTCAACCAGTTTGCGGGGTACTGAAGTGAGGTTTGCGGGCCTGTAATTGCCAGCATCACCACTGGAGCCTTTTTTAAAAAAAATTGGTGTCACTTGAGCTATCCTCCAGTCCTCTGCTACACAAGCGGATTGAAATAACAGGGGACGTACCCGGTTGGTAATCAGGCCTGTTAATATCACACCATGCTGCCCCAACTCCAGCTTGGCTGAAAGTCCCGCCTTGTCCTCCCAGCTGGCAGGGGGAAATGCCCCTAGGGAGCGGCCAGGCCTTTCTTTCACAGCTGGACTGTCACTGGACAGCCAAGCTGCATTTCCACGTGGCCTGGGGCCGAGGACAGCTCCCCTCCTTGGCTGTCTCCAGGGCAGACTCCGAGCCAGCGCCCCCCTCTCCTGGCCAGCCCAGCGCCCGGCCCCACAGCTCGTCCCCCCCGAGCCCGGACGGAGTAGACGCACTCACCTCCGCGGGGAGCCGGCTGGAGAGGGGCGGCGGCCGGGCCCGAGGGCTGGACGATGGTTCCGCTGATTGATCCCGGCCCGGCCGGGAAGGGGCCGCCGGCTCCGTGCTCCCCGCCGCGGGGCGCAGCGAGCGGGACCGGGGCGTCCTGCCGGGGACCTGCGCCGGGTGGCCCCGAGAGCCGCCCCCGCTCCGCACCCGTGCCCAGCCCCGGCCGGCTGCAGCGGCGCGCCCCGGCTCCGCCGCCCCGGGCTTGGCCCCGCGTGGTGCTGAAAGAACAGCGCCCGGCCCGGCCGCGTCCCCTGCTGCTCCGGCCGCGCGGCTCAGCCCCGGCTGCTGCTGCGCCGCGCACGCCGCTTGCTGCGCGCCCCGGGCTGTCCCGCCCCGCCGGGCTCTGCCCAACTTCTTCCCTCGCACGAACGCTGCCGCCCCCGGGGCTCGAACCTGCCGCCCGCGCTCCAGAGCCAGGGCAGGGACGGGATGGCGCGGCTGCTGGAGACAGTTCCGCTGCTCGCGCTGGTGGGAGGTTGGTGTCCCGAGCTCTGCCTAGGAAGGACGCTGGCTCCTTTTGCTCCCGTCCTATGCTTCTAGGCTTGATGGCGACTGTGCTCAGCTGGGGCTAGATTTCCCAGCCCAGGAACTTTATTTCAGTCCTTGCTTTCCATTTAAAAAACTAGCCCGCCTCCACGTGAACCACCTTCCCTGCTGTTCGATTATGTCACGAACTCCAAACCAGCAGGGCAGGAAAGCGGCGTTTAATAAAGCCGAACTCTGCTCCCTTTTCAGCTCCCTGAGCTCAGCGTGGTTTGCAGTGGATCTTCGAGTAGCAATAGGCAATAAAAAGGTTTAATGCCTAGCTAAATGGATCAGAAGCCAATGCTTCAGATGTGCGAGGAGTTGGCTATTTGGGCTCAGCTACAGTACTCCCCCTGTGGGAGAGAGTCGTGAATTTGTATTGCTTAATTTTATTGTACAACATGGTTAATCCAAATCTTTATTTTTAATTCAGTTCCATGAACAAATAGATGTACAGATAGGATGGTGGCAATAGGCCCTCTAGAAACACTTGGGACAGATGGATGGAGGAAACTTGTCCTGTCCTGAATAAAACCTTGAAGAGTTAAGGGCTTGGCAATGTACCCAAATAGCTATTCCAGAATACCTACTTTGGTACATTTGCAGGTGTAGACAAGCCCTAAGAAATGGACCCAAATCATGGAATAAAGTCATTGGAAACTTTGAAGTCTCAGTCAGGGAATAAATGGGGAAAAGGAATTAAAATCATGTGGGAGGGACAGGGAGTTCATCTTTATTCTCTTCTTTTTGCCTCCCCAGAGGGAAAAAATATGAATTTTCCCTATTTGCTGCACATGGGAGGAAGAGAATGCTGGCTAGGATGACAATCCACTTCTGGTTTTGAGATTCCCTTTGCACAGGTAGAAGTTGTTTGTCAGTGAATTTACAATTCCGCGGAACACAGTGGGAAAAACTCCATTGATTTTCATCTATTTATGTAAAGGAAAAGGGAAATATTTCCAGTCTGTCTACCATGAAATGAAAGAAAAATCAGTAATGGAACCCAGGGGTGTGCACAGGAATAAAAATTGTCCACTTTTTGGAGTGGCACGTTCTGTTGCTCTGGGGCTAGAAGAACTGGCTCTGCCACTCCTGGTTCTGGGGCCAGACCAGAGAAGTTCTGTGCCCTTCCTGATGACTGGGAGGGCCCCTGTCTGCCCTCCCTTGTGCATGCCCCTGATCGAATCTCAGATCAGGGGGGAAATGTGATCTGGGTATAAATCTCTTGGCATTTGCTTTCATCATGTGAAGATCCATTTCCTCAGAGTTTCATGTACCTATATTTAGAACACACCAGAGACAAACAACTTCTACAAACTAACTCTCTTATTTTCCTCAAAGCACAACACACACACTATTCCTGTCCCCATCCCCACCCCACAATGAAATGCCCAAATACCTTTTTGGGTACCTGACATCTGCTATAATTTCACACCTACTCCAAAAGCAAATGGTTATGTTGCTAATGGGCAGTTCACTGACACAGATCAGAGCTAATCATTTGAAATGATATTTCATCCAGGCCCTGCTCACACATCACATATTCTCTCAAGGTAGCGATGTCACTGCACACAACATTCACACTGCAGAGGCGAGTAGACATACAATGTAACAGGGTGTTAATAAAACGCCAGGTGAAGAACAAAGAAACATGCCCCTTAAGAGAGATTATACCTAGGTCATGGAATATGTTTTCCTATGTCCATATTCCAAAAGTCCAAACTAATTACTTTAGTTGTCGTAACCCTCAGAGACTCCACTGGCAACCTACATGGCCCAGTGTCAAGAAGCCTGAAAAATCTAAAGTTTAAAATATCAAACAACATTTTAAGATGATCAGTGGTGCAATGTAATTAAGGTACTGGCAGTGAATCTAACTTTGTATAGCATTGGCACCATGCACAAGCGCCTAGTCATCGCTAACTCATGGATCAGGAGGACATATTACACTGGGGGAGGTGGGGATGTGGAGGAATATATAATGGTGACAGAGGACAAGGATGTTGCTAACAAGTTCAGAGTCACCAAATAACTCAAGATGTGAAATTCAGCCAGAAGAAAGTTGCTAGAGTATCCGAACAAAGAGAACACACTGAGCACCAGATTCTCCTGTCTCACCAGTTGGCCTTCAATGGAGTTGTTCTTGGTTTACACTGGTATGAAAGCCAAATCAGGTATACAGGAGCCCATTCTTCACCTCTGCACAGTAGAGATCTGATTCTGGTCTCACAAAGGCATGATTCAGAAGTAACTCCATTAAAGCCAATGGTGTGAAAGGAGAACCAGCCCAATTCAGCCACTTTGGGGCTTTGTGAGCATTTCAGTATTGCTCGTAGTAGTGCCCTATACATTGTAAACATATTACAAATGCTCAAACCTGCACTGTGCCTTTTGCAGCAGCTGCATAATTGATCCCTGGGTAGGGCAAAGTCTGCATAGCTGGCTTAGTGCCACCTCTTCCTGGCACCATGGTGTAGGGTTACTCCAGGGCTGTGTGCTAGAGCAGGAAGTTGTGTGGCTAGAATGTGATTTGCTCTGGCAATCCTGATAGTAATCAGTCTAGGTTAGAGAAGCTTTGAGGCTGCTCTAATTTATACCGGTGGCCAAACTGACTTCTTGCTACTCCTAGGTTTGGGAATGCAAGGAGGAGTAACTCCTTCGGTTCTGCACAGAGTTACAGCAAACCACTCAGTTAAACTTTTCTCCTCTCCAAATATAAGTTGAGGCCTTGCTGGTTGACCGTTTACCTAGTGTTTGCATGGAGATGTTGAAAAGGGCTGGAGAGAGAGCTGGTCCTCATGGGACTCCAGAAGTGAGAGGTCTAATGGTGGAAGTTCAGCTTCTCATCACTCCTGGTTGGATTCATCCCTCCAGGAAAGACTCAGCTCATTCTAGTGCATTCCCCTGGGCCCCTGGCACCTCGCTCAGGCATGATAGCAGAGTCTCATGGTCAATAGTATTGAATTTTGCAGAGAGATCTAGAAGGCTGAGATTAGGTGTGGGACCTCTGTCCCCTGACAGGCAGAGATCATCCATTAATGCCACTAATGTGATTTCAGTTCCATGCCCCGGTCTGCATCCAGTTTGTGCTGCTGCTATTTCCATTTTAGCTAAGGGCAGGGCCCGTGTGTTATTTTATCCCTATTAAACACCATAAGAATTAATTATTAGAGCCAAAAGGCTAACCAAGAGTGGGATCCCATTGTGCTAGGTGCTTACAAACACAAAGAAGTAGACAATTCCCCCCCAAAAGATCTTATAATATAAATAGACAAGACAGATACAGGATGGAGGAAGGGGTAGCACAGTGAACAATGACAGTAACAAAATAATAGAGTGTTCTCTCATTATGTGTCCGGACCGATATTTTGCCTTAAGAATGATGTTACTGTACTTTTAGCTTTACATGTTACTCTCCTCCAAAATTACTCTGACAGGATAAGTTCTCTGGAGTCTCAGTACCTTACTGCTAAAAAAGAACTATACTAAGTCACAGCCAAGTCATAAAAAAGCCCCCAAATAACAAAGTACCATTGGTCAAGGACCCACTAAATCCAGGTTTGTTTGTTGCGTCCTCTGCTAGCTAAACAAACATGCACCATTTCCAGAAATGTTCTGGCATGATGAATGCTACTGGTGCATATCAGAGATTGATATTTTTCAGAACCCTGCCCCCTGAGAAAGTCAAGGATTTCAAAACTTATGTGCAAGTTTTCAGAGGGACTGTGATCCTGAAGTACCTGTTAATTTCAAGGACCCACATATCTCCCCAAAGGGTTGCATTAATCTACACACTCCTCTTATCCCAGCAGAAATGCAACAGGCTTACTAGCATTTGTACCTTCTCTCTCCTGGGCTACAAACTAAAGTCAGTTTAATTAAGTGAGGGTTTGTTTTTCTTTTTAGATTACCAGTAACGCAGTCATTCTCTGAGTAAAACACACATTCCTGCATCACCAAGGAGAAACACTTGAACCTGTCTGAAAATGAAGCCTCAAACATAAACAAGACCCCATGAATCAGAGAAGCCAGGTGGGGCTGATTCTCCTCTCAGCTACCCCAGTTTCACAGTGGTGTAACACTATTAACTTCAGTGGCATTGCACCTGAATGATGCTAGTACAACTGAGAGGATAGGCCCAGGATAACAAAGTGCTATCAGACACCATCAATAGCCTAATCACCAAAACACTGCATGAATCCTTCCACACACTTTCAGATTTGCATAACTGTGACAGACTCTGCTTTGCTTTACATCCAGAAGCATGATCTGCTCTGTTGAGTACTAGGTCATCACATGCCAAAGGATTTTCAGTTGGATCAGCTGACTGCTAATTGGGGGCATCATATGACAAAGGCTTTAAATTTGACAGTGTGGCCTACCCTCTCCTAGCTGTAGGCACAGAAGGAGGTGGAGGGGAAACAGAGACAGGAAGGAAAGCTGGAGGGAAAAGAGCTATTGGAATAAAAATGTTATTGCCAGCAAAGGGTTTTAGGGAGAAGAGAGGACTTAAAATATGAAGGGAGGGAGAAAGCCTATCTCCCAGAGACCATTTTGAGCCTGACTCTATTAGTGTTTTCTTGGATCTGCTGGAGTGTATGGTTTAGTTTAGCTGTAGTTGCTGTAGTATGGCCATTGTAACAATATCTGGAGATTAAATGACATGTATTAAAAATAAAACCTGCTATATTTTGTGTACAAACTCAGGAAATCTTGAGGATTCCTGTTCTGCAGCCTTTAGCAAGGTAACAAAGAGAGATGTCCCTGGAATCTGGATATCCAATTTGTGGGGTGGATGTGAATTTAAATTTGGGTCTGACTATTTCATCTCTCTCTAATAGGCTGAACCAAACATACATTTTGAGAGGTTCAAAATCCACATTTTTCAATTCTTAAGGAAAGGATCTCCTGTGTACAGCACCTTTTCTCTGTAGTAATAATGCTATATTTATAAAATGTTTCACCTAGAACAGTGGTTCTCAACCTTTCTAATGCCGTGACCCCGCAATACAGTTCCTCATATTGCGGTGACCCCAAACCAAAAAATAATTTTGGTGGCTACTTCAAAACTGATGACGTCAGCAAGCGCCGGACACACGTAATGCGCTGCTATGGACTGTGGAGCGTTCCCCCCGCTTCCCCCACCCCTTAGGCCCCGGACGGATGATGCAATCATGTCTGCGCATGCGCGCAGGCATTCAGTTTGGAACGCGCATCCATAACGGTGTGCGTTCCAGCTGAATAGCGCTGCTACAGATGTTAGCGCGACTTCTCAGCGGCTAAAGCCATCGGAAATATGTATTTTCCGATGGCTTTAGGCGACCCCTGTGTTTTGGTTGTTCGACCCCCGCCGGGGTCGCGACCCACAGGTTGAGAACCGCTGACCTAGAAGGACCCCTGAAAATTTACTGAAGGTATAGCTGGTGGTCAATCGTCCGCTACGGGGAGGCAGCCACCTCTGAGACTGTGTGGTAGCCAAGATGTACTAGCAACACAGCTAGAGCTTAGAGCAAAGGCCACAGTTAGATGCTGAAATCTGACAGCCAAGAGCCAGCTGGTGCTATAAATTACCTAGACATCTTATTTTTGGGACAGGATGTCGTGTTAAAGGAGAGGAAAGTAAACAGGGGTATGCATGGTACTTAGGTCACTACTTAGCGTGGAATCTGAAACAATGGAAGCAAGAGAAATGATCATTTATAGCCTGAAGCATAGAAAGAAAAGCTGGCAGCAGCAGAAGATACTGCATCTTTGGTTAATTCACTGCTTGCAAGCTAGGGCCCCTCTCTAGCTCCAGTGGTCAGCTAATACATGTAGTGTGTGGGACCTGGTTTGCTGGGGGGGGGTGCAAAACAGACTTATCGGGGCCAGGATCTTGCCCATTGGGTTTGTGATATTGGGTGGGTCTAATAGCCCATGAAAGCTGGTTGGAGTTACTCAAGATTCCAGAGGAAGGCCAAGAATCTGTACAGTACCTAGCTATTTGTACAAGTCTGCTGGAAGATAATGTGTTCCTCTGGGTAGGACACTGAATCGGGCAGGGGGAGCTCGGGGTTGTGTTTCAGGTTCTGCCACTGACCTCTTCTGTGACTTTAGCCAAGTCATGTCCCTTCTCCGTGCCTCAGGTCCTCCACCTGTAAAATGGGCCAAGTGATGCTTCTGCCCTCCCTTTGCAAAGCATTTTGAGATAGAGAGACCAAAAGTGCTATATAAGAGCTAAATATTTGTATTATTACATGGGGTGGGATGGAGA
Organism: Mesoclemmys tuberculata; assembly: GCA_007922155.1. Taxonomy (NCBI): domain Eukaryota; kingdom Metazoa; phylum Chordata; order Testudines; family Chelidae; genus Mesoclemmys; species Mesoclemmys tuberculata. The sequence continues at coordinate 21,918,701 of ML675626.1, forward strand.
ATTAATTCCTGATCTCAGCAGGCAATCATCTTCTGCTCTGATGAAGCAAGCGACGCGATTAGCTTTATTACTTTCCCTTGCAGTGCTACTGGCAATGTGCGGCTAAATCCAAACACTGTGAAGGGGGAGGGTTTTGAGCAGACCGCAAGAACTGGAGGGTGTAATAAACTTGGCTCCTGATAGGCTAATAAATAGCATTTCCTTCATCACTGGTAATATATAATAGTATAACTGTCACATCATCTGAGGATTTCAGCTTCTAATACCAGGCAGGCCCTTTGTATTACGTCTATTGGCTTCAGGCAATGATCTCTCCCGAGCCTGCTTTAAATCTCCAGAACCAGCAAGTATCCGAGGATGGTACTTGCCTTCCCCACCTGCCTCCCCCAGTCACAAGGCTGGTGCGTCTCATCCAAGCTAGCGCTGAAGAGAAAGAGGGGCTGAGTTCCATGCTGAAATCATTTAAAAGCTTCAGGCTTTGTCCTATGGTTTTAAGTAATCCGCTTCCCCACAAACTCCATAAGAAAAAGCATCTACTCCCTTTCCAGCACAGTCTCCACTGACTCACTAGTTCCAAATTGTGGCGGACCACATGCAGCTGGGCCTGGTTGGTAGCAGTAAGAGCTGTTTCACCCAGTCTAGAATAGCGAATTACTCCTCCAGCCCTCCTCCCTCATTTTCTTGGAAAGAAGGCACATTTCGTCTCCAGTGTCCTCCCGAAGTAACCACAAATCCTGTGGATTTAAAGGGCTTCGAGGCTCGGGCAGTAAATCAGAGACTCAGGCTGGAGTCTGCTGGAGCCTCGGTGAGTTTGGAGTGGTGGTGGGCGAGAAAGACGCCTATTGTCAATCAGCTCTGCTGCTCTCCCCAATTCTAGGTCCCGTGATGGTGGTGGGTGGGGTTCCAAGGGTTCTAAAATGATGGCCCAGGCAGTCGTTCAGAAACGCAGGCTGGCATTCACAGAAACTTGCTGGCTAAAGTTCAGTGAGGGGGCCAGAGGCTTGCACCTGATCAGCTCTGCGTTCTCCAGCAGGAGTCACTGCTTGGGGAATGAAGCGGTGCTGAATGGAAGTTGATCACTAGAGAATTAATAGCAAGGCGAAGGAATTATAGAAACAGTGGGGATGAATTAGCCTCTTCGAAGGTTGCAGACCTTGTACTGGCTCTGCTTCTTCACCTTCCAAAAGGGTTTTAAACACGCCTATCCTTTCCTCCCCCCCATTGCAAGAACTAGAAGGAGGCCTCAGTATTCCTTAGTGCTAATCAGGGCCCAAGCAAAATCTTTTTGGGCTCAGTACAAACTTTTAATATGGGCCCCCTCCTGTAATGGGGGTTGCAGCCTGGGCCGGGCCCTGCAGGGCCTCCAAGCCCTGCTAAAGTGTACCCTTTCCCCCCCCCCATGGGGGGGCCCTGGTGCTAATCAGCACCGGCAATGAGCCCCTTCTTCCATCACCCCCCATCCCAAGGTAGGACCCAGCAGCCGTGTGGCAGAGAAGAGCACTTTGTGAAGGCTGACAGAGAGAACACCGCTCAGTCAGATGTCTCTGGACAGCACGCTCTGCTGATTGGATGGGACTGTCACTGACTAGTGAGCCATGGGGCTCACCTGGCTGTGGAGAAGCTGCCAGAGCCTGGGTGCAGAGAAATGTGACAATTATTAAGCGTGCTGGAGACGGTCATGACCAAACTCTCAATGTCACAGCCATCAGCAGATACCACGTGGGGCGCCTGCTTTCTGTGACTCTGCCTGACACAGCAAAGCCCGGAGGGGCCCTGACCTTGGGTGCCACGGCAGAGGAGCTGAGCAAGCATGGAATCCATTACCAGGAGCAGGAACAAAGGCTACTGGGTCTGACTCTCCTCTCACTGACACAGGTGCCAATCAGGAGTAACTCCACTGAACTCGCTGGAGCTATGGTGTAAAACCAGTATAAATGAGAGGAAGGTCAGGTCCTCTTAGGGGCATAAGAACTTCTTCTCTGTTGCCCTATTACAAAATACGCTGTCAATAAATAGACACTCATCACCCTGTTTAACTAAGTGCACTGAGATTCAGCACTCCGTCCTAGTAACGAGTCTCCTGGGCAAGAAACTCTAGCCTGGGGATTTACCTGGGACAGTTAGAGGCAAGAAACACTTGCTAAATCAGTCTGAACGGGCCTCAGGCAGGGAGAGGGCTCCTTCAGCCTGGAAATAATGGGGTCTCAGCCGGTGTCAGACACATGGTCTCTTCCAGCCTGTAATCTTCCTCTCTCTCGCTGTCCTGAGTTATGAGCAGAGCATCTTTTTTTAAGTTTCCTCTCACATTTATGGAAACCAGTAACAGCAGCAGCAGCTTCTGTTTGTATAACTACAGTCCTGCCTTACCCTGCCAAGGCGACCTCAGGTCAGATAGCCTCTCCCCGTATGTGCAGTACCTTGGGGGCACCCTGTGATGCTTCACAGCATGCCTCTCACTCTTGTGCTCAGGCATTTTAAATGTGATGCAGCAAAACTATGGCCCGGGATGTGCAGAAGCCTAGGGGCGTTACAATGGCACTAGGGGGAATTAGTCTCCTTCACGGCTGCAGACCATGTGCTGCCTCTCCTCCTCCTCCACCACCTTCCAACAATGTTTTAAACTCTCCAAGGAATTCATGTATCTGGGGGGGAACTCCTGTTCAACAACTCCCAAGCCAGTTTCAGCTCCCTAATCATTAATTTGAAGGTCTGTTTAAAGCTCAGGGGGAAAGGCCTGGTGTCATTTTCTTGAAGCCAAAAGACAAGTAATTAGTGGTCTCCTGCCACGTTCTCTGATGAGAAAGACAGCAAACCTCTCAGCTAACCTGAGCAGCGGTAGATGACACTGACCAAGAGGCCGATGCAGGCACTGGCCGGCCAACGATGGAAGCCTAAAACACCATCAAAATCAGACTGCTTAATTTTTTTCTCAAGCCCTTTGTTTAAGTGTAGTGATCCATAAATGGCAGAAGAGGAGGCAGGCGAAAGAGAACTCTGTAATGCTGAGCCAGGGCGTATGACCTTGTCTACACTAGGCTCAGGGAGATATGTGTTCTCAGAGTCATGGTGCAACTGGATGTTGTTGGCTAATTTTTTTATGGCAGCTCTTTTTATTTATTTGTACAAAATATGTTTTGTCCTATTCATCCAGGCTCAATGACTGAAGTCATTGGAATCATGGAATATTTACATAGTGGTGGAATATATATGGGGTTTATTTGCCATATAAGCGCAAAGTACCATTATTATGAATTCCGTCATCAGGTTTCCCCCATGAAGTGCGATCAGTATCAGGAAAATTCCCAACAAAGACAAATAAAAAGAGCAAGTTCTTCCCAATATAGTTCAGCATTATCAGAGACAGGGCACATTTTAAGCCTTAAAGGTGGTAAGTCTGATTGCACTTGAGTTGGTTTTACACCAGTGTGATTGCATTGACCACAGCAGAGTTAAATATGGGTTTCAGCCATTGTAACTTGGATCTGGATCAGACTATCAAGGCAGCTCCTGTAGAAATAAGCCCCCTCCTCAGAGACTGACTCCCAGCTGGGCAGTGGGACCCAGGAAGGGTTGATTTAATCCAAGGCAGTTGGAAGATCCAAAACTGAATGAACTTGGAGAGTGAAAGAGTGTTTCATTTCAGAAAAGGGGGATTCTCCAGGTTAAAGTGGGACTCAGCTAGTGGTAAGGCCTGGATGACTAAGTTCTCCTATCACCCCAGGTACATCTATCACATTTCCCACATGGTTGCCATCTACTAAACATGTTTTCTATTCTTTCCATGTGAACACATCTATTCTGGGCCTTCTTGTGTCCCCAGTACAGTCTTTGCAATGAGAACACGATGTTCTCGAGTTATAGTCCGGAAAAGCCATACACTTTGAAGAGACTCATAAATGTAGAATTTGCAGTATTCTGTGTTGTGATTGGCAGACTGTTCACCCTTCCTCTTAGGTCATTAACACTATTCATAAAAGGAAATGAGAATGATCAAACTAAAGAGTTCTGAAAAAGCCAGAGCAAAACTGGAGGAAGGGGGCTGCCTGCAAGCTGAGACACAGGGCCAAAGAACTCATAAGCCATTTCTCCAAGGGTCGTTTTTCAGATTTTATTGGCCATCATGTTGACATTGTACCAAGCTCCAGTAGGCACATGCCCCTCTCCGCTGGTATCATTCTTACCCATCACCTAGATCAATGTCTACCCAGCTGCGAAGTGCAGCTAATTCATATTCTATTTCTGAGTAGGAATATTTGCTAGGATAAAATTCAAATGTTCTGACTGTTCGGTGCAGACTCCACACACAACAAACTGCTATGTGGCATTCCAGGCAACGCCATTGTTAACTACCACAAACTAGGTGAAAATACCTAGAATTCCAGTTCTCCACCTTAGTTACACATGGTGTCAGAATGAACCCAGAGATCTGGACTGAGTGACTTCAACTGGATTGCTGTGTACTGCCATTGTATTGATAGGATACAATACATCATGGGCATGACAACTCTGTGCTATAGTGTTCTCCAGCGACATCCTTTCTTGCTGGAGACAGCAGATGATGGGTGAGAGAGAAAGGGGAGAGGGTCACCAGCCACCTACTGGGGCAGGGCTCTTAAGAGTGGTAGGTTGGAGAGCCGGTCCCAGCTTTGGTGCCTAATAAAGGCCTCGTTTGGTGATTTCCATTGAAGAAATTCGGATATCGTTCACAACCTGCAGTTTGGTGATAGCCAAGAGCTGTTTCTGCCGATGCTTGTACTGGAGGATTTTATTTTCGTCAATGGAGACATGGAAATAGTCTGGATCAGAGTAGATTTCAATCTGAAAAAGACGGAGTGAAAGTTAGGAGCTCCATGTATTGGCCTGAAACATCACCGGAGCAATCGAGGAAGTGCCAGCTGGTGGCTCTCTTATGCTGTTGTTATGCTGGAGGTTGGGTGGTTCCCTGAAAGCAAGTCTTTGACCTGTGGTCAATCACATATCTCTAGGACACTGATGGGTGTGCTGTGACCTTCCATTCAGGCTAACTAAGGGAACAAGTTAAACACTTTGTTCAGTGATAGCTGAAACAATGGAAGCCACTGCCCAGAGACTGGACTGAATGCAAACACAAGGGGGTTGGTGGTTTACTGGTGGAAAGGGGACATGGCAAAGCAGTGTAACTAACATTCATTTGGCAGCCAGGCAGTGTGCAAAACAACCGTAGCTTACACTGATTTTTGGTGTTCTGAGAGGAGGAGTCAGCTCTGAATAAGCGGGTCCCGGGTGCTACAGGCATTGACAGTATCATTTAAAGTGTGTGTGTGTGTGTGTGTGTGTGTGTGTGTGTGTGTGTGTGTGTGTGTGTGTGTGTGTGAGGTGGGAGGGAGGGAGGGAGAAGGGAGCATGCCTTGTCTTACATCTTCTTGTTAATTGATTTTCTTGCTAATTACACACTCCACCCATTTGCCTTGTAAATTACACTTACTTTACACAGCCTCTGTATGTCATGTCCATGCAAGTCACACTACTTAGCCACTTACACCTGTTTACGGTCATCTTATAACTGATGTGTAGTTTACCTCACCATTTACATCTTGGCTAAACTGGTGCCAGGGATTTCTCTGGGAGTTACACCTGCTTACTCCAGGCATCATTTCACTGGATAGGGCCCAGATTGCTAGAGGTCAAATTTCTGTTCTCCTATTTGTCGTTAGAGTTAACAAAGTCGGTGGAGTTCCTCCAGGTTTACAACAGCGTAACTGAGCAGAACTGTGTATTGAGGGAAGGTCTGAATGGTTTGTATTGCTGATCCCAACTACAGGGGCTGGGAGTCATGTGCCTCTGCCAGCAGGTAGTGTCCCCAGAAGATCTGCGGCTTGATATTGAATTACCTGGAAGGGTTGCTTTGCTTTTAGGGGGAAGGTGTCAGTTACTTCCTCTGGCCCCCAGCGGCTGGAAATGAAGGAGTTGCAAATGATTTTGGAGTCAGAGAACCGAGGGTTAAAGTGGAAAGCGATTTGGTCTCCTGCATTGCAGAGGAAATTAATTTCAAACCTAAAAAATGAGAGAAATGAGTGATTCAAACTCACGAAGCCTGGCAGCTGGGTCCCATGAGACACCATGATTCTCTGAAAAACAGCTGCAAATAATGCCCTTACATATCTGCGTTGGAACTGGTTTCGCCTTTAACTATCACACTCCAGCCAGGACATAGCCCCTCTGGATATGATGCCTCAAACTGTGAACAAAAAAAAAAAGTCAGTGACACTCAGCCATAAAGAGAGACAATGTAGGTGAGGTAATATCTTTTACTGGACCAACTTCTGTGGGTCAGAGAGACAAGCTTTTGAGCAATAAAGAAACACATCTCAGCTCTCTCCCTGGCCTTCTCTCTCCTTCCCCATTCCCTCCACAGCTTTATCACCAAGTCACTTTTCATGCTCACTCTCTTGTTCTCATCTTCTCTTTATCTTTTCCTGTCTTCTTTCTCTCTCCCCTCCGCACCTCTTGCTCATTCAGCAATGCCATAAAATAAACATAAAGAAACTCAGCCTTCTTTGCGCTCAGACTTCCCTTTTCTCCCCAATCCAGACCAGCTCTTTACAAAAGAACTTTTGGGGAAGCAGATCCTGTTTCATCTGCTGACAGCTAAGGAGTCACTGCTCTGCACCAATTTACAGAGAAACGCCAGGGCTCTTGTTGCAAAAACCTGCCTGAAGTCATATTTGCTATCTCCCACTCCTTGCCCCGTACAATGCAAAATCTTCAGAGACCTGGGCATGACACTTTGAGGGTCTTTGTAGGACTGATCAGAGGGAAATCCAATAGTGAATCATAGAAATGTAGGGCTAGAAGGGACCTCAAAAGGTCACTTAGTCCATCCGCCAGGCAGGATTAAGTATGCCTAGCTCATCCCTGGCAGGTGTTTGTCTAACCTGTTCTTAAAAGCCTCCAGTAAGGCAGATTCCACAACCTCTCTAGGTAACTGGTTCCTGTACTTAACTAGCCTTATAGTTCGAAAGCTTTTCCTACTAAACTAAGTTGATGGTTTCTTGTCCTGGCCTCAGGGGACACGGAGAACACTTGATGACCATACTTATATATCTGAAGACTGTTCTCCCTCAGCCTTCTCTTCTCTAGACTACAGGTGCCCAGTTTTTTCAACTTTTCCTCATAGTTCATGTTTTCCATACCTCTTGTCATATTTTTGCTCTCCCCTGGACTCTCGTCTATGTGTTCACATCTTCCTTCAAGTCAGTGGAACATAGGCCACTGGATAAGCGCTCACCCACTGTTACATACATCACACTTTTCAAAAAAGGCCTGCTGGGATCTTTGCCCAGTCTCAGGAGTTAAACTCATATAAACGCTGAGAGGGCAGGTTTGTTTCTCAATCATTCATGTTTTTGTTAAATAACCCATTTTTCATAAGGACGGCTTGATGTTTCCTCCCCTTTTCTGATGCACTTACGAGCCAACTTGCTCAACGGTGATACACACAAATCACATAGCAACAGCACAACTGACATGCAGCCAGCTCTACGAAGGGTGAAGAGCAGAAGCAAAGGGTCCCCATTGCTCAGTGTGACACAATGGGGAAAAGAAAACTTGTGGCCATGAAAAATGAGTCAAGCCACTGGTCTTATGGAAATTACCCTGGGATCTATCATGCCCATGCTAAGTCGTTGGGGACTGAGGTTTTACAGTCTCCCCAGTAAGATCCTCACCCAGTGAACTGCTTGGGCCTCATTGTACCTCCTTCGTCAGGATTTGGAACTGGGAGCGGCAGTAAGTGATGAATTCGTCCGAAACAGCTTTCTCTCTTCCCCATTCACACAGGGGAATTACACTTGCTTTCCTTCACTAGCAATGTCCCCATTCCACCCTCAACTGACCAGCTTTTCGTTCTGTGTTTGTACAGTGCCTAGCAAAATGGGGTTTTGGTCCATGACTGATGGTCCTAGGTGCCACTACATCATAAAGTAATAATAATAAACTCTCCCTTTTTATCACTGGGAGAAATCACTCATTTTTGGCAGATTCAGGGGCTCTGCCCCAGTCACAGTTTTCACTCCCAATAGTGTCGTGCACTCAGTCTCTTCCTCTGGGGCTTCACTTCTCCCGGCCCTTTACTCTGTCACTGGATTCCATTTCCAAACCATGCTTAGGGTCCCCCCTCCTCCTGAGGGCAGGAGATGAGACTCATTCCCGATGCAGCTCCACTGCTAAACTCCAGCCTCCTGTCTTGCTACTGCTAAAGATGGATCCCACTAAACACCTCCCCTGCTGCTCTTGTGCTGCTGTTTGGATGGACACACACACGACATGACGATATTCACACATTTTGCCCCTCTTTGAAACACTTGAGTTCATGCAAAGCTGATTGTAAGGTGTAAACGGGGTGGAAGACATGCTGGCCACCCAATCTGGGCTTCATTTGTATCCTTACAATCACGACAGCACATACAGCGAGACATGTTCCATGCCCCCACAACAGCAACTCTCTCTCTGCTACTGGCTGTCCCAGGGGAGATTATCTTAGCATGCAAAAGGGTTGCTCCACTAGCCGCTCAGTCAGAGTCTGATCTCAGCACCACACCATAATTGTGGAATAACGGCAGTGAAGTCAGTGGTGTTAGTCTGGATTTACACCAGTGTAACTGAGATCACAGTCTCGCCTGCTGCCCTAAAACACTCTTCTCTGCTTGATGACAACAGAGAGACATTTTGGGGTTCGTTACTGAAACACAAAGGCAATCTCATAAGCAGAACTCTCATGGACCTTTAGGTTTCTAGCTTTGTTCTGGCATGAATTCAGATCCCTGCCCTCCCCCCTGCTGCAATGCTGTTTCTTTATCTACACAATGCTTGAATTACCAAAACACCAGCCACCGTCCACCAGATTGAGCTGGTGAATTATGCCAGATGCTTGTCCCTTTCCCTTACCCGCAGTGCCATCCTGCTCGCCTGCCTTTCCACCGTCAGACCCACGGCGGGATGTGCAGCCAGGAAGGCCTGATATAAGGGCTGCAGGGCAGGAGACCACGTGTGTTTGTGTGTGATGGGGATTATCAGAGACAGAGACGGGAGCTGGCCCCCTGGCTCTCAGTGGGAGGAGAGGAGCAGAGAAATCCACTCCCTGCTTGCCCTGCACAGTCAGACAGTTCATTCTCTCAGCCCTAATCCAGACCTTGTGTTCTCACTAACAATAGGAACAGCAGTAACTTCATCCTGAATGGTGACGTGGTGGTGTCATTTTATCACTGAGGCAGGAATGGAGAGTTTGGATTGTAATCCCAGATATATCCTGGTCTTTATTGCACTAGCCCCTCTCTGGTTAGGCTGGGTCTCCTGCGGGGGAGATGGCTGAGAAGAAATTCCTGTGGGTTAAATCCCTTGGGATACTCTTTCACTGGCTAGGACAAGACTCCTGGGGAGAGACAGGTGATGGGGAGAAATCACCTTGGATCGATTCTACAGGTGGGCCGTGTTGTTACCCGATCCTTTTTGATAGTCAACAATAATTGCATTAGTTGCCAATTGGTCAGAAGATAATAAGGTTCTGGACCCAGGATCAGGCTACCAAGAACTAAACCCCATGAGTTCAATATCCTGTGAGGACCCTAACGCTGTGGGAAAAATAAAGCCTTAGATATTTTTATTAAAATAATGAATAAAGCCAGAAAAGTCCAAACCACATGAACAAATAAAAGTAATACTGAACTGGGGATCTCTGTGGTATCATTCTTTGCGTAAGCACTTACATTTGCATCCTTACACCCTTCCTTGGGGACCTGGTGGTAGGAGATAAAGAACCAGCCCTGTCTGGACATGCCAAGTAAGTCTGATGGTCCAGGTCTGTCAGTGCCTAAGATTGATGATAGAGCTGAAGTGTCAATTAAACTAAAGACTAACAAACTAAGAAAACCTAAAGGCCCTCGAAACATAACTCTACATGGTGGGATGCCCTAGTATATGGCGTGAGCCATCAAGAATATTCATGCGAATGCTCAGCGTTCCATGCCCAAATCTAACTTCCTTACTCATGCGATGGTTGAGGTGTATGTATGCTATAAATTAACATATTAATACATATTAATGTCATTTTAGCTCATTATCATATCCGTCACATCTTGTTTAACCTGGTTTGCAATTATTTACTTCCGTTCAGTTGCCATTTATCATTAAATTCTAACTCCTACCATTGAGCAAACTATTCCTAGTTCCCAAAATCTAAAGGTAACCGTTAGGCCATTTATCTGTGCCAAAGGTTACAAGCCTACTTAACTATGCTTATGCTAATTCATAGCTGAAGCTAATGTCTTACAGGATACAGGCCTGTAGGTTTCTTGTGTTACAGCTGAACATAATGAAGGCAAGCAGGCAAGCCAGTCCAATGGGCTACAATGCCCTGGGAAGGGGTGGACTCCAGGGGGAGACATGATTGGGGATAATATAGCCTTCTTGATTCACATAGCTACCCTGGGGGAAGTATTAACTAAGCCCCTTTCTCTCTTCCCCCCACCTCTGTGTTACTCCCACCAGAGGGTGATGATTTCTATGCATGTTGGAGGAATTTTGTCCATCTGTTTTTCTCTCATTCTTTGTAGTTTGTAATCCTGGCTTAGAATCAGCTGATTCTAGCTCTGTCTCAGCCACTTTTTCACCTCACAGCCCCCTGGCTGCTTCCGATAGGCCAGACCGGACAAAGCCTGGATTGTCAGCAGAGCATTAGGATTTAACACTCCGCTTATGTCAGCACATTGCGTTGAACAATGCTTGTATTTTGGGGCTGAACAGATATTTCCCAGAGCTGAAAGGCACCAAGCAATGGGCAGCAATGAAATGAAAATGGAGGGAAGGCTACACTACAAAATTAAGTTGACCTAAGTTACCTCGACATACAGCCAGTGCAGTAATTGAATCGGTTTTAATGTGTCCACACTACGCTCCTTGTGTCGGCAGTGTGCCTCCTCCCCAGAAGCGGTTGCACTGAATCAGGCCCGCAGACAGCATTTGCAGGCTCCAGGGCAGTACAGTCCATCCTGCCTCTTCTCCCTGTGGCCCAGCCCACTGTCCGCCACACTTCGCCCCAGGCGTCACCCCTGCTGCACCCTGGCCAATTGCCCCCCTTACCTCCCCATCGGCAGGCCTGCACTGAATTAACTGCCAGTGTGGGGCATTGTGGGTTTCTGAATGGCAGCAACAGTCAATGTATGCAACACAGTGTCTACATGGACACTGCATTGACCTCACTACACTGACCTAAGCACTACGCCTCTCATGGAGGTGGAGTCATTAAGTCGGTGCAGTGGGCGAGTTACATCGGTGGGAGCTACGTGCCAGTGTAGACGCTGACAGAGTTAGGTCACTGTGTGGACCAGACCTAAGAGTAGGGATTGGTGTAAGAGTGTCGTTGGCCTCGAGGGGATTTCATGGCAGTTCCAGTTCCACCTCTCACAGCAAGAGTCACTCTAGGGAATGGGACAAGAGTACTATGTACATGTGTGTGTTTGTGTGTTTATGTGTGTGTGTGGGGGAGAATCATCGCTATTCCAATCCCCGCCTCTGGGAGTCACTGCAGAGCAGTCTTTCCCAGCCTGTGGGGTGCATCACTCTGCCAGGGAGTGAAGTGTGGCAGTGCATGTTTTCCCCACATGGCCCTCCTCAGACAGCAGGTTGAATGGGGGTGTGCCTGGCTTCCTTTTCCTGAGGTGTGGGGCTCAGCTTTCCAATGTTCTGGAAATGCTGCTGTGGGGGAATGGCTGTGGTGGACTCGCACTGCTAGGGTGACCAGATGTCCCAATTTTATAAGGACAGTCCCGATATTTGGGGCTTTTCCTTATATAGGTGCCTATTATCCCCATCCCCGTCCTGCTTTTTCACACTTGCTATTTGGTTACCCTATGTACTGCTGTTGTCGCGCACAGGACCAATGCAGGAGCACTGGTTGTGGGGGAAACTCATGGCTGCTGTTAGCTCAGTTTCACTCAGCTGGAAGCATTGTGGGGAATGGCCTAGTTAATAGACATCTCCAGATGAATTAACCTCAGCCAGGGACTACCTCTACACCTTCCAAAGACTGAATTTCAGGTAGGACAGCCTCCCTGTCCCTAGACAATGGGATGACTCTGTCTATACTGTGTTAGCGTGTCACATATGACAGCTGCATATTGCAGGATTTTTTAAGTGACTGCATAAATATACTGCTGCATTTAAGCTTACAAAATAAGCCCCTAGCCCTTGTGGTTGCAACAACGACCTTAAAAATGTGAACAGAAAGTAACTAGATGCAGTGACAGTAGTAATATCTGGCTCTTATACAGCACTTTTCATCACTAGATCTCAAAGTCAGGCAGTCTCATTAACCCTGTTTTACAGAGGAGGCCACAAGAGGCAGGCACCCAGGAAGAGAACCCAGTTCTTCTGAGTCACCATCCAATGCACTGTCCCCTAGGGCACACTGTTTTCCCCCACTAGGTCATACTGCCTCAGTCTGCAGCCAGCCTGAAACAACAGCTTTGAGAGACGTGAACTATTTCCACTCACTTCAGCATGCCTTTTAATTTGAATGCCTAACAACAAACATTTTAATGTCAACCTTAAATGTTTCACCGTTGATCCTTCACGCAGAGATATCTAGCCACCCTGCTTATCTGTCATTGCTGATGTAGCAGTGGCAGATATTGGGTTGGGGTGCAGTGTGGTAGTTGGTTTCTATCAAGGGTAGCTGGGGTAAGAAATGAGGAATTCAAACATTCCTCCCCTTCCACCAGGTGGAGGTGTCTTTCTGTACTTACTGCATCTTCCCAGTGCCGGTTCTTGGGAAACCTCAAATAAACCGGACAGATCATCCCCACCAGCTGGGTTTTAACTTGTGCCAGCTGGGAGGCAGCTGTTTTGTGCAAGCCCCTGTGGGGTTCCCTGAGCCTAAGGATGGGTCATTGTGTGCTGTATGGTGGGATTTTACTGGGGTTAGGTTTCCCCTGCCACATGGGTTCTACCCCTGCTAACTGGAAAGTTTCCCTGTTTTAGATGGCTTCCTATACTAGATAACTGGCTTATTCATATCAGGTAGTGGGTTTCTTATGCCACTGATTTTTAGCTGGGCCACAGTGAGGGATTTCCTTATGCCTTCTGTGACCTCCCTGTACCAGTTGGAAGGATTTGCCATTCCAGCTTCAGGGTTTCCTTCTGGCAGCTGAAAATTTCCTCGCTTCTAAGTACATGATCTTCCCATGCCAGGGAAAGGGTTTTTCATGTCCACTGAGAGACGCCCTGTGCCATTTTGCTGTTTCCCCAAGCCTTGGATGAGGGCGCTTTTGTGCTGCCAGGTCATAGACGCTTATACTTTCAGTTGCAGGGATTGCTTGTGGCTGGGTGCTGCGCATTGCCCTCTCCTGATGGTGCAAATGCATTAAACACACGCTATATTTCCCCACTGTGTATTTGGTAGCCTGGGATGTTCCATGATGGATTTGGCAGGAATTCATTGCTTGTGGTTAGAATGGCCAGACTGTATGGTTTCTTTTTCCTGGCATGCACACTGGGCTTCAAGGCTGATGTTAATTATTTGCTTTGATTCCACCAGGTAAGCATAAAGAGAGCTTCTATCCCAGGCTGTGGTGCCCTGGCCAGATCATTAAAAACACAGTCCAACAGAGATACAAACCAACAATCTTTCTCGGTGCTAAAGAAGCCAAGCCACAAACCTAAGATTTGCTCCCCATAGCTATCACAAACCTTAATCCTCCTGCTAAAAATCCCCCCTATCCAAACTTCCCCCACTTTCCACCTTTCAGGCCTCTCCAAATAGACAGGCTTTGCAGGCTCTAAAGACCCACAAATTTAATCTGTTTTAGACCAGGTGGGGAGCTCAGGGCCATTCACAGAGAGGACCCTACTACTAGCACATTCCTGTCTCACCAAAGGGGCTTGAGCTCAAGCACCAACCTCTCTGAGCTCAAGTGTTGCACGGCCTGCAGAAACAATGAGAGTCCTGTAGCACCTTAAAGACTAACAAATTTGTGGGGGCTTTTGTGGGTAACAAAGTCCATTCAGTCAGAGTAGATGAGGTCTATTCACAACCGTTGATTAGAGGGTGAGAATGTGTGAACTCACACATGTGTTTCTCACCCTTGGATGTATACATACATATATATATATATATATATATACACACACACTTCCTATCTGTGATTTCCACTTCATGCATCTGACGAAGTGGGTTGCAGCCCACGAAAGCTTATGCCCGCAGAAATGTGTTAGTCTTTAAGGTGCTACGGGACTCTCGTTTTTGCTGTATACAGACTAACATGGCTACCCCTCTGGAACTTTTCACTCCGGCCTGTAGAGAAAGAGATGATATCTCAGGGAGGAAATCCCAGACCATTTAAGGCTTTATAGGTTAAAATCATTCTACTCACCCAGAAACCAAGAAGCAGCCAGTGTAGATTCCAGCTCACTGGTATCATATAACACTTAAGAAGCAGGCCTTTTGCTCCAGTTTCAGTTTCCAAGTTGATTTAAGATGCGGCCCTATGGAGAGCACATGGCAAGAAAGAGTGAGTCAAGGGAAGAGCCATGGAGAGTATCAGATGCCTGGAGGGACAGACATGAGCAAATATGAACACAGTTAAATTGTCATGGGTGGGATTTGCCAAAGCAATTGATATTATTATATTTTGTTTGGATTAGAGGCTCTCATGCCTTGTGGCACTTGAGTCAATGCAGCGTTTCCATCTCAGTCTAGTACCACATTTCTTGCTCCATTATAGTCTGTTTCCATGACAGTGACATATTTCTCAGTGTTTTTTTTCATGTGTCTCTGGTGTCCTCCTCTTGTCTGTCTTCACCATATGGCGTCCAGTGAAGGACTTTTCTAGGAATACAGGTTTTTGACATCTGTACAGTCTCCCCAAACCTCTTCAGCCTTCTTTCTCAAATCACTGTCTCTACAGTTTGCTGACCAGTCCTTTGTAACACATCATCAGGAGTTCCTTTGTTCCACCAGTGGCTACCAGCTAGTCTTCGCATTGGCCTGAACCCGAGCACACTGAAGTCACTGAATGCCTTTGAAAATCCCACCCTAGATGGATAGCAGGGCCAGAGGTGATTGCAGAGAGGAAAATGCAGAAATGTGACCATCTGTCACTATGTGAAAGGTGTAAACACCCAGACTGGGGAGAAAATACCTAGGATGCTGGAAAGGGGGAGAGGGAGGGAGCTCAGAGCAGTGAGTTGGGATAAGGGAAGGGAAATTCTTGGGTGAATAGCAGGAAAGCTTCCTCCTGGCCATGAGATCTATTAGACCATGGAATAATCTCCCAAGGAAAATGATGGTAAAGGTTCCAGAGTGTGAGATTTTTTTAGATTAGACTGAAAAAGAGACTGGATAATGTGCTATATGGAGAGCAGGACTGAGCGATCTGATAGGTCTCTTCCATCTTTCATTATGAGCTCACGATTTCATCAGCCTGCTTTGCTGCCTAAAAATAAGTACAGAAACGCCTTCATTTGACAAAACATGTCGGAAAATACATATGTGAGAGACCAGGTAGGTCCTGGGACCAGCATGGCTACAACAACGCTACAAACCACTATGGAAGATATGTGTGTAGTCAGACATCTTTGTTCTACAGGCACCATTCGCCTCACCACTAGATGACAATGGGAGATACACACACACAGCTGGCAATGTTAAACGATAAAAAGATGAACTGGAGCAGTAATACGAGTTCTGTGCTACAGATGGCAGCATCGGGCAACATACTGGAAGCCGGACTCTAAGACCACATAAAAGACAAATGCGCTACTGGTTACCAAATTTGGACCCTGTCCTCTTCCATTGCAGCCTATGAACTGACCTTTTGCTATTCACACAGGGCCAGATTTACACCTTACATGTCCCTGGGCACAGCATCTTCAGCATCCCTCCACCAGTTCCTGTTGCTGACCTTTATTTTTTCTGCAGGGGGGGAGAGAATGGTGACAGGGGAGAAAGGGATCTCTGCTGGGGGGGGACATGCAGACTCTGGGAGAGGGGGATATGCTCACCCCCAGGCTCCTGCTTTGGGCATGGCCAGAGGCCTTGGGAAAGAGGAGGAGGATCACGGGGCAAGGCCAGAGTTCTTTGTGCGGGGCTCCCAAATTGCCCAGGCCCTGGGTATGGGCCCATTGGCCCAAGCAATGATCTGCCACTGTTTAGGCACCCGTAGAATGCCAGCACCCTTAGGCATGGGCCTATGGTGCCGAATTGGAAATCCGGCCCTGTATTCACACTGTGTTCATTGCGCTGGATCCTGAGCGATTGGGGAGTTCGGAATCATACCTTATTGTTTTCCAGAAGAGGAATTGGACTATACACTCGATACAGTTCACTGTCCTGCTTTCCCACTGGCTGTGACTTACAGGCATCACCCCAAAACATCTCCCCTTCTCCCTGCTCAGTCGGGTTCTCCCATTGCAGCCCCTTTTTTAATCAGAGTACTTTACAAATACTTACTTAGATGACAGGCAAAAGGCCTGTCCTGAAAGGGGCAAATCCCAACCTAGTTCTGACACACAAAACACAGGCATGCAGGAGCTCCCACCACAGATGATGGTTTTTCCAACTCTGCCATTGGTGCCTCCATGGAATCGCACTAGGAGTAGCACCAGTGGGAAGTTGGGAGGAAAATACCAAGCTCAATACATCCATAAAGTCACAACTTAGAAGGATTTTTGGGTGCCCAGCCTGAGACACCTTGAAGGGTCCTGCTAGTCAGAGAGTGGGTGTTCAGCATAGCTGGCCCCCACGTTGTGTTACAAGTTCAAGGGAAGAAAAGGCCTCTGTTATTCTGAAGGAAAAAGGCTTCTGTGAGTGATGTGTCCCATGGAAGAAAGCAAACACCGTTAATCTGGCCTGTAAAAGGTACTTAAATAGAGACCAGTTTGACAGGAGTACCTTTATTAACCTACCTGTATTCTCCCTTGTGTGTGCCTCTCCATAACTGATCTTAGCAGCTGTTCGTTTAGCTGCTGGGGGAGGCGAGAGTAAATATATTTAAAGCTTTGTGGCTGGAAAGATGAAGATACCAGGTGGGTAACTTGCAATGTCTTAATGCTTCCTGCACTGTTTCCAAGGACACTGAGTAAGTATTGCATGACAACAGTCTCCATCACACAAATTTATACTGCACAGTCATGTCAATATATTAACACTAATAATTATTAATAACACATTAATGAAGCACCCTGAGTGCCTTATTTGGGGGCATGCACTTTATCAAGAGCTTACTTTATGCATCTTATTCAAGGTACAGTGCAACAGGATGATCACGCATACCACTGAATAAAACCAGAATAAGAAACCACTCTACAAATTACTCCCGTGGAGGTATTCACACAATATGGCGTCGTGCACAGGATGTTGCAGTGCGGCACAGGAGATCTCTGTTGTGTTCCTAGCTCTGCCATTCATTTACTGTGCGACCTCTAGCAAGTTCATTTGCCTCTCTTTCACTTTCCACTCTTTGTCTGTCTTGTCCATTTAGTCTGCAAGCTCCTGGGGCAGGGACTGTCTCATTCTATGTGCTTACACAGTACCTAATGTAATGCTGTCCTGGTCTAAATTGGGACTTTAGGCATTACCCTAGTGCAAATAATATTAGTAATGAAAATAACACAGAGAGCTCATGCTACAAGGGCCAGATGCAATTCCCATTCTGTTCAATGGAAAGACTCCTATTTGCTTTGCTGGGATTTGGATCAGCCCCTTAGCATGCAACGTTCTCTCTCTCTGAAACTATTTCATTTTAAGAATTTTGGAGAACAAGGCAAATGAAACAGATTGCTGCCCTAATTAGGAGGCAGACCACTAGGATCCAAGAAAAACTATTGCATCATGCAAAGTAGCAAGAGAAAAATGGCAAGAGTTAATACCCACAGGCACGCACTGTGTCTGTCAAGCTTAATCTTAAAATATACTGATGGAGTTTCAAATATATTGTTAAAGTGTCAGTTTCATCACGGCCCAAAAGTGGCAGCCAAACTATGGAAAATTGCCTCATCACTTGGGGTTTTGGTCAATTGTTCTGTCAGATTTTCCATTATTTAGACTGTCATTAGAGTGTCCCCTGGTGTTTCCAATTAGGCAATAATAGTTGGGACTCTCTTTTCCCCCAAGACTCATCCAGACTGCATCTTTGCTGAAGCCACTGACTGTGAAGTTCACTTTGAATTTGAAGGTTGAAAGATGAAGGGATCAGTGGGTACGTCTACGCTGCAATAAAAACCTGTGGCACAGCGCCTCAGAGCAGGTCAATTGACTGGCTGGCAGGGCTCAGGCTGCAGGATTAAAAATTGTAGTGTAGATCTGGCTTGGGCTGGAGCCTGGGTTCTGAGACCCTCCCACCTTGTGGGGTTTCAGAGTCCAGGCTCCAGCTGGGATCCAAACATCTACACTGTGATTTTTAGCCCCATGAGCATGAAACAGGGCCTCACTGACATCAAACGGTAAAACTCCCATTCACTGACCAGGATTTGGGGTTTAAAATGCTTTGGGATGCTTGGATGGCAGGAACTATAGAAACACAAAGTGTTTCCCTTTTAAAACAAGTTGCATCTGAAAGAAAGAGCGCACCCCTCTCGGTCTCCCTCACCCCCAACCCTGATGGGGCAGATTAGGAAATGTTACTCTGAGAGTTTGGTTTATGATTTGGGACTAGCATAGGCTCTCACATGGGGCTTTCCCCTAAAAGTGGGTAAAGTGACCCTTCTGCCACATCTCTACAGACATGGCCACCCTCATGGTCGACGCCTAGGGCTACCGCAGCTAAAAGCATCAGCTGTTACAGCTTGAGCCAAAAAGCCATAGCGCTGCAGCTGGGGCTGCAACAGTTCATATCCTCTGCAGAGCAGCACAGAGGGGACCTGTTCCAGGCACTCGCTCCTGGGTTACATCCATGATATAAATTATCTGCTTATGTTTCCTGAAGAGGTGAAGAGGTCCTTTGGCACATCACCTCTCCAGTGACTCTCCTTCTAGTGGGAGAATGTTGGAGGTTAGAGAAGAATCTCTTTATCAAGGGCTCTTTCTCATCATTTCATACAGGGAGGTGTTGGTTCTATTCCCAGTTTGGTGACTCCTTGTATAATCTGGACATCAGTCCCCTAGATCCGAGGGTTTGGAGTATCACCCTTACTGCTGCTCCTGAAATCCTTTCACATCTGGATGGTTCAATCTGTTAGGCTTGAGCTGGAGGAAAGTCAACAGTGGGACTGGGACAGAATGACATTTATTGCAAAGGGCTTCTAGAGCAAATATTTGATCATCCTCCAATAATTTGCCCAGTTGTGTGCAGACTTGATTTCTCCTGCTGCTCGTCGTTACTTTCCAACTTCCCTAGGGAGATGTCTGAGTTTTTCCTAACTCGGGTTAATGCAGATGAAGCAGGGCTGGTCCTTGCCATGTTCCTGAGGCTAAACGTGGGTGTGTTATGTGCTGTTCAATGTGGTCACTGGTTTAGAGCCAAAATAATGACAGATCCTGGGGAAGGAGGGAGAGCCTATGGGAATTCACCCAGTTCACTATTTAAGCAGGGTCTCTGTGATACCTAGCTATTAGGGCATGTAATTGGATTCCCACTGGTATGTAGCCAGAGTTACTGTTGCTAGGTCCTGCCCCCTCAGGAAAAGGCCTTTCTAAAGGGTTCTGTAGCTTGTTACTGCAGTTGAAATTAATTTCTGAAGACCAGATTATCCAAAGTGCTCAGCACCCCCACAACTCCTAGTGTCTTTAGCATGTGAGAGACTATACCGACTGTGGGTGATCTGCAGCTCTCAGTAGCTAATCCAGTTTTTTACCCTGCCTAACAGGCAAAGGGACACGTTTCCAGAGGGCTTGGCCTCCAGTTTTGCTCCTGCAAGCAGCTGTGGGCACAAATAATGGCATGGCAATGTCTAGCTAACCTGATCTGCTGCAGCTTTTGTGTAATTTACCTTGAACATGGAAACCTCTCCAAAGAAGTTGATTTTCCACATGGCACCAGGCACAAGGGTGTCATGGACACTAAACTCCACCATTTCAAGGGTAGGATTCATTTAACTCTGGTCCTTGTTTATGTCACTGTTCCAGCAGCAGCGGATACATTGTGCCTGCCTCCTCTTTGGGGCAGGTGGGTTTAGGGTGAAGCAGGAAGTCAGGAGGTGGGAGGAATAAGTTAACAGACCATGTGACCGTGGGTTCAGCGTATTCGCTGAGCAGTGAAGTGCTGTCATAGTGGAACCAGCTGGTGCATTTTGGGTGGCAGGACCCCTTCCCCCACCACTCAGTGGAGCGAGGATCATTCTGAAGGATATTAGCTGGAAGGTATCATCCGTAACTTCAGGATTTCTGCCAACGCCTCAGCCAGTGCTGTTTTCTACCAGCTGTTCTCATAACTCCTGAGAGCTGTAAGAACCTGTAGTGCAAGGTGGGATCCAGCTTTCAGTGATTCAACAGCTGGGAATGAGAACAACAAGAAAGGCACGTGGAGAAGACAGAGCACTGAAGTGAGACATACCATAATTCACTCGGAGCATTCTCTTAGAGCATCCTCCCATCCAAGCACGCTCTGCCCCACATGGGGAGGGGCTGCCTCTGGACCTCAAAACACTGGCAAAGGGTGTTCTGCAGAGACCACCCACAGACCCAAAACCCAGGGTTCTCTCTTTTCTCCGTTGAAGTGAGGGGCATTGTCCTCACCCCTCTTGACCCCAGTGGTGTTGTCTCATGAGCACCTTCCTCTCCTTACATGGTACGCTCCTGCTTCCCATTCCTTCTCCCACAGAGCCCGGCTTTAGTCACGTAGTTGTTCTAAGCTGAGGGGAGTTCCTGTGAATCGGCAGCCAGAGGGGCTTTTTTCATTTCTGGTGGAATGTGGCTAGAGTGTCAATGCCTGAGCATCCACTTGAAGTCCCGTGAGTTAGAACACAATTAGTTCCCAGACAGAGCAGCTTCCCTGTCCCTCTGACCTTGGCTAGGTCACTGAGGATTCAGAGAGGAAGGATGGTCCAGTGATGAGGGCACTAGCTAGGGAGTAGGCAAACCTGAGTTTCAGTCCCTGTTCTGCCACAGACTTCCTGTGTAATCTGGGGTATGCCACTTAGCCTCTTTGTGCTGCAATTCCCCACCTATAAAATGGGGATAATCGCACTGCTCTGCCAGGAGAAATGCACTTCAGCAAAGATTGTGTGATGCTCAGATACCACGGTAAAGGGGGCCAGATAAGTACCTTAGATAGGGAAGACATGCTGGGTTCAATCCCTGGCTGGATCCATACCTGTTTTAGAGCAGTGGTTATTGACCTAGGTGTCACAAGCAGGTGTCAGGAGTTGTGACCACACAGTCCTTCCATATCACTAAATGGTGTGTGTGTTGGGGGGATACTGGCTGGATGGGAGGGGGAGCCCTGCATATAACTGAGAACAACTGCCCTACAGAACTGGTTCTGGGTCAGATCCGAAAAGGGAAAGTTGGGGGAAAGCTCTTGAGTCTTCCACCATTTGAGGCTGAGCCCTTGTGCAAACAACCAGTTCACAAAGTTTCCAGCACCATTAAATTGGAAACCAGCCTCAACCTAATCCTGACGGGCCTTTCCCACACAGCCAACGATGCAAATGTTCTTTACCTAGCAGAAAGGTGTGTGAGCCCTGGCAGCTGCTGACATAACAATCTCACAGCAAACAAGCAGCCCAGAGGGTGTCAGAGCTGCTGGCAACTCTTGTCTTTCCAACGAAGCAGTTCTTACCCTACTTACCTCTTGCATGGAGACCAGGATGTGCGGTTTTGCCCAGGATGTGCAGTTTTGCCTTGGGGCAGATTAGCAGTGGCTAGTCCTGGGACACAATAGGATGTGGATAAGGTTAGTAATGCTGATGAGAGAGACATATGCCCCGCCCTGGTGAGATCTGAAGAACAAAGGAACAGTGACACCAGAAGCTTACAGAGCTGGCAGAGGATCCCTGGGAGAGAAAAGCACCTAGGAACTACGCAATAAACCACAGTGGGGTGTCCGCTGCTTGACTAACGGTGCACAGTGTACAGGACAACCTTAGATCTTGCTGCCATTGGGTTTGGGAACCAATCCTTCAGAGGGTCCATACCCCAGTCCTTCCTTCCCATGTGCACACATGACCAACCCAGAGCATCTGGTTCCCTGTCTGATCCCACCCACAGGCTGCAACAGATATTACAGGCTGGATTCTGACTCTACAGTGGCCTCTTTATGCAGCTGTGGTGGTGTCAAGGGACCATAGTGGCCCGAGGGGAATTTTCCTAGCACTGCTGTGGCACAGAGCCATCATATGCAACCCTACACTGCACCCCCTTCTCAGCTCTCAATGCAGGGATGGGGCTGGAGATGAAATGGTTGGAGCATTTTGTGCTGCAGCTATTCTGGGTGTTGACTAACCCATAGGCAGCCTGGTATAAGGCTGCCTTAAATTGGAGCAGCTGTGGGGGTTGCTCTGTTTTACATCAGCCCATGAGAGTTGCTCCAGCTCACCCCAGGAACTGCTCCAGCCCCCAGAGCAGCCTGGAATCCAGGTGGGACAAAAATGGCGCAGCACAAAACGCAGCCTGAGAGGTACAGTTAAGAATCAGACAGATCCTTTCCTAAACCCCACTCTCCCCGTCCCCCTGTAAAGTGATGCCTTAGCTGCATCTGCTGGCTTGCCTGGGAGGTGTGGGGTGGCTGGAGGGTCACTGAAGCTGTGGAGACTTACAAGCAAGTGAAAGGCGGTTTCACCGCCCCAGAGGGACATGCAGCTGGCAGCCTCTGTATGCGTGAAAGCATAGAGGTGGCAGCACCTAGCTACATGTGGGCTGGAAGCTTGATGGGATGATGCAAGTATTACTTGCATTGGGCTCTGTCAGATCTAGGACAGGCAACAGGAAGTTAAATGCCTTGAAACAGCAGGCCAGCCTTAAGCAGCTAGCAAAGCAGATGGCCACACAGGGACCCCTCGTTTGGGAGCTCTGTGTCCCATCCAGGTTCTGCTGTTTACTGACCAGTTCTTGGTATGAGAGCATAGCAGGCAAAAACTCACCACCGGACACTCCCTGCTCCTGTCCCTCCCCGGCAGGGAGACCAATGCACAGGGAGGCAAATCATGGCTTAATTTTTCTTTTCCCACAGCTCTTGCCAGAGGCGCCATACTGTATTAGGCTGTCCCTGTGATACCACTCTGAGTGCACCAGTAGCCATGTGATAGCCTCTTGCCCCACATGATAGACATGCTGACCCAGGGCAAGAAACCCAAATGCTCTGGGACTTTGGGAGGGCTCCAAACCAGAATCAGAATTCTCACCTCAGGCAACCTCTGCAGTAAGAGGTTTGGAGACTTTATAGCTGGAAACAGCTGCTAGGGAGAGATGTGCCACTAACCGATTTAGGGTTGGTGGGGCTTCAGCTTTTGGTTTTTGTTGTTGTTTTTTGGGGGGGGTTGGTTGACAAAGAACAAAACTTTAAAAATGAAAATGTTGACGAAGATCTCCTTTTATTTAGGGACCTGAATTCATATGGTTCCTGATGTGACCTGGGTGACCAAACTTGAGGTGCCTCAGCATTGATTAATAAAGTTCAGCTTCTCAAACCCTGGGAAAAGAGTAGACCATTTTACCTCGAAAGACTGAGCTCCTTATTGGATGGCCACCCAGACATTTTGCTCATTTTGGGCCAGCTAAAAGACTCCTTGAGTCAAATGCCTGGATCCTGAGCTCTCGCTGAGCTGCAGCCACCTAGCCACCTCTGCTCATTCTTCCTGATTTTGAAAACATCTGGAACACACTGTTTTTTCCAGACCTGTTCAACAGTTTTAATCTCTGTTGGTCCAGTATAGGAGCCTCCATTCTTTTCTGGGCATTATTTATTTGCATTGCAGTAGCATCAAGGAGGCCCAGTCATGGGTCATGATTCTGTTGTGCTAGGTGCTGTACAAACACAGAAGACAGTCCCAGCTGCAAAGAGCTAATAATTTAAGTAAGAAGATGCCATGTTGTTTGGTGTCTTATTTATTTTCTTACTGATTTTTATGGCTACAGATGGGCCCAAGTCACGAAGCCTGGCTGCGGATCTGTCTCTGAATGTTTCTGCAGTTTGGTGGTGTTTGGATCCAGGGTGTTGTTCAGGTCTCTCTTGCTTTCTGGTGTTGGGTTGCATTGTACTAGATATTGCAGTGCAGCACCTAAACACTTTGGCTGGGGATGGTGGTAAAAAGGGGTGTTTTATAAATCAAACATTTATTAGACCAGGATTTCAGACAGAAAGGACACAATGGAAACTGGTAGGAAATAGGAAAGTTCAGAGGCACGTTCGGGACTTGGGCATGTGAACTAGCTCAGTAAGGGGGGGGGTCACAAATCATCAAATGCAACCAAAATCCCAGCCTGAGTTTTTGCTCCTCCTGGGAATCTGTGTTTGCATCAGGGGGGAATGGCTACACTGCAGCATACAGTCTGTGAAACACGTAGCTCAAGTCCCAGCTCCATACTTGCTACATGTTAGTTATGCTAAAAAATAAACAAGTCAGAATAACCTTGTGGTGCTGGATTCTGCAGTCCCCGCTGTTTGGCTTTAACTTGGCTAAATTGCCAGTACACACCTGTGACCCTCTGTTCCATCCCGTGTCTCCTTGCACACAGATGTGCCTGATGAGACAGGGTTTGGATTGTTCAAACAGCTCCAGCAATTAGAGCTTTCTCCTCCAGTGGGAGCTAGTTCCTGTATTTCCAGAGGGAAAAGCACAAGGTGGGTGGTGAGATTCTCTCACTGGTCACAAAACAGGCCCTGGCTATGTAGCAGAAAAAGGACTCTATTATTGTCTCTATTTTGCAGGCAAAGGGGAACTCCAATCAGTTGCTCCTTCCTTCTATAGCTTCTTTCCTCTTTGCAGGTTACAGCCTCTCCTCTTACCCCTCCTACCCACATTCACTACAACCTTGTTTACTCATCTGGGGAAGTTGAAGACCGTTTCCAAGGCCATTAATTAATGGTGCTCTCCAGCCAACCAGCAGCAGATGCTGAAGTTCAGCAAGGTGGTCACCTTCCTTGTGGGGGGATCAAGCCTCTTACTTGCACTAGAGCATGTCTCCTATCCTCCAGCCCAGACTGATATCTGGGCTTCTAACCCAATGCCTGAGGCAGTTGTTTGGAGAAGAGTGCACGTGAAATCATGGCTCTACTGAAGACAATGGCAAAACTCTGTGTGTTCTCTTTGGCCTCTGAGAACCTTTTTCTAGCTTGTATGTGCTGCCTGCACCCCACCTCTCTTCTGTTGTGCATCTTAGGCAGATTTCAGCCTGGGGAGGGGTTCCAGACTGCCAGGGTTTGGCTGTGCTCTTCATAACGTCTTTTTTTTTTTAAATCTGGCTGCTTTAAGGCATTTTTCTGGAGCTTTTAGAGAATAGCAAAGGGGTTTCCAAAACATCTGGAACAGCTCATGAAGCTAGTGTGGAATCTTCCTTCCAATGGAAACCTGGCCTGAGAACAGAGAGCACCCTGCGGGGTTAATGCACTAGACCCGTGCCTTTGGAGACCTAGGTTCAAATCCTGACTCAACTCACATATGAAACGGGTGTGAAGATTCCATGCTGGTTCCTAGGGGGATGTTTGTCCATGTGACAAAACCACTGCCCAGCTTAGTATGATTAGTAGTCTCTGCTCCCCAGATGCCTGGTCTGGAACAGCTGTGGAGCTGTAAAACAAGACTGATGTGCGTAGTTCTGTGATGGATGAGGGTTGGAACAGCAGGAGAGTCCACAGGTTGGGCTGGAGATGGTTTGGCAGAGTTCTGTGAAAAGCTCGGGGGCCCTCTATTGAATGCCATACCTGGCTCTACCCAATCAGTCCTGTTCACATCTGGATGTGGAGTTGAGGCTGTAAATGGCAGGTTGGGGACTTGGTGTCCTAGATCCAGGGGATGTTCCCATTCCACGAAGCCGTGAGAGTGTTTCAGAAGAAAAACCAGCTGACCATGCTCTTGCAGCCAGAATCATTTTCATACAGCTGTTAATTTGCTTCAGCTTGTCAACAGTTTGCACACATCCTGGAACAATGCAAACTGTTTTACTGACTAAGCCATCCTGCTCTTGTCCAGTAAGAACCCTGGAGTCTTTAACTTTCACTTGCACAGCTTTTGGGGGTGGGAAGAGGCACCTGGGCGAAATACCTCTACCAGTGCAGCTGATTCTCAGTCCTGACGCAGGATTTCAACCTACGGTTCTCTGACCCATGGGGGAAAGACAAAGTCTTGAATGAACTAAATTGCCAATGAAATGTTTTACTTTCAAATTGGTCTCTCCGTCCAAGGCTGGACAATTGAGGTCAGACTTGGAAGCTGAGGTCAGGTTTAATCGCATCAGACTGACTTTGCAAATATTTAACTAACATTCACTGGGCGCAGGGAGCTGACTCGGCGAGGCAGAAGGGCCTTTCTGTACCCTCATTTAACCTTCCCGGGGGCAGCTGATGTCTTGGGCATCAACACTCTGGGCCATGTTCAGCCCCGGCATAACTTTTCATTGACTTCAGTGGGAGCCGTGTTCAGTACTGCGGAGCTCAGTCTGGATCTAAGTGGCCAGGTGGGACCGAGAACATAGAATGAAGTGGCAAAATCAAGCCAGCCAGACTCTGAGAACCAAGCATTCAATAAACAGGACCTCTGTGCCAGCTACTGTGCTAATGCGGAACACTCCCCTTCCCTCCCCCCCCCCCGCACCAGCTAATGGGTGCTGTGCACGCCTTCCCTTTATTAACACACAGCCCAATTATTGTTTATGCAAGAACCTGGTTATGGTTGCCCTCCCTATTGTGCTTTCACTCCTGTTTCCTGTATTTGAATCTCTTATCACGGTGTTGCCCCAGGATATGTGCTGGGGGGTGTTTTACAAGTTGATAAGCTTTTATTGCTGTCAGCTCCATATATGGGTCTCACGAGTAATGAGACAGGAGTGGTGGAGGGCGGGGGGTGTTTTCCCTTTTCATCCCCGCTCCCCCCCCCGCAGGCTCTGACTGGGGGAGATGGTGGACATAGGCTGAGTTTCCCTGTTGCTTGCTGCTTTATGCCAAGGGGTGCAGGAAGGGGAGTCTGTCTCAATCCCAGACTGGGCGATCCTAGTTGTGTGTGGCTCCCTCTCGCGTCCCGCGTTCACAGCACCTATCGCTGGGCAGTGAGGCTGCGGTTATTCCACGTACAAGGTGCTCAGTGCGTGGATTTTTTTCTCCCTGTTTCTAGAGGCGGCTGTAGAGTATGTGAGGAGCATGGCAAGCATCGCTGGCTAGGCCACAGGACCTGCACTTGGGAGAACTTAGCTCCACTCCCAGATCAGCCAGAGACTTTCTGTGTAACTTTGGGCAGGTTACTCAATCGACCCTGCGCTCCAGGCCCCCATCTATCCAGTGGAAATAATCCTTTCTGGCTTCACAGGAGTGTTCAAAGAATCAAATCAAGGAATAACTGTGAAGCACTCCCATGACATGGTGAAGCTGGCCATCTGAACACCTGGTGCAATTATAGACCTATAACTGCCCACCTGGACCCTTGTATTCTGGAATGGGAGGGCCTTTTTCTTGTTTAAGCTTATCTCATCTCCAAAGCAACATAAAGTAACCTGGGAAAAGACCCTTTTATTCCAGAATAAGAGCCTTCACATGGAGGGTCATAGTGGTATAACTGGACTGATAAAATATGCTGGTACGAGATGCCTCCCAGCTCTGAGAATCTGCCCGCTCCCACTCTATATGCTTGGAGTCAGTGTTCTCTAGCTGTCAGAGCAGGGGCCAATAAATTAGGACCCTGGGGCTGTACTCCTGAATCCGCCAGTGACTTTGGGGTGTGGGCTGGGACAAGTCACTTACCCGCCTCATGTCTCAGTTTCCCCATCTGAAAAATGGGGAGAATAATAGTTAACCACTTCGAAGGGGTTCTGTGCGGCTTAATTAATTACTGGGTTGTGAGGCCCTTTAGGCTCCTTTAATGCAAGGTGCTGGGGCAGCACAGAGTGCTATAAATCTTGAGCTCTGCTGTGTGGTTTCTTTTGCAGGAGGGTTATCTGGAGAAGGTGGGTGGGATCCGTGCATAGTGGGTGAGCTCTGCACACTTTAATCATGGCCTGTGAAGTTTTACTATTATATGAGAGGGGT
Source organism: Mesoclemmys tuberculata (assembly GCA_007922155.1). Lineage (NCBI taxonomy): Eukaryota > Metazoa > Chordata > Testudines > Chelidae > Mesoclemmys > Mesoclemmys tuberculata. The sequence goes on from ML675626.1 coordinate 21,946,843, forward strand.
TTTTTAATGTTAGCTCTGAAATAAACCAAATTGGAAAGTAACGGTTTTGCCAGATGCTGGCTGTCTCAGAACTTTTGCTCACTGTGTTGCCTTTGTGAGTATGTGTGTGTGTGTGTGATGGACAGTGATTAAAGAGGCTTTATTGGTCCCAGGGCAAAGCTGTCATAAGAAAAACCTATGTCCTGCCTATCAGCTACTGGTGAGGTGGCTAATTAATTCCTCTGCTTTGCCCCTTCCCCAGCAGAGAGCATGATGTACCTTCATGGCTTTTGTAGAGAATCTGAATGATCTCAAGTGGTTTCTATGGGATTTCACTTCAAACATGAAGGGGTTTTTCACACAGTCTATTCTAAGGCTGTTCACAAAATCTCTGTATCCTCAAACCAGCTCTAGCACCCCAGTACAAAGAATATCCCTTGCATGGTTCAGAACAAATCTGATTGTCCTCTGGCTGCTACTCCAGCCCTTTGAATGCTGTGTAGGGAGTGGACGGCTCTCTCCAAAGCTGTGAGGGATGGCATTTCTCTTCCAAAGATTTGTGGTTTAACTTTGCTGTGGTTCTGAAAGCTGGTGATCCCCTGCCAGGTATCCTTTTCTCCTGAATTGGTGGATACCAGTGCATCTGCTCACATTTCCCTGGCTACCATCTAATCTGCATTAGCATGGGGCAGGGTAATCGCTCAGTGTCAGCCAGCTGTGGTTTGATGATGACTGGTTTGTACGTGTCCCTGGGGCTGCAGGTGCAACTGTCTCTCACCCAGCATGATGCAGAGGAATCATGGCAATCTGTGACCCAAGACATTCAGTTAGGTGAGCTCTGGATTGGAAAGGCGAGGTTAATGGAGATCAGCATTTCAGGAAAACAAAACAACCAAAAGTTAATGTTCTCCATAAGACAGGGCCAGCTTTTCCCAAGCATTGCAGGGCAATGGCTGCAGAGAACCTGAGCTGCCGACAGGCCCCCAGGGCCTCAGTTTACACTGCACATACAGCTCACGGATCTAGTGACACAGCACAGTTGCAATTTGTAGTGTGGATGGGCCCTATTCAGATTGTAATCAGGACATGTCATGGGCTTTAGCCTGGTTACCCAATTCAGTTACATCACAGTTAGCTCCTGTCTCCGTTATACTTTTTTACCATATTGTAATAAGGTCAGGAGACAGCTATGTTGCCTCTAGTATAGATGGCCTCTCTGTGGCTATTGCGACAAGCAGATCAATGAGGGAAGTGTAAGTAACAAAGCAGATACTTGCAGAGGGTTCTAGAGGGTGGAAAATAAAAGCAGGATGTTAAGGTCTCCCCACCATCCTGAATGTCTCTCCATCCCAGGCAGTCTTGTGCTGTGTAGTGAACTACAGACCCATCTCCGTTTCCAGAGTCAAGTTTTTGAATGGTTCCTTGGTGTCAGGGAGCTGGGAACATTTATCTGGACTTGATCTCACTGAAAAATTTAGAAATAAATCTTCCAAGGGCTTTCCCAAATGCACACACTGAGCTGACAGCGGCATCCAATTGCACATGGAATGCCTTTTTTACTGGAGGCCATTTCTGCCTCATGTGGACTCTCTTGTTCTGCTGATTCCCGGTATGTTTCTCTTTCTCCAGGTTGCAGACATTCACTTCACATTTTATAGGGTCAGTGGCCGAGTCAGCAATGGTTGAGCAGATTAGAATTAATTTAGACTCCCCCTTACAAAATAACACCACATTGGAAGGATTCCAAACTTCTGCTCCAGAAAGAGGCCTCAGACTGAAATAGCCAGGGTGCTGCAGGCCAACATTGTTTAGTCTGGAAGGACCAGGTTTTCAAAGGAACTCAGCGCCCTACATCTTCCTGTGAAAACAAGAAAAGCTACTGGGCTATGAGCGCTTTTGAAAATGGAGTCCTGGATTCCTTGAGGACAGGGACAATGTTTCCTCTTGGTTCTGTGCCACATCATCTTCATCACAGCAATAGCCGGGTCACTCTTGCTATATGAGGGCCCAGGGTTCGGAGGGAGAGGTCAGGTGTGAGGTGACTTTTGTGTGGGTGCCTGCCTTCACTCTCTCTGGATAGCATTATCATGCCTTTGCTTTGGAGGGGCGTTTCCCACGCTGCAATGGACAGCCTCGTTTCAACGCAGGCTCATAAAGCCCTGCATAGCTTGATCTTTGGCAGGGAAAGGGCTCTGGCCAATGCTGAGGAATGATGGTACAGCTTCTCCCTGAGTTTGGGTTGCTGTTGGGATGAGCCATCCTGCAGCTGATTTTGCAGTAGCAGTTTGTTGGGCAGCTTTTCCATCTACCCACAGCTTTTTAGGATGCATGTCAGAGTGTCCCAAATCAGTCAGTCAAAATGTTCCTTTGGCATAAGGGTGAGGACCACGAGGGGGGGTCACAACTGGGATGAATAGGAGGGTGCCAAAGGCCTGGTCAGGGAACAGGCTGGCCTCTGTAGCAACCAATCAGGAAATGTGCTTGTTCCAAGTGGGCTGACAAGCTAGTTAACAAAGACCAGAAGGTCTCAGTTTGGGCACCCAAAAATGGAAGCACCCAACCGTTGAAGCCATTTTTTAAAATTTGGGCCAAAGCAGCAAAGCACCCAGAATATGTTCATTACTGGGTGATTTTCCAGTCCCAGCTTGCCTGGTTTTCAGTGCAGACATCTGGCAGAGCCAGCGAGCAGGCTGAGTGTGGAATATAATGAGTTCTGCAGAGGAGAGGTGCTGCTCCCAGCTTCTGGCCCTGGGGCAGGTAGTCAGTATTTTGTTTGTAAACAGAGGCAGGGTGATTAAGATAAGAAAGGGCTGGTAATTAAATTAACTTAAGGATCTGGAAGACATTAGATGAGCCTGAAAGCATTGCCAGGCACCCTGGTTCCCCTAGATCTGTAAAACAGGAATCCTTCTGCATGGGGGTGTTGAAGGGAGACCACAGGGGTTTAGTAGTAGTATCAGAAATACAGCCAAGGCTTTGTTTAGAAAAGAGGGAGCTGTGAAGGACATAGTGAAAAGAAGCCTTGGGCCAAAACCAAGAGAGTGGCATAGAGAAGTTCCCACTCCACCTGTGGTACTTATTTGGCCCCCTTACCATTGTACCTGAGCCCCTCACACTGTCTAACCTATTTCTCCTCACAGATCCTCTGTGTGGTAGAGCAGTGCTGTTATCCCCATTGTACAGATGGGACACTGAGGCACAGAGAAACTAATGGCCAGATTTGCAAAGGTATTTAGGCACCTATGGGGTTTTTAAAAAGGCCTAGAAGGTCAGGTGCTTTGTAAATCCCACCAGATGCCTAGCTGCCTAAAACTCTGTCCCTCGGGCACTGGCCTGAGATCATACAGAAGTCCATGGGGGAAAGTAGGAAAATGAACCCAGATGTCTCAGAGCTAGCACAATATCCACTGGACCAGCCTTTCCCTCTGTTGCATGTTGCAAAAAAAATGAAGTCTCTGATAGATGGAAGCAAAACCAAGGCCAGTTCTCTGAGATTCCAGCAATCGGTCCCAGGCTCTTGGGAAGGATGTCGGCTGACAGCATGAAAAGCAGCACAGAGGTCAGGAAGGATGAAGAAAGGGAGAGAGAAGGAGTCAGATGACAGGAGATCACTTGACCTCCCAGGGGGCAGGCTCTGCCCCATGCTGGGGTGTGGGGCAATGGCTGCTGTGCCATTTCGCATTGTAACTGAAAAGGTTTTTGTTTTGTCACTTTTTGTTCTGAGTTGTTGAGAAAAGGAACGAATACGAACATGCCGTATGAGTCTCAGATGTGTTTATGCCTCAGATTCTTAGAGTTTCAGCTGCATCCCAGCCAACTCCAGAACAAAGAACAGAAATTGCATCCACGGAGTCCATAAAGTTGATGATTGTTGAGGTGATTTGTATTATTCACTGGGCACCATCTGTGCGCTCAGCACCGTTCAGCAGGAAATGTAGTCCTTGAGCCAGTTCGTATAAAATGTGTAGCCATGGATAAGATGGCTCAGATATTTAAGTACGTAACGTATAGTTACTGAGCACATGTTAATTTTTATGATTGGAGGTGCTGATGGCAATAGAAGTCTTACCTGATTAAAGACTGGAAGATTTGACCCTCCAACTTTTTTTCAAGAGGAAGAGCTGCCCAGAGCTCCCATGCCTGTTTATTTTCCTTTCCTGCCGGCAGTGGCCCTGATATACCTCAGAAGGCTTAAGCGCTTCTCCAGCTGTAAAGGGCAGGAGTAACTTGGCCTTTAGTCCCTCATTGGGAGCAGCAAATGGCACCAGCAGCTCTGAAGATATCTGTGGTGCGGCAGGGAGTGGAAAACAAGTGGGCAAAAGATAGTCCTTTAGCTCCTTTAAAGCTTTGCATATGGGAGTGTCCCTCTGGCATTAAGGGTCCCCCTCAGTATTTGAGCTGCAGAGATTAGGCGGCTGTTTCAGCTCTTTCAACAGTAGAAATCCAGGCCCTTAGCTCGGAAGGGTCAACCCCTTGGTGCAAGCCGAGACGGCAACTATCCCAGCTCAACACTGAGGAGGAGGGAATTCCGGCCCCCTGCAAATGACATGCCTCCTTCATCGGAAACGGAGCGGTGTCAGAATCATGAAAGAGGTGGTGAGTCCTCAGCAGATTCAGTCCCGCCGTGCTTTTTGTCTCCTGCTGGGCTGGCCAGAAGGGCTGAGCAAAGTGCCGTGGGGGCAGGGATGCTAAACAGACATGCTGATCGGGGCCAGTGGTACCCTTGTGGAGCTGGCATGAGGAACGAAACCCCTGCTTGCCACTGCCCCCAGTCCGTGTGTGTCGTGCCCAGTGGCTGGCAGGGAGACAGTTAGGTCTGAGATAAGCTGGCTGGCATCCGACGTACTGTGCAAACAGGCAGAGATTATCCCGGCAGCTCGTGGTTATGAGGCACGAGTGAACCAGGGCTTAAAGATAATGTTCAAGCTCCGAATTTAGCCACTGGCTGTGGAGTGCTTCAGACTCTGGAAAGGCAAATGGCACATTGGGCTTACAGACTGGGCTTCAATGTTAGCTGGGGGCCCGTCCTGCACGCTGGGATGAAGCCAGCCATACAAACAGGCATCTGGGTCTCGCCAGTGCAGGGGGCATGTATAAAGATCTGCTCTGGGAATTATTTTGGGGAAGTTCTGTGGCTTGTGCTATACAGGGGATCAGGCTACAGGATCACAATGGCTCCTCCTGGCCTTAGCATCTATGAAAACTACAACCTCTGCCTTGAATTCCTCTCCTGGCTCCATCCAGCTCATCCCACCTTCCACCCTTTTCACTCCACTGACGGACGATCCCTACTGGTCAGATGTCAGGGTCCGTGCTCCATCCTCATCCTTCTTTGCCTCTTGTGTTTGACACTACCTCTTACTCAACAGCTTGTCCTCCCCTGGCAGGTGCTGCACACTGCTTCCCTGGTGGGCCTACCTCTCTGGCCATCCCTTTTCTATCTCTCTTCCTGATTTCTGGGTGAGCTCATCCACTCACCCCATTTTAACTCCCATCTCAACCTCGGCATCTCGCAAACCTACCTCTCCACTCTGGAGCTTTCATTCTCTATCCCAGACCCATGTGCCAACCTGTCTCTTCAACATTGCTTCCTGGATGTGTTGCTGCCAGCTTAAACACAACGTGGCCAAAGATGAACGCCTTGTCCTTCCTCACAAGTGCTCCCCAATGGCACATTCTCTAATCTCACCATGCTCCCCATCACCCAGGCCTATAACCTGCCAGCCGTCTGGCAGTCGTCCCTCTCTTCTGCTCCTCACATTCAGGCTGTGCCCAAATCTCACCATTGCTTCCTGCACAATGTCTCTCAGATCCAACCTATTCCCTGGGGTCTCAACTCAAGCCAAAAACTCTCACCCAGGCCCTTATTTCACTGTTCTTGGGTCTCTGGATTCACCTCAGTCAGGGACACTGTAGCCCTCTGTTCTCACACTTACCCTTCCAGAGGTAAGGATCTGTAACATTCTCCTCACTGAGCAATGGTTTGGCCCTTCGTACTGGCTCTGACACAGCTGCAGATTTGGTGGCCCTGCCAGGAAGCTGAGAGAGATTCCCAGCAACCAGGACTTTTTCCTGGGGAAGACCCTTAGGTGAGTGAGTAGCAGTGAAGCATTTGGAAATCCCCTGCTGTTGATATACATGACACATATCGAGCATGGGGGTTCCTAGTGCCAGGGACACAGAGGGAAAGAAATCATCCGCTGGAGTCCTGGCTGAAGAGATGAGGGGATTAGGTTCAGGCTTTTCCCTGCATCACTTCCCAATTAGTCTCCCATCTCCTTTTTCTCTTGTTCAAAGCAGTAAGTGTCATTAATCTGTAAGGGGTATTAATGCTGGGCTGAGCTCTGCATGCTCATTTCTCATCTGACCTTGCTCAGTCACACAGGCTCTAATAGTTTTTGCTGCTCAGTTATGGCTGTTAAATGTACAAAGGCCTCCGAGTAACCTGATCATCTTAGGCTGTTGTCCACTGAGCCCCCTGCATCAGGGGCTTTTTGAAGGCAGGAATGTTGCTGCGCATGACCAAGTTTGTCCCAGTGATGGTCCTGAACTCTCATCCTCAGACCCCCTATCTGGAGGAGTTACAACGCACGAAGAATTGGATCAGCCTGTGTCTTCTGGCTTCCCAGTGCCACTGTGCCCTGCAAGATGTCTGCTACTGGCAATCCAAGTGGCTCCAAAGGACGGAAACAGACACACCAAGGATCATGAAATGCTAATAGGAGACAATAACAGACAGAGCCAAGGCCAGGTTCCTTTTGATGTGCTCCATCCTAGACATGTGGGAATATCTGGAGGAGCTGGATCCAGAAATAACCTCACTAAGCACAAAGCCAGAACATCTATGCAGGGAATCTGACCTGACTTAGTTATTCAGGTTGTGAACGATAGTTGCTATTATTAGAAACCTGTCTATATCGAATCCCTGGCTATAAATACCCTCGCACATCAGTGGGGTTTAGAATATGGATCTGGGTCAGAATTTGGTTGGTAGCTGCTAGGTTCTAGGCAAAACCAAACCCCTGATCAGAACCCCTCATGCTTTGGGGTCTTTGAATCCCAGTTTAGAAAAACGGATTTGGCAATGCCATTGCGGCTGACTAACACACCCCCTTTTCAGCACCGTTCTGCCTGTCCTAGCAAGACAACTGACTTAGCAGGCAACATCGTTCTCCGCTAATGAAGCAGGCTTTGGGTGTTTGCCCCTAGCAGCAACACAAACAGTGCTACTGAAGGAGGTGAGGGGAAGTGGACAAGATGCTAACGCTGTTGCTGACACTGACTAAAACTATGGATGAGCCCAAACCAGAGGGTTTGGCTGCATGTCCCAGATCCCCATCCCCAAAAGGAAGGGGAATTCAGCTCCTTTGTTCCTCATTCTGGTTAAAACCCCACCATGTGACACTGTCCCTTGGTGGGAAGGATTGCAGCTGATGTTTTCAAAGCTGCCTGTTAGAGACTCCCCTGTCTAGATTTCAAAGCAGTCCGGCAGCGCTGCCCTCCCATCGGAGGTGGCTCTGTAGGATTCCGGCAGCTTTGTAATCTGAAACAGTGGGATTAGTAGCGACTGTGTGGCCGATGACTCCAGCCGTACGAGGGCATGGGATCATGCTGCAGGCACAGACATTCCACATCCATCCATCAGCCTGGGTCCAGTGAGAAAGGGCATTCGGTGAAGGGACTGATACAGTGAGTCCAGTAAAGCCTTAGGCCTGGGGATCCCACAGCCCCATAGCACCTGCTGGTAGCTTGGTTGCTAGACGTACACCTTCTGGACTGAAGCAAAGAATGGGGACTGCCGCTTCCTAAAGCTACACATCTCCTGTGTGTCAGATGGAAATGTACCAGCATACAGTGGATCTCAGTCTGTTCAGTGACCTGGGAATAGAAGATACACTAGCCTTTCACCAAATACCCTGTGTCCATTGTCCTACTCCCCCTACAGCAGTCCCAGGTTGGGTTTCTCTCACACTTACTTCTACAATAGGCTGAAACTCTATTCCTGGAGGGGAGAAGCTTGATGGAATTTGCACTGGCAGATGGTGGGGAGAGAAAGAACCTGAGAGCGAGTTGCCTGAAGGCACTGGGAACACAATATCCAGTGAGGGAGCAGAGAACAAATAGCCAAAAGTGATTGGCTTGCCACACTTTTGGAGTCAACAGTGCACAGTCCCTTCCTCTGTGCTCCATAGACTCACAGGCACAGAGCAACTTTGTACCTTATCAAAATGGCTTTCTTTCTTTCTTGAATGATGGCCTCTCCCTTCATGCACCTGGTCCCAATCCCAAGGGAATCTCTCTCTTTTCTCTTTGAATCATTCTTCCCTGTCCTCCCACCCACATGCAGCATGTTTAAAATGCTGGAGATAGCTTTTCTTGGGGCCTGAGCACCTAATTACTAGCATTATATTGACCAATTGTGAAGCTGTTCAGAGAAAGGCAAGAAAAAATGAGCAGCATGAATCATGAATGAAATGAAGCATGAACGAAATGTAGGGATTGTTTTAAGAGGAAGATTATGAAAGCTAAATCTCCCTAATTTAACTAAAACCTTATCTACACTAGCATTAGGGTGTGAAAAACCACCCCCCAAGCGACATAAATTAAGCACGTGTGTAGCCATGTCAATAGGAACATGTGTGTAATTAAGCACATGTAATTAAGCACATGTGTAGCCATGTCAATAGGAGCAAGACATGATAAAACCTGTTGCTCAGGGGGTGTTTTTTCACACCCCTGCATGACATAAATTTTGCCAGCATAAGTGGTAGTGTAGACATGGCCATGGTTATACTGACATAACTTCATAGTGTAAACGAGGGCTTAGATTGTGCCATAGCTTCCCTAAGAGAACCTTATCACAAGGGGGTACTTAAACCTATCTTGGGCAATGTACACATAAAGGAACTTCATGGAGCAATCTGGCTTTTGGCAGGGAGAAGGTCTACGAGACAAGTCCATTCTGTGAAAACATCGGCGAGATTTTGATTTTGTTCCAGTGAGGAAATGAAAACAAATTTCAAAACCTCAAAAGTTGTTGCGACGTGGACGATATTATCCTCCAGCCAGTTCTATTGAAGAGTCCATCCTGTGGGTCTAATTTTGTTGCTCTCTGCCTCTTCCCTTTGCTCTGACTTTCAGGAGCACAATGGCATCTTCTTCTTATGAAGTTTTATTTTCACCAAACGTCTTCACTAGCAGTGGAGCGTCTCCATAGCCTAGATACAGTTTGCACAGAAACAATGTGTGCCTTTCATGCTACTTCTCTGTGAATGGAGGTTCACCGGGCCTGAGCTCATAAAAAGTAGAAATGAGTCCAAAGTAGAACACGGGATGGAAATCTCCTTGAACTCAGAGTGCGTTTGCATCTATATCTAAGCTTGGCATATCTGTTCCCCTCTCTAGCAGCAGGCAGATTCCTCCAACTTGGTGCACTGGGAAAATCAGACAAATTCATCGCACATTGATTTTTGTTAACTAGTTTTCTTTGCATCAATTGGTACAGTCTTGTAACAATTCAACAAAGACTTTCCAATTAGTCATTGCAGAACAGCCACACATTCACTGGATAAACATTAGCTGCACAAAAATCCCCCCCGGCTTGCACTGCAGTCACTCCCCCATGAGTGCCAACATATGCTTGGGTATCCAGAGTGACTGCACGTGTATCAAGACCGCTCTTCCTAGGTCACCATGACTGTTTTCCCACTCGAGGACATAACAGAAGATTCTTTCAACAACATTTCCTTTGAAAAATAATCCATCTAGCTCTGTTTTTGAAAACTGCTCCATATTCTGCACAGGAAGAAGTTAATTACTGTCCAGGGGGTGAGGGCGTGTGTTCTCAAATTTTTTAAATGTTTAATTTTCTTGAAAGAAAAACCATCTCTGATCTCTGTTGGATCCTCTCTCTGTTTACACAGAGGGTTTCTATTAGCAGGGCCAGAAACACACCCCCAGTGGCCTCATCCTTGTTCTTTCCTCCTTACCTCAAAACAGGAACTCTCCCAAGGGGTGTGTGTCCTACCTCATTATGAGCCTCTCGGCTGAGCCGTAACTGGAATGGCCTTAGCTCTGGGAACTCACTCTAGCGTGAGGTGGCCCAGTCCAGAGATAGGGTTGTTGAGAGTACCCAGTATCATTGCACCTGGGTAGCAGTGGGTGGCTGAGGGTGAAGAGGGTTCTCCTCTTGGACTCCAGTTTGAGTCCTGGATTCATTCCTGCTGTATATAGCATATCTTTGTCATGAGTGTCTTACTAACATCTGCTGAGTTCAGCCATGTACATTCTGGTGTGGCCTAATTAAGTGTCCTTGTTCACTCCCCTTCCTTTCCTTTTCCCCTAATAGCTTTTCTTCCTCTCACTCTTCAGTAGTACAACGCTCATTATTTGGGCTATGACAAGCTATTCCACTCACAGGTGCGGGGAGCACTGAGCAGTGTTAGGAGCACCGAGGGGTGGGGAAGAAATTCATCCGGGTCACAGCCTCTTCCGGCAGGGGGCAATGGGGACAACGTGGGCTGCGGGGAGAATGGCAGTGAGCCCACTCTCAGCCGACTCCAGGAGGCATTGCTGGGAATAGGGCAGGAGCACGGACTGTGAGCGAGTGTCGTCTCCTTTCCTCCCAGCGGGAGACATTCTTGGGAGGGCTGGCATGGGGACGTTGGATGTAGGGGAGCTCACAGCTACTCTGCTCCCCTCTTGCCCCAGCAGGAGGTGGTGTTGGGCATGGCCCAAGAGTGCCAGGCATGAGGGAGCTCAGGGAACTCCAGTCCCAACCCCTCCCAAAACTCAGGGGGTCACTGTAGGGCATGCCGGCCATGGGGAGCCTCTGGCGTTTTCCGTTCCAGCTGCCCCTAACAGGAGTCACCCCAAGGAATGGACCTCCGAGTGCTGCTTCTCGGGGAGCTCTTCTATTCCCAGCAGAAAACAGAGTAGAGACTGGACAGGCATGCTGGGTGGTGGGGAGGGGTGGTGGGTAGTGCGAATCCCAGTTGCTACAGTTCCTGGTATCAGGGGGGTGATGTAGGAGGGTTCAGGCCACTGGGGGCCAGTCCCAGATGTTCTTGGCTGGGGCTTTTGAGCAAGCTGGAAAGGTCTGCGAGGAGCTGTTGCTCTTTGGCATAATCGCCACGAATATCTGCATGTATTAGGCTGGCAATGCGGCTGATCCGTATCCCTTTAAAGGTTCGTATGGGGGGGTTGCTTTCCTTTTGTTATTGCTGCTTCTCTCCCCCCTGTGGGAGCTGCTATCAGGGGATATGGGGCTGCTTCATTTCACCGACGAAAGGAGTTTAATGAGGATGATGGCGCTCACCATAAACCCCACTTGAGTTGGAAAATTGTTATTGTAAGGAAGTGGTGCCTGACAGGAAGCACCCCAGAGCAGTTCAGCTGGTCGAGCTCCAAGCCATCGGACGCCTTGGGTTTCCTTAGCCCGGCATGATATATGGGCGTACGTGTGTGTGACAGAGAGGGCACCATCTCTGCTCCCACCACAGCAACAGCAGTTTGTCTCTGCCAGTCTCTACACAGAGGGCAACGCCACCCACCCTTTCTTCTCTGCACCACCTTGCTCTCTTTCTTAATTAATGATTATTCATCTTATTGATTTGTCCTTCTTTTTCTCTCCCTCTGTCCTCTACTTCCCGTCACCTCTCTGCTCTGTTACCCAGCCCCCCTTCCCCCAGCTTTTTTTTACCTGCCCTTTTAGGACTTGGGCTCACAGTCCCTGCCAAGTTGCGCCCATCCCTAGAGTGAGAGAACATGCGTCATCGTGTTTCCCAGCGAAAGAAGACATCACTGGGCGTTTGGGCTTATGGATTCCCTCCTCCCTTTCCAGTCTGTGCTAGATTGAGCCAGATGAATGGCATTCCAGGATATTCGCCTGCTCTGAGAAAAGCCCAGAGAAGGGAGCCGTCAACTTAGGGGGCCCAGTGTTTGAAGCCATTGAAGCTTGGTGGATGTTCTGTGGAATAATTATCTACTAACCTTAGATTTTGTGAGGCCCATGTGACATGTATGTAGGCAGAGGTTGGCGCTAAGTGGTGGAGGAGTAGGGGTGGGAGGGGACAGCTCCAGCCTGGGAGCGGGAATCGAGCTACTTGTCAGTGTGGGTGGAGATGGAGGGGATTAGTGGCTGGCGCGGGAGAATGAATCATAGTTCTGTCTCGGAGGACTGATGGAGCGTTTCAGCTCCTGCCTAGGGCGGCTGGGTCTTGGGGTTGTCAAGATGACCGTTGCTGCCTCACACATCTCGTACCCTTGACCCTGGCTAGCGAGCTGTCCTGGAACAATCTGCGCTGCCTGGCTCTGTCCATAGCTCAAGTGTTGGGAATGTCCGGGTGCAAAGGCCCCAAGCAGGCCTCTGCCCCCGCACAAGGGGCCAGGCCACGGAGAGCCCAGACAGGGGAACTCTGGAAGAAGACTCAGAGGCAGATTCATACCACCATGCTGGGGGAGAAATGGGCACATTCAGAGAGCATGAACAAAAGGGCCTGTGCTGGAGGGGAGAAGAGCAAGAAGGGCAACTGCTGGACCATTAGGGAAGTAGGAGGTTCAATCTCTTTCTGCCATTGGGCTCCCAGGCTGCTCTGTGCCAGAGTATGCACACTCCTGTTTGTCCCCAGAGCTGTCACAGACCCCAAGGGAGGGGGCGTTTGAGGAGCTACAAGCGCACTTCAGCCGGGTCAGGACTCCTCACAGCTTGGTTTTGGCAGCGGGGGCAGCAGTTATTGTTTGGAATGTAATGTCGGATGGATCGTGTTGCTGGAGTCGCACCACAATGACTCTACTTTTGAAAAATGTCCCTGTGGAGAGTTCCTTTCCCCCGCTGCCCCTCCAGACCCAAAGACAACTTCTGATCAGCTGAGAAGATCTATATTTGTGATATTTCTCTTGCTGTCTCTTTTTATCTCTCCACTGGGAAAATTGCTGGCTAGAAAGTTAGCCAAACATGTGTGTGTTTTCTCTCCCGTCTCTTTAGCAAGCGTGAGCCAAAATATGTCTGTCTTTCTCCTTCCTGCCGGGCAGAGTGTGTGGTACAGAGGTTGATAAAGCCAAACCAGCTCTCTCAATCTCTTGCTCTCGCTCTCTCTCTCTCTCTCTCTCTCACTCACACACACACACACACACACACACACACACACACACTCTCTCTCTCTCTCTCTCAATCTCTCTCTCTCTCCCTCTCTCTCTTTTGCATCCCACAGCAGTGGGAGCTTTAGGGATACAACCGGGCAGATTAGTAGCAATTACTGATTTATAAAAGCCAGAATTTCCTAAGCGCCCTTTAATCTGAGTGCTCTGCAGTCGAGAGAGACACTGGTGGGGCGCTGCTGTGGAGACTAGGATCCTGTGGTAGGCGGGAGGAAGAGGGCAGGAATAACGTGTTGGCTTTAAACAGGCATCCTCTTTCCCCAGCATGCGGGATGCCAAGCAGGAAAGGGTGGACCCCAGCCCTGAGCATGATGCTGGAACAGAGAGGAAAGGAAAGGGTCAGGAACAGGAAGGGCAGTACAGAGCATGCTTCGAGGGCTCTCACAAGGCAGGCGCCCTCAGCGGGTCGACCCCGGCGTGGGGAGGAGACGCCTGACACCGCGCTCCTTGGAGACGTTTTGCCTCTCCTCCTTCCATCTGCTCCAGTGCAGGATGAGGCAAGGGGCAGAGAAGCCGGGGGTGCTGAGACTGTATTGAATCAGGCCCAAGATAAACAACGCACTGCCGCCATCCCTTCTGCCCTTCAGAGAAAACATCGGTCCTGGTTTCCAAGCAAACAGGGAAGCTATGGCAGGCCCTTTCCCCCTGGCCCTGGTCCAGCAGAGAGACTGCACTCTGGCTGGAACAGACATTAACCCCAGGCAGTCCAGAAGATGGTGTGAACAAACTCCCAGGGCTGGGTCAAGCAGGGTTCTCCCAGAAACTTTGGGAATTGCTTGCACTTTGTATAGGATTTGCCTAGCAAGCAGCTTTGGATTCCTCACTCCAACACTAGCTGCATTAAAAAAAATATTTGTGCAACTCCCAGGCTGCTGTCCCAGGCATCTATATCTAAACTTGGCATATCTGTTCCCCTCTCTAGCAGCAGGCAGATTCCTCCAACTTGGTGCACTGGGAAAATCAGACAAATTCATCGCACATTGATTTTTGTTAACTAGTTTTCTTTGCATCGATTTGTACAGTCTTGTCTGGTGAGACAGTGATGAGGTTTCCTATGATGGTACCAAGCCTTCAGCTTTTGGTATATTCCGACAGCCTGCTCTGAGCTGCAGCGAATCAGGAGAATGATGTCCTGTGGACTGTCTGCCATGCCACTCTCCATCTGGTGTCCTCTGCATTGCCACACCCAGATACCTGCCACTTCCTCCGACCTGATGATCCAGACTGCAGGCAAGTCGAAGTGCAGCCAAACAGAGAAGCTCCTGTGGGTCACATCAAACATCTGCACCCAGCCCCACAGTTTTAGTAAGGACCCACTGCACTGATTATCTAGAAAGCGAACAGGGGGATTTCCTGTAGGGAGAAGCTGTGTTGCTGTGCAGCCTAATCTCTGCATTGCAGTTTGCAGGCCAGATTAGGAAATAAAGACAAAGGTGCAACTGGCGACTATTGCAAGTGGAAATAAGCAAAATTCCCAAGACAGGACTGTGTTTCTGTCTTGTACAGACAGGCCAGACCCCAGCGTTCTCTGAGCAGACGTGCTCTTGTCCCACACACGCTCCCACCTAAGCAGGTGACTCCTGTTCTATGACACACTGAGGTGCATGTGGCTCTCCTAGACAGCCCTTCTGCCGGATGCAGCATCCCATATGTGACCCAAGGCATGCACTTCTTTCTGTGAAACACAGACTGATGCACATGGGGCCTGGAACGAATGACTCACTCCCTGAAAGCTGTAAGCTGTAAGCCTTGGTTCTTTCTTTTGACAGCAGTCTGGTGTGCTTCCCTTTGCGGCAGATTCTCCCCTCACTACATGGGCGACAAATAATTGGCCTTCTGGTCACTTGGCGCCTTTACTGTATTGAAGTTACCGAACCCTTCCTTTCTCTTCTTTCACCCCAGGAACCTTCCATTCTTCATCCCATCCTTATGGGGCACTCTCTCCAGAGGCAGTCCAATGAAATCCATCCATTTTTGCACATGGGAGCTGTAACAAGATGGGCTGAGTGCGGACACGTGACTGACCTGGTGGCAGACCCAAGTATGCCCATGATGGGGTGACTCTTTACTTGAGTGGCAGCTCAGTGTAAATATTTAACAGCCCTTGTAAATATTTTACTTCCCAAACATGAGTCAGGATGGAAAAAATAGCCCTTGTTAGGGAATCTAACCCGTGCTGGCCTCTGAGACACTTCGGAGAGCTAACCGCCGCCTGGCTTTGGGTCTACAAGGTGGCGAGAAGGGAACTGAGCACTTATTTAGAGTCTAAGTGCTTCCAGGCAGGGCCTGCCTTCTGCTGTTTGTATAGCGACCCAGCAGAACAGGGCCCTGATTGTAGCTGGGACTTGGAGGCGCTATCCTCAAATAGATCAGAATAACCTGAACTTCACTTGAGTAAAAACCGTCAGCGCCCAGCTAAAAGGGAAACTTGTCTCGCTGACGTTTATGGAGGCCCTGAAGTTAGCGTGCGGCATGGTTTTAAAGGCATCTCCTTGTGCATTCCTAGTGTGAGAGCACTCTGCCGGGAAGATATGCATTGATGAGTCCTTAAGGATGTGCACAAACACTACACAGCAGGGCAAAGTCTGCTCTCCCTTGCTGTTGAAGCTGATTTGCGCTGGCGTATGTGAGAGCAGAATTTGGCCTAATGAGTGCCTCTGAGCAAACAGAGAGCACATTCACCACTGACGTGAACAGGGGCCACTCCACTGAGTTTAACAGAGCTGATCCTGTTTGCTCCAGCAACGAATTTGGGCCACAGTCTATACATGAGACATTTCAATCCTCTAAAAACATTTCCACTCCGCCTGGGCATGTAAAGAATGTAGGCCTGCCTTGTGCTGCTTTCTCCCCTGCATGTAGGTCTAACCTACAGATTTGCCTGCCAATATAATTCCCAGCACTTGCGTCTGAAATGGCACACATTTGCTGAAGAAAGGTGCTGTACATGCAAATGTGCTGAAAAGCCTTTTGTCAAATACTTACTGTACCATCTGCCCAGCGCTCCATAGCATTCCCATACTTTTTTTGCTGAGCGCCCCCCGCCCCAGCCGATGGGAGTCGCATAACACCCCCCCACACACAGCACCTACCTGCCCACGGCAGACAGTGACACCCAATGGACTGGGCAGGGTGGATCTAGCCCCAGAGGAGCCCATGGCAGCACAATGCAGAGTGGACCAGGGCTCTTCTCTCCCTTCCCCCCTGACCAGAGCCTTTTGTGCCCACAGGCTCTGGAGGGTTTAAAATATGCAGGACTGTGGCTGGTTGGGTGCCTGGGCCCGGGCAGGGCGGCAACAAGGAGACTGCTCAGGGGAGTCCCCAGGGATCAGGGAGGGGATGAGAGTGAGAGCACCAAGCCACTGGGGCGGCAGGATTGTGCTGTCCCCCACTGCTGGGGACTCCCTGCACAGTCTCCTGGCTGCTGCCCTGACATGGTCCAGACCTCTGGCCAGCTGCAGCTCCACACCCCACCTCCCTCCCCCACAATAACCTCCTCATGCCCTCCCAGGGGGGAGCACCCCGCTGTTGGGAAACCAACGCCACAGCGTCATGCTGCAGAACAATGGCAGGACCCCCAGGCTGCTTCGCACCGTGTTTTGGTCAGAGGAGTCAACCGTGGAAAGTGGGAGGCAGAAACGTTGCTGTGTGCTTGGAGGCGTTTGTTCTGATAATAGTTTAGACAAATATTTACAGGCGAGCCTGTGTTAGCACTTGGGGGAACATGCAGAGGGGAACGTGGGGTTTTTCAGTAGATGTGTGAAAGTGAGCAGCACCAGCTTCAAGTCCGAGGAGGAAAAGGCCTACTTGCACCAGTGATTCGTCGTGACCGGCGTTCAGTAGTTACAAGTTCTCCGTGGAGGCAGAAATGAAAACGACCGCATCGGCGCCATAAGTGATCTGTTTTGGCAGGGCTCTTGTGTCAATGCCTCTGAAATAAGACAGCTTAGCCTTGGTCAGGGAGTCTTTCCCAGTCAGAGGGCAAGCGCCCCCTTGTTCTTTGGCCTAGTTAGGCATAGCCACCTATATTCATGGGTAGTGCCAGACACAGCAGCTATTGCAAGTGCTCTGAAATGTGGTTTCCTGCTGCAGATGTTTGCTAAATATTTACCCTTGGTGTGTTATGAAGCAGCTAGTGCATCTTCAGAAGTGGGTTTACCACAGAAATGAGATACTCTGGCTAATGAACATGTTGGCTCAATCCTGCTTTTATGAAGTACATGAAAGAAAAGAGCCACACACACCGCCCCCCCTTCCTACCAAGAGGCACTTCAGCCTGATACACTGTGCCTTTAATCAAAAACTAAAACCTCAACTGACTCTTATTGTTCTACCCTCTGAAATGTTCACTTCAGTCTTTTTAAAATATTCATTTGCTGCATATCATTGGAACAAGAGCTCCCAGATTTTTGTCTAAACTATTCTCTGTAAGTCCTACATTCCAGTTTGACATGGTTCCAAATCATATTATTTAGTAATAATGTAAGTATGTCTTTACTTAGAATAATTCTATCTGTTTTAAGACTATTTGTAAAACCACTCCATTGACAATTTTATCTGTTGATCTTACCCACTTTCAGAATATTTGTAAAAATCCTATTTTATAGGTGCTTAAGTCAAAAATGAAATGATGTTAGCTTTAAAAGACATGTAAATTCTTCAGCTTGGAGTTTGCACTGAGTGATTGGAGTGTGAATGGCTGAGCAATTGAAGTGGGTGTAGACAGGGAGAGTTATTGAACAATTGGTCTAAGTAAGGAATGTTAAAACATCATGAAAAAAACACCAGCCTCACCTCAA
Organism: Mesoclemmys tuberculata; assembly: GCA_007922155.1. Taxonomy (NCBI): domain Eukaryota; kingdom Metazoa; phylum Chordata; order Testudines; family Chelidae; genus Mesoclemmys; species Mesoclemmys tuberculata. The sequence continues at coordinate 21,964,779 of ML675626.1, forward strand.
ACCTTTGAGGGAGTAAGAAAGGAGCGAAGATAATAACTTTTACCACTCATTTGGCCAAAGAGGAGTCCACCCTGATAACTTTGGAGTAAGCCCACTTCAAAGAACAAAATCTGATCAGGCTTGCAACAATGTGGGTGATTAAGGATCATACCAAATGTAGATGCAGCATGACAGAGCAAAAACCCATAGACTTACATGGGATCTTTTTCCTATAAAATGGGACAGAAAGATGAAGGCTGGAGGTTCGGGTCTACATCACCACACCATCCAGAAGTAACAATGCGCATCGGCAGAACCTTGCTCCTCACCCTCATGCTACAGTCACCTGGCCAGTGACTACCACGCACAACAAGAGACTGGTAACTATAACATCTGTGAGACCCCATGTATGTTTGTCTGTCTGTGTATGTCTGTCTTTGTCTATGAGTGTGAACGAGAGTACCAATTGAAACGTGTCAATGGAGTATACTTTATTAACAAGAATCGCTGTATTTGTAATCACTAGGTAAAACACAATATCGATATTGTTACGATGTTGATGCTGGTTTCCTGGTATTTACATTATTGATGCTATATCACTAAGGCAAGCACAATATTGATATTGTTGCAGCGTTAATACTGTTTCCCTGCTATTTGTATTCACAATAAACATGGCTCGTTGCCTTGTCCCCGGAAAAAGATCCTGTGATATTTGTCATTTGAACAACAAGCATCTCTATTTACTAGAGGTTCTCCTGAGGGCCATGCCCCCAACTCCCATGGGAACCAGATGTTTCTCAAAGCACTTTGTGACCGTCCAGTGAATGAAAAAAGTTGCACTTTGAAACCCAAGGCCTGCGTCTGAGCCCACTTACACCCATTTTATGCCAGCATAAGCCTGCTGATTTCATTCGAGTTGCTCCTCACTTGCTCCACCGCCAGGGAGAGCAGAGCGGCTCATTTGCTGTATCCCCATCTGTACACGTCAGCTCTTGTGCCTTTAGGCTGTAAGCACTTCTGGGCAGGGACAGTCGCTCTTCTGTGTTCGTACAGGGCCCTGCAGTTGAGCATTAGTCTCATTTGAACCCATAGAGCCGTCCAGACTGGCGCTTATGCCATTAAAACTGATGTCGCTCAGGAGGTGTGGTTTGTCACGCTCCCGAGCGACAGAGGTTTGGCAGGCATGAGTGCTAGTCCAGACACAGCCATCGTTACCACGGTGAGGTAGGGACATATTATCATTCCCACTTTCTAGATGGGAAAGTGAGGCACAGAGAGGCTGAGACCCTTAGCTAAGAGCGCACAGGGAATCGGGAACAGAGCAGGGATTTGAATCCAGGTTTCCTAAGGCCTTGTCTACACTAACAAGAGTGTAGGTGTGAAAAAGACACGCCGCTGAGCGACAGACATTTTGCCAGCGTAAGCGCGCGTGTGGCCAGCGCTGCGTCGGCAGGCGCGTGTTTGTCATGCACATAGCTTCCACCGCGCCTTTTGGTGGTTTTATTATGTTGGCGGAGGAGCTCTTCCCCATCAACATAACACGAGGGCTCTTACAGCAGCACGGCTGTACTGATACAGCCGTGTCTCTGTAAGTTTTAAGTGTAGGCTAGCCCTTAAGCCTGAAGTTGCTGCCCTAATGAGTGGGCCATCCTTCCCTCCGCTCTTTCAATCGGTGATTTTTACATCTCTTTGGTCAGTTCCTAAGGTTGCTCAGTACAGAATTCAACCAGAGACATCTGAGTGGACCTGATTCACGCATTACTCCAGGGTTTCTCCACCATTGCATTTCTCCCTGCATGCTCCACCGGGTTCCTGAAATCAACGGTTACGTTGGCATAAAGCTGGAGTCCCGCAATGCTGAAGAATCACATCCATTCCTGCAGAATGACCCAGTTCATGCCTAGTGCGTCACCTGCACCGGGAATAGCTTTGGAGGTTCCAGGGTGACTCGAGGACTTGCATTGCCCTCCCTAGCGGCTCGATGCGGCTTTTTACAGGAAAAGGGGCTCGTCTACGGGCTTGTTGCACAAACCGAGCGAATCCCCCGCATGTCACAGTGGGGAGATTAATGGGGCCCGTTCCCGGGATGGTAATGATTGAAGAGAAGAGGTTTCTTTGTTGGATTTGGGAAGAAGCTGCCCCTGAACTCCCCTTTTATTGGGCTCTGGCCTTTTTCATGTCTTTCTTTCTTTCTTCAGCTGGCTGCTCAACACAAGCCGCCTCTGAATTCAGTAATGTCCTGCTTCTCCCTCCCCACCCCCGGCACCATCTGCTCACCAAAGCCAGCAGCCCAGGAGGTAGGTATTTCCTCGCTCGCCCTATGTTAAAGCTCTGGATCCTGGGCTCCTTTGTGACATTTCACCCCCTCTCATTCCTTTGCTTTAACTTGCCTCTTAAGTCCCCTCCCTTCCTCCCCCCCCAACAAAAGGAATGAAGTTGGGAGGGGAGAGGTTTCCCCAGTTCTGTAAAGAAATGTTAAAGTGTGTCCCGAGACAAAGACTGTCCCCTTTGCAACCTGCCAGCTGCCTCTGGCACAAAAGAGGAGAAGGGGATGGGGGCCTGCGTGGTTGTGGGGGGCACTTTGTGACCTGAAAGGAAAAACCTTGAGAAAGAAACAGAATAAATATCCCCTCCTTCCGCCCCCTCTTAACAAGAGGGGACAGAATCAAACGCTTTTGTTAAGTGAGGGGCTGTCCCCACACCAGTTAACACGGCTTCTTCACCCCATCCTGACGTCAGACTTTAACTCACTCTGCATCGTGTCTTTCTATCCATGGGCAGAAAATTCAATTAGTCTCGAGCAAGTGCCTTCTTAAAGGGCACAGAAAACGAAAATAATGGGGCAAAATCCACTTTCATCCTGTACAGAAAGGGACTTTCGGGAGGAAATACAGATTAGGGAAAGAAAGACAGTTTCTGGGCTTTCAGAAAAGGGCTTTCTTCTCTTCTCTAAGCTGCAGCTCTCTGAGGGCCCAACTCTGTTCTTGCTTACACTGGCATAACTTTAGCAAAGGCACTGATCAGCGAGTGTGTTTTGGTGTGAATGACCAACACTGGCCTTGTGTTCTTAACTGTGCCTATGGATCTGTACAGGGTGTGCATGCTCGGGTCCTTTCAGTGCTCAGGTTTCCATAACCACAGCACAAACTAGTGTTAATTGGCTGCGACATAAGAACCAAAGGTTTTCTAGGTGGATCCTTTCTGCGGATTCACTAAAAGTAAGAGCCTGATGGTGCAAATTCTTACGCACATGACCAGCCCCTCCTTCATCCCATGGGGCCTCTTGCAAATTCAAAGGCTACTGGCATGAGTAATCCGACTGTTGTGTAACAATGGTATAGATAGAATCACAGTGTTGCTTTCTGCTAGCACTGGACAAGGAACTTTATTTGCCTAGAACAGACCCTCTCTCTGCTTCTCTGCATGACTAGAACCGCCCTCCTGCCTGGCTACCTTCAGATCTAAACAAACAGTACACTTGGTCTCACGCTGCCCCCAATGAGTGAATGTGCTTTCCTGTACCATCACCCTCTTTTCCTCAGGGACTAGACAGTAGAGCAATGTCCTACTGCTGCCTGGATAAAGAGAGTGGGACTCCAAAAAGCTTGCCCATCTTCCTGTTAAGTAGACTAATCAAGGGATATAACATTATAGCCTCTTCTTGCTCCCTATTCTATGTCCACAGCCGTAACAGAGTTACCACAACTCCATCTTAGGCTGGGTCTACACTGAGGGTGGCAAATTCGCCGCCGTCAGATCGATTGCTCTGGATCGACTGAGCGGTCTGTGTAGACGCGCTCAGTCGGTCCAGCAAGTGACACAGGAGAAACACCCTGGTAAGTGGCGTAGCGCTGCATCGACAGGAATGCTGTTCCCTTCGACGCAGCACAGTGTGGACGGTGCGTGGAGGAGACGCTGCAAAGTCGACGGGAGATACACAAGTGATTTACGTCACTTGCGTATTTCCTGTCAACTGCCGCCGAATCACAAAGGTAAGTGGACCGGGCCTTAGTCGCAACTTAGTGAAATACAAATGCAGACAGAGATGCAGAGACGAGAAGGCCACAGCCATAGACATTGGAAATGGCCATCTAGTCCACTGGTTCTCAATTTCCCCCACCCCAAACCTCCAAATCACCCCTGATGTCTTGCCACGACCAGCCCTGTCTCCCAGTCCTTTTGCAGTCTACAAAGGATCATGAGGTTGAGTTTACAGCGAGAAACCATGGTGCTGGGTGGATGGTCCTTAGGCTCCTTGGTCTGGCGCTGGGGGAGGGTTGTGTGAGTTTGGGGTTTCAGCAGGGGCTGGCGGGCAAGCTTGAAGAGCTAGTTTGGTGACTGGTATTTGATGGAGGAAATGGCGGGAATTGCTAGTCTCTCCCAAGTCAGTGCAGGATTGCTCTCTGGTGGGCATCTTCTAGCACTTTAGCTAATCTGGTTTTTAAATGTCCCATGCAGTGGTTCTTCCTGCCCTCTCCCTGTATTGTACAGCAACAGGCAGTGATCCTTGCAATGGATGAGCTCTGGATGACGTATGTAGCCATATGCTGTGTGGACGGAGCCGAGCTATGTTGCATGCCTCTTTCTAGGAAGTTAGAAATTCTCCTTTTGGAGGGGCTTTACTTGGATGACACGTGCATTTTGCACATAAAAGCAGGAGCAGAACATTGCATACGCAGTCGGCAGATGGATCCAGACCAGCTCCATGTTGCATGAATGTCCCATGGGATGTATAAACTTTGAATGTATGTCTCATGGAGGGCTGCAGAACTTTTGCACTTAGGAGCTCATAGTTGGTTACAGAGGATAGATACCTGCTCACTGCATAGGTTAGCAGATCCACCTGCTGTCTTTTGTCTTATACTTAAATTGTCAGCGTGTTGGGACAGGGACCATCTTTTTGTTCTGTGTTGGTACAGCACCTAGCGCGAAGGGGATCCTGGTCTACATCTGGGGTGCCTTCACACGGATGCAATACAAATAATATAATACAGAGCAGTGTGTATGACAGGGTGGGCACAGAGCAGCACGTCATGTGCAGAGACTTCATGGATACATGCATAGGGGGTACAGCCAGGGCAGCACAGTATGGCATGGGCCCAGCCCAGGCAGTGTGGTGTGGTGAGGCCACAGGAAGGGTCTGGTACCTCCTCTGTAGATGCTCTGTCAGCTGATTATCAAGAATGATAAAACAGTCAAATATTTTCCTCTGCTCACACTTCCTGCCTCCTGACTCTATACGCTTAATCACTGCTTCATCTCCGGCCTGCCTTCTCTTCCCAGGGCTCTGGGGGCTGCTTTTCAGGAGACGACTTTCTGGTCTGATCATTTTGTCAGGGTCCGTCTCCCAGAACACTCTTTCCCCAGGTAGTTCAAAATGAATTGTCTTCGCCCAGCACGAACACCGGGCCACGCCTCAGCCCCCACTCTACCACCCAGCTGGTGTCTACAATGCTGCGTGCCAGAGATAAGAACTAATCTGTGTTTATGGGCTCTTGCCGGCTGGAGTGTCTGGGTGAAAATCAGCCCTGTTCAAACAGTTGTGGCAGGGCGGGCGGGGAGGAGGGGACAGAGAAAAACACAGTGGTTTTTAAGCCGTGCGCTGTGTTTTTTGGGCCTGATCCTGCGAGTTGCTGAGCACTCTCCGCACTGATGGAATTCCTGGGGACTTGAGGACTTGGCAGGAGGCCCTAGACAGGAAAAGAATCCACAAACAAAATGAAAGTTAATTGAAAATATAAAAGGGAGGGGAAAACCTGACTGCCCCTGATTCCAGCATCTGTCTATTTTCTCTCCCCCTAGGTGGATGCTGGAGACTGGTGTCTTCTGTCTTACCTAAACAACTGGTGGAATATTTATGTTTTCCTCTTCCTTCCCTTCTTTCTCATATTTATCTCCCTTGTAACCTTCCTGTCACTTTCCTTCTGCCCCAGCAGATAACTCGTGTGTTTGCTGCATGTTTCACTGAGTATATTGCATAGAGGGCAGTGAGTTACAAAATGGGGCTGTTTGCAACTCACTTAGCGATGGGGTCTTATGAGTGCACGTGTGTTTGCACATTGGCATGTCCCCTTTCTGGCACGTCTTTCAGCGAAACATACTATGATGCCAAGGCTTAAGGTCATGTAGGAGAGGGTGGGGAGCTGACAGAGCCACGAAGCAACAGGGAGGAATGGAAAAGAAAGGCAGGAAAAGGGAGAGAATGAGTAAATCGGGGAGTGGGGACATGGAGAAAGGCAAGGGAGACTGTTTTTGTCTCTTGGTTTTTCTCTCCAGCCAAGTTCCCCTGTCTTGGGCCATGGCCGAAACATCTGCATTTGAGAGGGGAATAGTAAACCAGTTGTTGGGCAAATACAGTAAAACTGGATGTCTCTCTGTCTCTGGAATTCCTGCCAGGCTGCACAAGCCCTTATTCCATCAGCATGGGTTAATCAATAACTACTTACTAGGCCTGAGTGCCTGCTAGCTTCATCTCAGGGCCATGGGGAGAGGACAGAGGACGTTTTCTTCAGCAGCTCCCCAGCTGCCCTCTGTGTTATATCCCAGGCGATGTGCTAGGGGCATCTTTGTGGCCTTGAGGATAATACAACTGCCTGCCTCCCCCTCCCTACCCCATGTGCCTATGCTCCTGCTGACGGGGATTGTCACTGAAGCTCCCATCATATGACAGCGCCATGAGCCGACAGGAAAACACATCAGCTTGTCAGCAGCGCAGGTGGTTTCTGTAAGGGGAGCAAAAAAGCTGTTTGCTTGGGGAGTTTATCTTGCAAAGGAGGTGACCACTAGCCTCCTACTTTCCTGTCCTGCGCTGATCATTTCAACAAGGCTGGAGTTCTGAATTTCTCCTCCTTCCACATGGAAAACCAGGCACACCTTCCCAGGACACTGATGGACAGTCCAAAAATACACACACATGCCCCACAGCCACCCCCTGGCCATGGCCCTCCCACCCCGCCATGGACACTCTCTTCCTTTCCCATTCTGTAGATTTTAAGCAGAGCTAGGTTTCCGCTTGAATCTCTATCACACCCCACAGGCTTGGTCCTAGTTCAGCGGGTGCCGAGGATGTGGTACAAAGGGATCCGCTATTAATGAGGGGCTAGACCCTAGGAGGGAAGCACTTAGCTAAGAGCCCCCTTTGCTTACTGAGGATCACACTTAGCATTTCTCTTCAGACCCCTCCAAACTGTGCCCACCTCTCACTCCATTGTTACCTCGTCTGTCCCTGAGAGGGAGGGATTAAGTGCAGCAAGGACTCCGGTCTATCTCCTCAGCACGAAGGACAGGGCTTAACCTCCCTGGGACCCAAACAGCCTTGCATAGCGAAGGCCTAGGAAGAGATGTCAGTGGGGTAATGAGCTAATGGTTAAAGACGTTAGAGGATTTGATGGAGCTAGTGCACTAGCCTTTCCCCACTGGAGACTTGGGTTCAAATACTACTTGGGTCACACGGTAGATGAGTTACTGATCCCAACCGAGTTCCCAGGAGAAATTTTTCCACATTACAAACCCAAGGGCATTGTCTGTCTCCCCTCACGAGGGGCCCAGGGCTTGAATAGCAGGGTCAGGTCAGAAGGGTCTTGCTTTGACAAAGCCATGTTGGAGTCCAGGCCTGGAAGAACAGGAGGATGGTGCGGCAATTTTGGACTGAGTCCAAGCAGAGGCACGATGCAGGCATGCGGGAGCTCGTGCTGGCTGGAGCCTTCTCCTTTCCTGAGCTTGCTCTATTGCAAGATTGCTCCTGGGCACGGTCTGCATCCACACTCCCTCTCTTGTCAGATCTCCTCCTGAAACATGTCCCTTGTCTACATCACTGAAATTTGGGTCCCCTTTTACATATGCCTACAGCTGATCTGCCTTCAAGCCACCCTTGAATCACACCCATCCATAGCAATGACCAAACAGTTTATTTTGGCTAAGGAAACATGAGAATTTGGCTTACGTGGCCAAAGAACGACCTTTTCAATCACACTGAAAATCTAGTTGCCGGGCGCCAGGCCATCACACTCCACATTGCGGGCCAGATCCTCCGCTAGTGTGAATTGGGGCAGCTCCATTGACTTCAGTGAGCTATGCCACTTTACACAAGCTGAGCATCTAGGCCTTTATTTTTAAAGAAAGCCGTAATTTTCATTATCTTGACATGCTTATCACTGTGTGACGGAGCCAGTTGTCTCTGTGGGTCTCCTCTGCAATGTTCAGGGTTGAGATAATATGATTGTCTCGTATTAAAATCAGCCGTAAGGCATTCTTGCAGCTGCACTGTCTGTCGAAAGGGAATAAAAAGTCCAGAGTGACTTCCTTTGAATTATTAACTATGCGTTGCTGTTGTGTTCTAGGCACTTCTTCCTGCACAATGGGATTTTTACCATTACAGGTCACTTACGGCTCCATGTGCGTTCACCTTGTCAGAACTTCTTATGGGGATAAACAATGGTTTGTGTCAGTGCATCGAAATCTTGTCCTTCGGCACTGTCCAAAATGTGCTAGCTACTGTTTTGCTCCGTGTCATTGTGACCCTGGATCTTTCTAGTCCCAAGCCCGGGAATTCCCCACTATAATTTACTCAGTTACAAGGCATTTCATTTCTCTACTCTAGGTGCTTATGTGGCTCTCATAACTGTAACATCTGAGGCCTTCCCAAGTCTTGGCGGGTTTATCTTTAAAACACCCCTAGGGGGTATGAAAGTTTTATTTTTATTATGATTCCCATTTTGTAGATGAACCTATGCGTGAAGCGATTAAATGCCCTGCCCATGTGTCGCAGTGCGGCACTGACCTTCAAGAGGGTCAGTGACCCCCCCTCCCCCAAGTAGATTTAAGAGAGGGCACTTGGGCCCTAGAGGGACAGAGGGTGCAGAACACGCGGGTGAGACCTGCCTGAGATTCAGAGCTAGGAAGCAGCAAGGAAGTGCTGGCAGGGGTTCCTTAAGAGAGAGCTGCAGGAGACCCCGTAGAAAGAACTGAGTCTAGATGGGGGCGGTAAGGGAAATGTTGGTGGGAACTAAACACAGCCGGGGACTCCTGGTGCACAGGTAGTGGACCCTAGGAAAAGGGGAGATCCAGCTGCACTGGAAGAAGCTGAGCCTGGAAGCAAGAGGGTTACTGAGGGGGAATGGGTCCCCCTGAGCAGGGGTAGGACACACAGGCAGGGACGCCTGGAATGAGGGGGAACCATGAAGATTTTAGTGAAGTGCTGCAAGGAGACTGGGCACCGTCAGGCCGGGAGGCCTGCATCAGGGACCAAAGGCTTAGAAATCCAGTTCAAGCTTGTCCTAGCTTTTCTCCCAGGTGAACAAAGGAAACTCCAGGGATTCCATCAGCTTCTAATGCCGCACGGGTGAGCGGTGAACCCCCAGCGGGATCAGGGGACAAAGGGTCTGGCTCTGCTCTGAGGTGCCGAGTTGCGCAGTTGCAGCGCTGATGCTAAGAATGGGCAAACAGGGCAGCCAGACGTGGCACTCCTTTGTCAGTGGCACTCTGCTGCAATGGGGATGGGCGGGCAATGACATCGGTGTGTTTTCCCTGCACTCTTGCTCTGTGCTATTTGTTAGACACGGACAGTGTGCTCAGCGCTATTCAGGAAACAGAAGCAGACACAGCCCCGGGCCTGAGCAACCTGCAATGTGAAGGACAGCGAACGCAAAGTGGGCACCAAGTGGCTGGCAGACTAAGAGGAGGAGTCCGGTCTACAGCGCTTCTTTGGGGGTAGGAAGTGTCTGTGGATTATAATGTGTAGGTGGGTTAATGTCTGTGAGTGGATCTCACAGACAAAGCCCCCAACCCAAAGGCCATTGAAGTCAATGGAAAAACTCTTAATGACTTCAGTGGACTTTGGATCAGGCCCAGCATGAGTTTTGAGGAGGTATTTGAAAACATGAGGAAGAGAGAGCCAGGCTGGCTGGGCCTGGAGGGAGAGCCAGGTGTACGGTGACAGAAAGGGAGACGGCACAAAGAGGAGAGACCGGGCAGGGGCTGAGGGGGTGCAGTGGCGGAGCAAAGGAGAAGAGGTGAGAAATTTGCATGGGAGAAGAGCTTGGCAGGCAAGGATGAGCTTGCTGTGGAAGGAGAAAGGAAATCAATGGAGGGATTCAACACCCTCTTCTCCTGAAGGATGTGAAACCGTCTAGAGAGAACAGCAGGCGGGGAGCGAGAGTTTTATATTCACTGTTGCATCCTCACAGAGAAGTTATAGAAAAATATAAAATACTCTTTCTGGAAGGCTGCAGCATAACCTTACTTTTGTTCTTAGGCTCCAGTACGATAACACACAGCAACTAAAGCCAGGAAGAGACAAAGCAAACTGCTCCATAGAGCAGAGAGGCACAACGCACTCCACCTTGCTCCACGCTGGCTCTCTGCAGTCTAATTGTTCGCACACTTCTCAACAGTCTCCTACCCTGCAAGAAGGACTGGGGAACTCCACCCCCCCATTACACACACACACTGTTGAAGTGACAGCTTGCAATTCCTACACACCCCTCAGCACACCACAGAAAGGAAAAGAAATTGCCTCATTGTTTGCCGTTCATTTTCACACTGCCTCTGAAAGCCTAGGACACTTTGGCATCCCAGACTCATTGAGTGGGCTTTTATTCTCTTCACCCTCCCACTTTCCCCTTCTCTTTCTCTCTCTCTCTCCTATTACCTTTAATCTCTTCCTTCTCTCTTCACCGTCTGCCTTATCCCATTTCCCTCCCATCACAGCCCCTGAGCCCTATCCCTAGCACTAGGGGTTGGCGCTCTCCTTGCTCTCTTGCCCAGGCCCCAAGGGTATAACTGAGAGGCTCCTGTGCTGTGCCTGTATGTTGACTTCCTGAGGCCAGGAGGGCAAGCTCCTCTCCCCTGGAGGGGATGGCTCAGATACGCATCGTTCCAGCTCATATTCCTCCATTGCTGTCTCCGGGGACCCCAGGTTGCAGTAGCAGATGGTAGCCGCAGGGGCCCGGTGACCTGTTAAACTGCCATCGGTCACTGCCTTCGAAACCCAGCAAGCGCAGAGATCTGTGTTTGTTTGTCTCACACAGTAGAATCAGCTCATTTTCTCCAGGCCTGCTCCATTGGCAGGACTCAGTACAGAGGCGTTCATACTTCTCCGTCTAGCTCATTCAGCTTATTCCCAGGGCAGGGAGCCTCTGTTCCACAGCCAGACGTTCCCTGGCCTGGGAACATTCTGTGAAGTTCAGCAAGGCTGCACAGGTTCGTGGTAGCTACGGACACCCCATCTGTGACCTCCTCCACCACCACCTCTGCCCCACACACACACACAGCAGGGGTGAAAAGAGGCTGCACGCTGCTGTGTATGGGAATGGACTGGAAATTCTCTCCTCCTCCTGTGTGCTCTGTTGATATGTTCCAATGGCCATCAGTGCATAGGAGATTGCTATCACAGAAGTGTGATATGCTAAATGTCCTGTGTGTGAGAAACTGCGACAAGCTCTGGTGAGGAACCAAGAGGGTATTTGCCTTTTTCTCCACCCCCTTTGACTCTCGTTCCCTCCCCCCCCCAACTCCCTCTCAACCACAGATGAGCAATTAATGTGCATGGGCAGACAATCAAAAGGCATTTGTCAAATATTCCAATAAAATGGATGCGAAGGGAACAGGAATGCCCCTGTGGTCATGCAGTAAAACCCTCAAGTGATAGGTGAAGGACTTGTGGGTATATAAAGTTGCTCTGTGATGTGTGACAAAAAGGAGGAGGTCACAGAGCCAAAATGTTGCACTGTGTCTTAAAATGGGATGGATAATAAAGCTGATAATATTTTTTCATTTTTCATGCTAAATAAGGGGATTCAAAGCTCATGGTTCAGGATGTCATCTGAACTTTCCAGCCCCATTAATGTTCAGAATTGCACAAAGGTGTGATGGGGTTATTTTCCTTCCTCTAAAAGATGCTAAGGCAGGAATGTACTAGACCTGATGGACATACTGTTTGGTTTAGTAAGACAGCTCCTATGTCCTAATTAGAGCTGGGCGAAATTTTTCAGATGAAACTTTTTTCACTGAAGAATGCAGTGCTGGCAATTGAAACTCTGTGAGACTTTGAATTGAATTTACCAGATTGTTTCAGCCCAGGGCAGCGAGGGCTGGGGGTGTGGGGGGAATGTTCCCAATAACCCAAAACATTTGGGTCAGCCTTTTTGTAAATGAAACACTTTGGTTTTTCAAGTCCAAATGACTCTTTCTTTTGGAATGTATTTACTTCTGTTTCATTAAAGTTGTTTAAAAGGGTAAAAAAAGGTAAAAAGAAAATCAAACGTTTTGTTTTGGGTTGAACGAAATCATTTGTTGGTCCTGAAATTAAATGTTTGCAACACTTCTCAGTTTCAAAAGAAAAAAAAAGGGTCAAATGTTTTGTGTCAGATCAACCCTAGGTGAATTTTGTAAAAATTATTGTTCAGTTCAGCCAGGGAAATGAAAAAGAAATTATTCACACAGCTCTACTCCTAATATAAATGCCCTAATTCCAGTAACATGTGGTAACTGGAGATTCCTTCCATAGACTCCTCTGTCTTGTTACATCCCTCAGTTGACTTTTATCGTTATTAGTGTGACAGCGGAGTCTAGAGCCCCAATCAGTTAAGAGAGCTCACAATTAAAATAGATAAGACAGACAAAGGTACCCTCTCTACAGGCAGCCAGCTCCACACGAGCACAGCTCAAGACACCACTACAGAAGTCCATAGAGCTACACCCACTGGGGTGAGCTGGGGATCTTGCCGAGGAACTTTCCTTTACACTTAGATGTCACACAGATCCTGGGCACTGGCTGAAGAAACTGCAGGCTTGGGGAAGAAGGAAAACGGGACAAGTCCTGGAGCAGGGCAGGCATTAGCAAGGGTTCATGGTGCAGTCACACCCAGAGGTATCATCCTAGGGTGCCAAACCTGAGTGGGGCTGCAACTCCACGTGCCAGGTTGTGATGGCACTCCCTCAGATTTGGCCCAGCCACCTCTCCATCATGACAGAGGGATGCCTGGCCAAACTCGAGTGGTGCTCTGACCCTGTGCGCCAGATTGCGACCCCAGAGAGGGGAGCCAGGCCCAGCCGAGGGGGACAAGAGACACTGGTATGGGGCGAGTGAGGGGCAGATTCACTCTCCAGCCCCACCCGCCCCCCGGGGCTCCCCTTTCACAACAGGCCAGGATTAAGATCAGGGAGGGGTGTTGCTGGGAGTGATCGGTGTCACCTTGACTACAACGCAAAGCCAAGTCCAAGAACCGTTTGTATAGTGCCCCCTTGAATCAGGAGCCACCCCCATCCCTGCTCTGAAGCCATCCTCGCCCGCTGCCTGGTGAGACCCAGGCTGAATCTGGAACACAGCCCCAGCGTGACGAAGACTTGCAAAGGGGAGCAATTTTTCCATTGCAGCCAAAATGCTTTCATAGCTGCGAGCCAGAGGATCGCAGTGTCTCAGTCTGTTGCTTAATTAACAATGAGGTTTACAAGGTTTTCTTTAAAATAAATAAACAAGTAAATTCCCCCTCCCCCTCTCCCAGCCTCCCCTGGGCCAGTGTGGTTCTGCGGGCCTGCTGCTTTCCTTCCTCCAGCCCCTTCCCCCACAGGACACTCTATCTGGCCGCCCTCCTCTGCAGGCAGATGTGAGGTTCCCCAGGGCCCTAGCCCACATATCAGCATTGTCTGCTGTGGGAAAGGCCAAACCTGCTGCAGCTAGGGCCTGACAATATTTACAGCTTGGAGGAGGAAATATCCAGTGTCACAGTCAGTTCTTTTCGCTTCAGAACAATGGCCCTGCCAGTGGACCACAGCGCCTCAGTAGCTGCACCTCCAACGGAAACGAGAAGCACGTCGTCCCCTTGCTCTGTCTTTCATAAATAGGAAGCAGACTGGTAAATAAACAGCAGCTGCTGGTGGCTTGGATGTAACTGGATCTCAGTGGTCATTTCACATTCTCCGGATGGCTCACTGATGGCATCCAGGTGGGTAGAACTGGAGCCACGTGCTGACTGAATATAGAGACCTGGAGACTGGTGTGAGCCTGGAATAACTATGCTAGCTCCAATGGAGTTACTCCCGATTGACCCCAGTGTTACACAGAGTAGGACTTGACCCTCAGGTTTCTTTTGGAGACAGAGCCATCCCACCAGGTTAGTAGTGGAGTAGGTTTGTTTCCCAGGGTAGAACAGAATCTACTATTTTTTACAGAGATGGGCCAGACCTACAAAACTGAGACCTGGGTCTTGAATACCGCAAAGGTCAAGAGCGTTTGCTTCCTGGCCTTCATTTCAGCCTATTGTAGGCAAAAGTCTTGCTAGGAATTTCCACTCTTGATCTAGAGTCAGAGACCTCCCTGTTCCCTCAAACTGTGTTGGTTTTCCTATATGGTGCTTTGGTTCAGGCCTATCTCTAGTTTGCTAGGACTCACCGTTTCCCAAAGCACCTGGTTTCAGGTAGTTGCACACCGGGAGTGCTGCGACTGCATATTCCCATGCGTGGTTAGCAGTGGCTCATGCTGTACATAGCATTGGATGTTAGGACCTATTTCCTAGAGACAATTATTTCTGATATACCCCAGCCTTACTGGGGGAATGGACGCTAAGATATACTAGGTATTTTAGACCATACAGAGTGGTTTAGCAGTTTGAACCCAGGGTTTAGCATCATCAGCTCATGGGTTCTAATACGATTACAGTCAGTGCCATGGCCCAAGTCACTTATCCCCCCGGGTCTCCAACTCATTTCAAAAAGTGCTATGTGATCTTCAGCTGCTTCATGTCCAGCCACCAGCAATATCCCCAGAGGTCGAGCGCAGCACCCCCTGTGCGCTGCGTCAGCACTGGGTACACAGCTAATCCCACTGTGGAGCTTGGACACACAAGGTGACCAAGTGGTACCAAGTGAACGGCAGCAAAATTGATTGAAACGTGGCTTAGGGCGGGGATTAGACCCAGTTAATTCGGTGATGGACTGAAAAGAGTCATTAACACCGTAACCTCGTGGCGCAGTATTGTTTGTTAATGTCCAATAATCCAAGATCTCGCTCTCGTGAGGATCCAGGAGGTGCCGGGGGTGAATGTACAAAGTGTCCTCTTGAGGTCTGGGCTCAGGTCACAAATGAAAGGAGTTTGGTGGGCTCTGTCTAGCCCTGCTCAGTAGACATTTGTCCCCGTCACCATGCCAGTTGGTGCCTCCCAGTCTTGCTCTCTAAGTTACTTAGACTCCTACAGAAAGGGGATTCTTATAAATATGAACAAAGAGAGGGAATTTTCCATCCCACACGCCAGTGCTCTTCCCGGGCCTTTACAGAGCCGTCTCCCCATTCCTCTGCATCTGATCATTCGCCTGGCGCCTTCCCCTCCCACCTTGGGGCACCTTGCCCTCTGCTGCTGCCTGACTGAGCCCTTCCCAGCCAGAGCATAAAGCCGTTCCCCTGACAAGGGCAATGAATCACCTCTGGTTCTAACAGCCACCCTCTCCATAACACACCTGCCACGCTTTAGTCTGGCCTTCCCCTTGACAAGGTTTTCTCCCTCCCTTTGATAGTGGCTCTTTTCAGCCTCTGTGAAAGGGGCCTCTTGGTATCTTGATGGATTGCATCTTATTTCAATATCAATGCGGGGGGACAGACTCTGGCTGGAGGGCCTGAGGCAGCCTGTTTAGCCAAGGTTTGTTAACAGGATCGCCCCCCTCGCCCTCAGACCCCCCTTTGCACAGAGAAGATGGGAACTCAGGGCTGTGACTGATTCCATCTCCTGGAAACCAGGTCAGGGAACAGAAGGGGTGGGTGGGGGTGTGGAGCTGAGGGTGGGGGCGGGGGGAGACTGGGCCTCTTAACAAGATTTACTGAGGATTGTCCAGTCTGAGTGCAGGCAGAATGTTAACATCAAGGCCTTGGCTGTGGCGTGTTAAGTCCAAAGGAACCCCACCGTTGCCATGGTTTCTCCTTTTTCTCTGCTGCTTTAAAAAAAAGATAATCCTTTCTTTTCTCTTAGCCTTTCATCCTGCCCCTTCCAAGTCAGTTGCTTTTAGTTCTATGTCGAATGCAGCCATCTCTAAAGGAGCCAGAGGGTGCCATAAATTCAGCTCTCTCTGCTGTCATCCCACTCAGCCTGGCCACCCCATCCACCTGAGGGCCTTGGTTACGGCACATTGTCCATGGTTGATGGTCCTCAAACTAGGACAGTTCCAAAGAGTGTTCTCCCCCTGCCATCCTGCCCCTGAGCTAGTGAATGAAGCAAGGAAGAAAGGAGTCTTACTTTGCAAGCTTCCTTGTGCAACTCTGGATGCTCTATACACGGTCTTCATGCTGTCTCCATGCCAACCTCGCTGGAAGGAAATGCATGCTCTCACCGAGAGAGAACGGCAGCACATCAAACACGACATTAACATACACGCATGAGAGTGTAACGCGGGTCGGCGAGAGTTGCATGCCTCTTCTGTGCTGACCCACAGACAATCTGAGTTTGTTTCAGCCCCCAGCTACAGAGATGGGCTGTCTAGATCAAGCTGCTCTGGATGCTGGATTTCCTCACTTCAGCCCCAGGTGTGTCAGCTAAGATGGCGGTCACCATAAGAGCAAGGTGAGAAGCTAACCAGTGCTAGGGTAAGCAGCACCAACAAGGCATTGAATACACTGACCATTACACAAATGTACAACAAGCCCACCACGGGGCTGGCTCAGCCTGGGACAGCTACAGAATTCGTCAACGTGAAGCCAACTTCATTGACTCACCGTCTTGTTGGCTGACCTGTCAGTCCTGCTGACTTACTGGCTCATCAGCTCGCCCTAGGCTACAGGTTGCACAAGCACTACAAATTCAGCATCTCTCTCTCCTGTACCTGGAGGGTACTGGCTTCATGCTCTCCAAAATATAAATACTAACTCCAGCATCTCACTCCCTCAGCACATGCTGCAGGCAGAACCTGAACAAAAGTGCTGAGAACCGCACTGAGTGAAATAACGAAGTGTTCCTAATTCTGCAGCCCCTCAATCTTGGCCCACAGGACAAACCCCTGGAGCCATTTCAATATTTCTAGAAAATGTATAGCACAGGAGACTTTTTGTTGCCCCCTCTTCCCCCCGCCACAAGATTTAATTTAGTTTCACATCACTGATGAGAAGAAAAGGAAAACAGAGGGCGAGGGGAAGCAGCGCAAACTGTAAAAACTGAAGGAATCCTCAGGTTTTCAAGAGAGCACAAGAAGAGGAATGAGGTGCTAAATTAGGGAAGCACCAAAAGAAAAATCCCCCCCCACCCTGCTGCGGCAGAGAGGGGAGTCACTCTAGAAGAGGTCAAGATGATCTGAAAATGCTAAGCTTCCAGCTGGCCCTTTCTCATCTGCAATGCCTCCAGTTTGTCCCTTTAGGGATCCTGTTTTACACTGCAGCTCCCATCTACTCTGCCAAATACCCCATTTTTCTTCTGAGGATTTCTCTCAGGTAGACTGGTGTAAATCACCGGTAAACCCACTGATGTCTATTAACGCTATTGCCTTAAGCTGATTTCAGTGGAGTTGCTCCAAATTTACACCTGAGTAACTGAGATCAGGATCTGGCTGATAAAACCTTGCTTGTATAATCTCACTGCACAGGGCCATTTTTATTTATTTATTTATTTTTAATTTTGGCATCAGAACCGAGTTTTGGTGCCCCTGAGCAAGGTATCACTGATTCCATCACATTGAATTCCTCATTGCTCCCTGTGGTGGAGGCAGAGCACAGCCAACCAGGCAGGTTACATTTTGCCTTTGTAGCTGAGAGCTCACAGTGACTGCACACCGCATTTTATATTGGCACCTCCTTCAGGTGTGCCCGGTCAGCGCCAGTTGTGTCAGCTCCTGGGCTGACCTGCGTGGTAGCTCTCCGCAGCTGAATGTCCCCAAGATGTCCAGGCTCCAGTGACTGGAATCAAGCAGCTTTGTAGATATTCCATCACTGCTAAAAAGTACAACGGTGTGAGTGGAGTAGTAAGGCCCCACGGTCAAGGTCTGAGAGAGAGACTTGCCTTCTGTTCTGGTGAGAGACCTGCTGCTAAGTCAGATAATCAGGCGTAGTAGCAATGCTGCCATTCCCACAAGTGTGTGTACTGGTTAGAGCAGGGGAGGGGA
The DNA here is from genome assembly GCA_007922155.1 of Mesoclemmys tuberculata. Classification (NCBI taxonomy): domain Eukaryota; kingdom Metazoa; phylum Chordata; order Testudines; family Chelidae; genus Mesoclemmys; species Mesoclemmys tuberculata. The sequence continues at coordinate 21,982,830 of ML675626.1, forward strand.
GCCGGGAAAACTGGGTTCTATTCCTGGCTCTGCTACTGACTTTCCATGTTGACCCTGAGTAAGTTACTTAACAGCCTTGTGTCTTGGTCTCCCATGGGGATAATCTTTGCCACAGGACCAAAAGCCACCGGCTTGGAGAAGATGAAAGGCTCAAACACAGAGCTCTCTGGCCAGAAGGTGCCAGAAATTCAGCCCCTCGCTGCATTATCCCATTTTCCCTTCCACCCCATCTGACTGGGTGCCTTTGTTACTGCACATCTTACGTCGCTTATGGCCCACATATGGCCTAGGGCTGGTCCCAAGAGTCTAGGACCTGAGCAGCAGGAGGGCCAGGGCTGTAACCTCAAGCCTTCAGAAAGGCTAGCTCTTTTTGTACCTTCCTAGATCAGATCCTGAGTTGAAAGTCCCTCTGTAATGGCAGGGTGTGGTGAGGATTAGGGTCAAGATAAGTTTGCCTGTAAGAGCTTGTGATCCCAGATAGCCATCTGTCTTATATGGCCACAATCACGCAGCGTCTGAGCACCTCACCCCTGTGAGGCAGGGCAGTGGTAGTGTACACAAGGAGATGCACGTTGCTACTGGCCCAGCATCACACAGAGAGTGCAGCAGAGCAGGGAACTGAGCCAGGTGCCCTAAGACCCAGGCTAGTGCCCTAACCACTGACCAGCCTTCCTGCGAGGAAGTAACGGTTGGCCCCCGTGCCATGCTATGACTGGACACGCTGGGAGGGGCGGGGTCTGCCACACTTCCCTTGGGACTGATGATCCAGAGGGTTTGCTCGGATTGGGCTTGGAATTCAGTTGCAAGGCTAGGATTGAGCAAATGTTTGAGGATCTGCCAAACTCTTCTTTATTATGAAGGAGAGCACTCTGACACCCATTCCAAAGCAGAGCCCTCAGGGCCGCTGGTGGGAAGGAGAGCAGCTGGGTAGCAAGACATTGCATCCCTGAGGGAGGCGAGGTTTCTGTGGGTGGGGTCCCTATGGCGGGCGGTTCATGCCCTGGAGGTACTCTTTATTGCAGTGTCTGACAGCCGCTGACAGGTAGAGACTGGCCAACAGGATCAGCGCCCTTTGAAACACAAACACACTCTCTCTGCTTCAAAAAGGGGAGCCGCAGGGCAGGGATGGGTGAGCGTGCTGGAGTCTTTCTGACAGCTGGATTTCCTGTGCCGGTGCCAGGTCTCCCACCTCAGTCTTGTTGGCAGCTCCAGAGCTTTTTATGCAATTGCTCAGGATGAAGAGCTTGTGTTTGTGTAAAATCTGGAGCATGGTCAGAGCCCTACATCCTGCCTCGAACTGCAGGCCACTTGAGGCCAAGGGAGTTTGCTCCTAGGAGCTGGGACCCCCAACACTGTCCTGTTTCTGGTGGGGGGACCCTTACAGATTTCAGGAACAAATAGTAGACTCTTGGGGAGGGGGAAATTCAGCCCTGGAACTATGTAACCATCCTTCAGTCTCAGCTGGACTGAGTTTAATGGAAATAGTAGGCAGGTCTTTTAGGAGGAAAGTAAGGTTCAGTCTAGCTCCAGTCCCTTCTCACTGGTTACTCTGTGCCCCAGTGTTAGCTCTACCAGTGAGAGCACTGGCAGAGCTGAACGCTCGCACACTGGAGTTTTCTCATCACTTCTGCCTCAGCCCTGTGCCTCTCCCAGACAAAGCTCCAAAGCTCTCTCAGACAAAGCTGAATGGATTCCACAGGTAATTTAACTGAGATCAAGTAAATTTATACCACATGCGTACTTTCAAATAAAGAGACTACAAGTCCATTTCTCCATTGTCCTAGAGCAACATAAAGGGGGCTTAGACAGACACGTTCTCTCTCCCTGGGAATGCCCCATCTGTAAGAGGTTCCCTAGCCAGCGTAGAGACCCTACCAGGGAATCCAGTCCTATGTATTTAGTCTAAATGAAATCCTTTTTCTGCTTAACCTATGTCTTTATACCACGTTTCTCGCAACAGCATCCCAGCTCAGTTTACATGTGACGTGAAGCTCTGTTGCTCTGTATTCTACTAAGCAGCTGAAGTATAAATTCTGGTCCTAAGCAAAAACCAAGAAAATAATAATAGGCTTGAAGCGTCTCAGAGAATTCCATAATATTTTCCTGGACACTTTTGTGGCATGCATGGCATTAGGGTTGTGGTTAATTAAACTGCTCTCACCATGGCAACAAGGCTGGACTATGAGTGTTTACTTTCATTTACTGTGGAAGCTGTAGTCTTAAGTTAACTGTGAACCAACACCCTTGCCCCCCCACCCCTACCCCAGACACAAAATTTCTGGAGTATTTTCTATAGCAGAAGAGGGAAGAAAAAGCCTCTTGTCATTCCAGATGCCCATTAGTATTCAAACTCCTTCTCTGTTTTTATTCAGCTGCATTTCAAACCAGGCATCAAACAAGCCTCAGACTATTATGTGATGAAAGCCTCTCCTGTGAAGCAAGCTGCTTGAATCTCCATTGTGTTTTCCAGTACATCTCCCAAGTGAGGCATACAGACAAGTTAAAACAGGCTAACTTCAACAGGGCCCAGGATGAGTCAACATCCCGCCACCCTGTTGTCTTCCCCTGTCCCTACCGACACTGGCCACGTCTATCCATGCAGCACTGCAACATCTGGTGAAGAGGCTCCCGTTGGCATAAAAAGCCCACCTCCACGAGCGGCAGAAGCTATGTTTGCAGGAAAGCTTCTCCCGTCAACACAGCGCTATGCACACAAGCTCTTATGTCAGTGAAACTTATGTCACTTAGGGGGTGGACTATTCACACCCCTGAGTGACAAGTTTTGCAGACGTAGGCTGTAGTGTAGACAGCGCCTGAATGAATCCTGTTATAAATGGGCTGTAATGCCACTGATTGGATCTGTCAACCCCGGCTCACGCCCTCTGTGCTCTCTTGTGAAGGAACTGATATCCTTCAGGCAGAAGGGATTTGACACAGCCGGGGCTGAGGCAGGGTGTGGGGTGGGGAATGGTGCCAGGAGTAGTGAAGAGGGGTTTTTACGCAGCCTAAGGCTGACGGAGTCGTATCAACAGTGCTCTCTTTGAGGACAGCAGCACTTCACTGCTAATGCTAGATCAACGGAGCTTGGAGGAGAGAGCTGGCTTCCGTTTCTGACGGCCATCTATGTGCTATGGACCTGATTCCTTCCCTGGATCTGTGTACAGAGGTCACCCATGGATTTCCCCATGCCCATGAACACAGGGCAGGAGCTCAGATACCTGGACTGCATGCTCCCCATTCCCGGGAAGGGCATGGCCATGGGGTGGGAATTTTACCTGGGTAAGATCCGCAGGATTTGCCTCCATGGGCACAGAAGGGTACAGCGCGATCAGTATTGGCAGGTATTGTAAAGCCCACCCCTGTACACAGAGCTGTGCTCTGCAATCCAAGCTTTCATTGAAAAACAAACCGCACTGTCTCTAGTCCTTGTGGTTGCAAAGCTAACTTTGCAAACACGGCACGAATACAAACCCATGCAGTGACGCCTGCCTGAGTCTGCAGACAGCCTGAAACAATAGTTCTGCGTGAAGTGCAAATGGCCCCATTAGACTCAAATGGGCGTTAACCCTGAAACCTAGAGCTGTTGCTCTGCATGGCACACTGTTAACTACAACACTGCTGATCAGTTTGGCAGAAACATCCACTAATCTGTTTATGTCACAACCCCCAATTGCCTCCTATTACTCCAGAAACACCAGCTGCCCCTGCTTCCCCCAGAACAACTTCTCCAGTGTAGCT
>ML675626.1:21991567-22096910 GCA_007922155.1 Mesoclemmys tuberculata
TAGCTGTGTGCTGTCAATACAGACATCTGTTCACACTGAAAACTGAAACCCTGGGGACAGCACAAAACAAATCGCACGTAACCTCATGATAAATAAGCCGAGGGGCGCTGTGTTGAGCATGTAATTCATTCAAAGCTAATGAGTTAAACACCTTCATTTTCAAAATTCAGATGAAGGTATCGTGGAATTTCCAGTCAACCCAGAAGCCAGGGCCCGGCCAGAGCACTCAGCTCCAACTTGTCAGGGAGTAAGTGGCTAGGGTCTTGACAATAATGTGCAGTCACTAAAACCCAGCACAAGAGATGGGTTTGCAGAAGAAAGGAGAGGATGGGACCGGACGGCCGTTAGATGGGAGGTTGTTCCAGGCATGAAGGCTCTGGCTGGCAATGGAGGCAAAAGTAACTTTTGGGAAAGGGCTGGGGCAGAGCTGGGGGGACGTCAGGTAGAGAAGAGCGCCCAGCGACAGTGTTACGGGGTGCCTTGGTGAGCAGAACAAACTTCAGGAAAGTCACCGAGCATCCAGTTTCTGGAAGTGCTGCTTACATTGGGTGCCCAGCCAGAGACTCTCCTGGGCCCTGATTCTGAGCACTCGCAATTCCCATTGACTCTGACTGAGTTTGGAGGACTCAGCACCTTTGACAGTCAGACCCCGAGTGTCTCATCCTGGCCACCAGAAACTGCGTCACTCCAACTCACGGTCACACTTTGAACACCCGTGCCCTCTCTGGGCCACAGTTTCCCTGCCTGTGAGCAAGGCTCTTGTGGAGCACTGTGATGTCTGTAATGGAAGGTGTACATGTGCAGAGCAAGCTCCCTGGTGAAGAAGAGAAGAAGAGACGCCTGATGTTTGAATGTTAAGCTAGGGCCCCATTTCTGAGCGATCTCTCCTCTTCCCTCTTCCATGGAGATCTCCGCTCAGTGTTTCCACTTGAGAGGCTAAAGTCTGAATAGGCCAGGCAAGAGTTGGGGAGAGGAACAGCCGAGAGAGAATACATCCCATTGTTTTATCTTGAATGCAGGCCATGTGTTCCACTAATACCCTATTCACTGCCAACAAGCCCACCACAAGCTGCATATTCAGTCTTAGATTAGTGCAGCTATCAGGACACATTTAGATATGGACGATTTCCTCCGCAGTCACTGTAGTGGGGGGACAGACTGTGGGAAAACGCTTCCCTGGAACTAGCCCTTTTCTTGCCTCGCTTTGCCCAGTCCTGGAGCCAGTGCCGTTTGCTAATCAGATTCCCACAACTCCAAGCAAGATAGATGGGAGCTCATGTGACGCTCCAGGAGGCACATGGCTGCTGGAGAGCTGTGTGGGAACCAGCACATGGAAGGAGCGAACAGAAAGGGCAAGATTTTTCAGGGTTCAGTGGTCAAGGCCTTTGCAAACAGGACGCTGAGCCCGGCAGGCTCACGTTCCACCTGTAAGGTCCCCTGGAGTGAGACTCATGACCACAAAGGAGAGGAGGGATTAACCCTTGGAGTGCCTGGATTATCTGATGAAAAGCAATTTAGAGGGGAAAAAAGCAACAGGGAAAGAGTAATAGAGATCCTAAAGTGAGCTGCCTGGTTGGCTCAGGGGCTGCATAATGAGATTAAAAGTCTTTCACCTGTAGGTTGTTGATGTGAATTCAGACCAGCTCAGGAGCAGTCAAAAGTTGCTGACTCCCTGGTAGATACTTAGTGGCCTATGTGACGTGAGTTGGGGGTCCCAGCCATACATGTCCCCTTCCCCCAATCAATACACACTGGCTCCTCTGGCCCAAAAGAAAAAAATAAACCTTCCTGCCTACCACAGTTGCTAATTTTAGCATTTATAATTAACTAGTCCTCACAACTCACCGATCAGACAGGCACCTTACTAGTATTATTCCTACTTTGCTGATGGGCAAAAAACGGAGACACAACAAGGTTAAGTGTCTTCCCCAAGTCTACCCAGCTCATTCGTGGCAGAGCCAAGATTAAAACTGAGGAGTTCTGGCTCCAAGTCATATAGTCAGTCCACAAGACCCTGCTGTCTCTTGCTGCATTTACAAGCACTAATAGACATGAATGCTTAGTAAGTGCCATATAGATCGTTATAGGCCGGGTAGCCAGGATGTATAACTTAGAAAAATCAGCTGATGAACAGCAAGCTATCCTCAGCCTTACCTATTGTGAACCAGTAACATTTATTTGATTGGACACAGCTATTTTGCCATGCACTGGATATCTGCTTTGCACAGAACAGTTGTTTGCTACTTCAGGCTGTATAAAGTAACACTGCCGTGCTGCTCAGTGTTCATCGCAGATAGAGAACTCCCAGGGCTGCAGGTAAAAGGCAGGTGCTGGCCTGGTGCATGTAGCTTTACTAGTGAAACAAACCAATCCTGCAAACCCTTGTTCACAAGAGTAGCCTCTACTCATGCAAGTAGCACCATTGAAATCAGGAGGCTTAATTAACCAAAGCCTTACCTTGTATTCTCGTTTCCACCTGTGCAATGTAGGTGTCACATGCTATTGCCTCAGAACAGTAGCATTTTATGTAGGTGTAAATGGCTCCAGAAGAGGCAAGGTGGAGAATCAGACCCAATGGGATGGCAGGCTTAAGCCCCGTAAGAGGAGAGAGAGTCCCCTTGCAGTGGTTTAAGCGAGGCAGCTCCTGTGTCACAGGGTGACATTCCATCAAGCTGGGATTTTCACGTCCTCCTTCAGCGTCTTTGCTGGCCCAGACAGAGCCCCTTCCATCCCCCAGGCAGCAGGCAGGCATGACATGCTGGTGTGTGTGGTTGTGTATGCCTGATGCTTGGCGGAGGGGTGGCGGATGTGAAAGGTCAGAGAGACAAACTCCAATTCAGAGTGTGGTTCCTGGGGAAAACAAATGAGGCCAAAACAGCGCCCAGGACCCCAACGCCAGACTTAATTGTTTCCAACTCTCGCTAATTGGCACAGAGCTGCTAGCTGTACCCTCTGAGACTGGGGGTGACCCTGAACAATAGGCAGGGGATGGTAACAAACAGGGACAGATTGGGCCGGGCAGCAGAGAAATTACCACAGCAGCCAGGCTCATCTGCTCCTCCCCTAACACCTGGCGTAATAATTCTAGATGCATTTGCTATGTATGGTGGTAGCAGGGCCTCCCACCTCTTGTGCACCCCAGTTGTACCCAAATTCTGATGTTACAGGCACTGTACTATACACTGGCTCTGTGTGAGTGCCTCCCGGGGGGACTTCATAGCTGCTTATGAATTGCACACGGAACCTATGGGTGCTATTAATAGAAGGTGCTAAATGGCTTTTCTTGCACGTCAGGGGAAGGACCCTGTTTCTGGAGCTGAAGGAGGCAGGGTCTGGTCCTTCCTACCTCACTGCACATGATGATTGTGTAGCTATCCCTGTTTGCAGCACGTGGCTGTGCTGCAGAACCCCTGAATAAAGGCTTGGACAGAAGGAGCTGAACCCCCTTTCAGAAATCAAGCTCTGTTGGGGTGAGTCATCTTTATTTCTTAATGGGCCAGCGCTAAAGTGAAATCCCATGTTATGATGCCCCTTCCCCCCTTCCTCTGTGGTTCCATCAGACAAATGGATAATAAGAGTCACAAATAGTGACACCTTGCAGGGATATAGTGCCTTCAATCCGAAGATCCCACAGTGCTCTGCACACACTGAGTTTAGCCTCATGCCGAGATTGGTGACTATTATTATCCACATTTTATAAGTGGGGAAATTGGGCAGAGAAGCAGCTAAGAGACTTGCCCAAGGTCATGCTGGAAGTCTGTGGCAGAACCCTGAATATAAGTCAGGTCTCCTGCCACCCAGGCCCAGGCCTTAACCACAAGGCCCTCCTTCCTCCCTGAACATGACATTAAAGATAGCCGTGGAGCCACGTGCAGAGAGCAGTGGCAGCAAAGAGGTTAATGTGCATGTGCTGGGGAAGGGAGCGTTCCCATGAACTGGGCCCAGGGTTTCTTCAGTCCCCTTGGCAAATCAGAGCATCTGGTCTTAGGATTCATTGCTGTTTAAGCAGCCCTTCCCCCAACCTGCTGGTACTGCACACAGGAGCCTGGGAACCTGTGCCTCTCCCCAGAGCAGATGGGCCCGTCCTCTTCCATGTGGCATGATGGGGGAAGGCTCTGGTGGCGGGTTTTAACTGACGCTGAACGAAGCCCTTTGTTAAGAGATTCCACAGGAGACGCTGCTGGCCCTGAACTTGGGAAGGTGGAGACGCCTCAAAGCCCCATTTTAAAAAGACCCTTAAAAGTCTATTTTAAAAGCCCTTTGGGCTCTGAGCTCCCATGGCACTGGTCAGCTGTCAGCTGTGCCAGCTACTGCATATCCATGCATCCGACTCGCCTTGCGTGTGCTTATCACAGTCTCTTCTGCTTGGGCTTAACCGTCTTGTAGATCACAGCTCTGGTGTCTGGAACTGCTGGGGTCGCGTGACTCTGACCGTGCAGATGCTAGCGCAAAGAGCCACGATCCCGGCTCTGAAGCGCTGCCGTACACGCCCAGCGCGCTCTAGATGTAATCCGGTCATCGGAGGTGGCGCTGGCACTCTCAGGCTCCTCTGGAGATGCGGCCCGCTGCTCCTCAGGATCCTCCAGACAGTTCTATAATCTGATTCCCCTGAGAAAAGCCTGTTCTCCATGAGCTTGCTCACTTGGGCATGTCTTAGACACACTGCTCCCTTGGCAGTGCAGGTATGGGCCCTGCATGTGGATAAAGGGCTCCTTCATCCGCATGATGCTGCGGAAAGATTTATGCCATGATTCTTCATCACTGGAACTAGGACTGAACGCATCAGATCAAGCCCAGCCAGGGAGACGCCTGGATTTTATAGGAGTCTCTTTGCTGTCAAGAGAGGCTCCTGGGCCTGTAGCCTCTAGAAAGGCAATGTGTCACAGTAAGACATCGCCATGATATTCCTGTTCACTGCAACATTAATCAAGCCTGTGTCTTCTGTTCACTACATGATGCACTTTACCCTGGGTCGGACCAGACCACATAACCCTGCAAAACCTCCGCGTTCATCTCTGTCTTCATTGTGGGGAGCCTTACTATGAGATGCTAAAGAGCGGATAAGACCGTGTGCATCTACCCAATCACATGCTCTTTCAGGCCCCACTGCTCTAAAGACTCCCCCTGTTTTCTAATGAAGATGACACACTGGCTGGCTCCCCAGGTAGCAGGTAGTTCAGCCCCTTGTGGAAAACAAGATGTAAAGAATTTCCTTTCATGAGCTGCAGCCCCTTTCCCAAGTAGCTCTTAGATACAGCTGACTCTTAGTCCTTTGTCTGTAAAAAGCATTTCCAGCATCTGAAGGAAACAAACAAGTTCCCATCTGCACATCTCCTTTCATCAGCAGGCGCCCTCATGCCCCCTCCTTGGCTCTTTTCCCCTGGATTGCTCACCGCTTCCCAGCACACATTCCTCTTGCCCCAATACCTCCAAGGGGATGGGAACACACCAGTGCTCTGGTTCAGCTCCCTTCTGCATGTAGTCTAATTAAAAGCTGACTGGTCCCATAGTCCCCGCATTCCACAGCCTTGTACAGCAGCTCTCCCAAAAGCAACGGACAAAGGGACCAGTGTAATTTGCAAGAGGGCTTCTGGCTGATTAACAATAACATGGCAGCTTTGATGGGGTTGGGACACCAGAGAGAATTCCAGGCCAACACAAAGAATTTGAGACAAAAGGTGCAAATTCATTCGCAGTGTCATCCCCAGAGTTGAACCTCAGTCAAGCAGGAAGGGCTAGCTGTCTCGTGAAGCTGGAAAATAAGCTATTTTCTTATTCCCCTCTAGAGAGAGATTCAAGCTTCCTAATTTATCCAGATCTGGGCTTTCAATTGCTAACAAAATAGCTGTGGGCCTCCTCCCTGGCAGCTGCAATGTAATTATTGTTACCAGAGATTTAAGCAAATCCCCACTGTCTCTGTGCAGAGTAAACCACTTTCTCATCAGTTCTCCTTGGGAGAATGGGCAGAACTTTGGACTAGCTAATTTCTGCTGGTCCCCGTTGCATTGTTTTACCTCTGGTTGGTGGGCACCAGGCCCTAAGCCAACCTCCTCTGTTTTGCGCCATTTATTTTTAATATGCTGTTAACAAAAATCCTAAACAATGTTGAGTCTGAACTTGGTGGTTGTAAAGGGAGTCAGATTGACAGACCTGGACACTGCAGCCTTCTCTCTACACAGGAGGGCCAGCAGGGACATCAACCTGGCAAACTTCCCCTGTAAGTGCTGAACAGCTGACCTGGAGGGGCCCCATGGGCATGAGATAGTAGTTCCTGTTCCATGTGCTGAGCGAATGGAGTGGTTTTCCACTGTGGACCCTGTCTACTAGGAACAAAGGCAAAAAGGGAACTCACTCGACGTAGCTCGCTGCACAGCCACCAGCTGCTTCTTTGGGTCCATTTATTGTTTCAGTTCAGTTTGACAATTCAGAATGTTTCAATCTGGGTCAATGGCACCCCAAAGGGAAAATTTCATTTTGATTTTCCCAATGGAAAATTGAAATATTTTGTGGAAATCCAAATTTCCCTCCAGAAAATTTCAATTTTTCAGAAACCGTTTTCCATCTAAATTTTTTTTGATTTTGGAATGCCGATCCCCACATTTTTCCTTAATATCCAACCCGCCTCCCTTTTGTGCCAAGCACTTTTGTCCAAACTCCCTTCTTGCTTTGCGTTTCTCTTTGCTTAGGAAACAGCTTCTTCCTTGCATCCCTTTATCAACTGTAAAGAGAGTTCAGTGGAATCTGTGGTTCTGTCAACATCTTTCATAACCCTCCCTCATCAGGTCTCCTTTCTTCCAGTGTGAATAGCTGCAGCAGGAGTTACAGCACATGCAGTTATATCCTTCTCTTGCCATATGTTTTTTCCTACCATGGCACCATTAAGTCCCAAAGGGAGGACACTGCTATCCCAGTCCTTCCTCTCAAAGTCTGTTTGCCAGAAGTTGGGAGCAATTTTCCAGATGTGTTGGAGGGAAACGACTTTATCCAGGGACCTGCTCATTTGACGCACAAACATATCCCTGTTAAGCAGCCTTCTTCGAGCACTGAGGATGTGTCAGAGCAGCAGCTGACCCAGTTTGCATGAGTCAGGACCAGCTCCCAAACCCTGTGTCAGGCCTACATCTGTCCTGCGACCACACACTCGGATGCTTCCCAAGGCAAGTTGGCAGCTGTGAGCAGGAGGCACTTCTGCAGCCTCCTATGAAGTAGAACCGCAAGCTTCTTCCAGTCTCTTCTCCTGTCCAGCAATAGTCCAGAATAAGGTAGAATTGCAGATTGATCTATCCCCTTCTACTAGACCTGGGGCAACCACCCAGAGATAGGATTGCAGACCCTCTGAGCCAAGTTAACACATTCAGAACTATCGCTTCCAGCAGAGATGTCCCACGGGGAACCTGTGCCTTCCCCAAAGTTTCCCAGTTTCCCTGCTAAGCCTGCACGCGGCTCACCATATTCCCTGCTGGATCCTGTATTGACAGAAATGTGTGCCCTGGTGCAAAGGTGAGTGCATGTCTGCGTCTGCGGGGAGATGATCTGATCATTCTCGAAGATCCAGAAACAATCCATCTTGGTGGGAATAAATGAGAGGAATAATCTGAACCGTAACAAGGGTAAGTACAATCGGAAAGGAGAACCATGACGATAAACACAAGGTGGGACACTCACTGCTTAATAGCTGTGATGCAAAACCAGATCAGAGAAGAAAAGCTGACGAGAAATGAAAGCTGGGTGTTCAGTGTGGTTCTGTGGCTAAAAAGGCAAATGCAGTCTTGGGACATATAAACAGGCCCCTCACATACAAGGAGGTGATTTTTCCCTTTTACACAGAACCAGTTAGGCCACAGATAGAGAACTGCATATACCTTGTGGTGCTGGGTGAGAGAGGGGAGAATCTGGGGAAGATGCAGAGAAGGCTAGCCAGGGCGGTAAAGGGTTCAGAGAGAATAGACTATGCAGAAAGATTAAGGCTCTGATCATCCAGTTGCTTGAACACATGTTTAACTATAAGCACATGACTCGTCCCACTGAAGTCAAGCTAAGCATGTGCTTAATTGCTTAGCAGGATCAGAGCCTCTGGGAATTAAAAATGTGATACAGGCCTGGCCTACACTTACCCAAGAATTCGGCAGCTGTCGACAGGAGATATGCAAGCTATACAGAGTAGCTTGTGTAACTCCTGTCGACTTCGTAATGTCCATTTTGCGCACCGTCTTCACTATGCTGCGCCGACAGGGAAATGCATCCCCGTCGATGCAATGCTACACTTTTCCTGGATGTGGTTTTAATAGATCGCCTTCCAGATCGATTGAGTGGGTCTTCATTTCCACTCAATTGATCCGGAAAGATTGATCTGACGCAGCAAATTTGCTGCCATCAATGTAGACATAGCCTGAGACCATGGGAAGCAGGCTCCTGAGAGACACATAGTCTTCCCTGTCCTTTATGGGATCAGAAATGCAATGAGCACCGGTGTGTAAGGCCCGGGAAGGCTTAGCCTTCCCTGACAGCCAGGTGTGGCTCCACCCTCTCCTGCTGCATCCCACTCACATGGGCCTAGCACTGGAGGCCCTCTCTGCTGAAGGGGGTGGGTGGGAGCTGAGATACAGGCGGCTGCACACCTGGGGACAGGGTGGACTGGGGTGTGGCACAGGCCGGCACGGTGGCGCTGTGCCACTGGGGCCAGCCGGGCTGTGTCGGCACTGCGCTGCTGGGGCCCAAGGCCAGGACCATGTCAGCACTGTGGGGGCCCAGAGCCAGGGCCAGCCGGGCCATGTCGGCATTGCAGGGAGCCAGGGCTGGCAAGGCCGTGTTGGCACTGTGGGGGTCCCGGGCTCAGGCGGGACTGGTGGTGCTCAAGGGACATGGGTGGACTGGCCAGCCCGGGGCTGGGTTGGGTGGGTGCTGGTGCTGGCTGGCTGGCGGCACTCCAGCAGTGGGGAAAGGAGGATGGGCTGGTGCTCGGGCCCGCTGTGGCATGGGCTGGCCAGCCTGGGGTCAGGGTGGGTTTTTGGGACAGTGCTGGGGCACGGGCTCCAGGTGTGCTCAGGCTGCCCCCCTGGCACTGAGTGGGGCCAGCCAGCCAGCCTGGTACTTGGGCCACCGGGGCAGGGAGGACTCTGATGGGAGAGGGAAGGGGCGGGGCTTCAGGCAGAAGGGGCAGGGCCAGAGGCTAGCTTCCCCACCCATGAATGGTGTCACAGTCAGCGCTTGAGGTCCTAGCATCCCAGGGCAGTGCTAGCACAAAGGGTGAAATCTTGTCCTCCTTGTGTTCTCGTCCCCATTACAAAGCTCTGCTGGGCGAAGCATGCTCAAACCCTAAATTAGTTTGCGGAGTACCATTATGCCCTGTCTTATACGCAAGCATAGCTAGAATGTGTCTATGGTAGACTCACCCTTTGTGTGCGCATTGTCCTGCAATGTGTGTGTATGTGTGTGCCTGTGCACTGTGTGCATGTATGTGCACCTAACTGTTTGAACGTGTGTGTCTACTTACACAGGAAAGAGAGCGGGAAGAAGCAGATGCTGACACAGCTCTACATTTATGGTGGGGCGGGGGAGAGAGAGACAGGCCTGTAGGCTGAAAGAAGAGAGTTATCTCTGGCGAAGTCAAGATGTTGTTGCTATTCTCCGTTGTCTTAACCATCCAGTCAAAAACCATTCCTCTCGATTCCCACAGCTGCCATACAATGGAAACACAGCCCGTTTCTCTGGGGATAAAACCTAATCTGAGAGATACCGAGACTGTGAAAGTTCGTCCTAAAAAAGACACCGTGAAAAGCCATGGGGTGCCGTGCACCAGCCGATACCTGATCTATTTGCCTGAGGTATTATTCCTCTCAGGCAGGTATTGTCTGGACTAGCCCCTCTGAATGTGGCACTTGTTTCCGAATGCCAGCGGAGGACAATGGGTTGGGGAAAGGACACCGGGCGATGGTGAGCTCTGTCCCTCCAGACCTGAACGTGAGTATCAAAGGAGAAAAGTAAAATGCTAGCGAGGAGGGGGGGGAGAGGCGAGGAAGTGCAGAGAGAAAAAAAGCCTGTGGTTGTGGCAGGCTGCCGTGAAACTAGGTCAGGGTGACTCTCGGCAGGGACGCAGTGTTCTCTGGGGCGTGATGGTGTCTGTCACCCCCACCAGACGCCTGACCGTGGCTGCAGGCTAGGTGAGCGGTCCTGTCTGCGTGTCGGGGAAGGGGAAATACACGCGTGTGGTTATCATAGGCTGCCAAAAGAGGAAGAGCAAGTCTGCATTCACTTCTCTTTGCTGCTACTGCCTGCCAGGGCTGCTTAATGGCTGATCCCTAGTGCCCTGGCGAAAGGCACCTGGGCTGGCTTTGAACCCCCTCCTTAGTCAGGTCCCTTTAGGGGCCTGAGGCTGATGAGGTGTCTTGTGTGTCCTGGGGTGTTCCTGGGGGAGCCCAATGAAGACCTAGCCCCCCGGAGGGCCTTGAGCAGACAGCTTTCCTTTGCTCGCTTCCTTTTGTAAGCCACAGAATACAGCACACGGCAAGGCAGGGAAAGGGTTAACTCGCCTGAGGCCCTGGCTCTGCAATATTGCTATGCTTCTATTTCCATTTTGTTTGGTGCGACGCTGGGGGAGGCACAGAGGGAGACTATGGTTGTGGGGAGAGAGCAATGAACATGGGTGGCTGAACTGATCATTCTTGCATGGCATAGATTCTGCTTTTTCTCCCTCCCCTTTCTCTTCCATCTCTCCCCCCGTCCTCCAGCCCCTCAATCCAATTCAAACCATTAACAAGTGGGTTTATGAACGGGGCTCTGCAAATACATGCATTTAGGGACTAACAACAAGACTTTTTGCTGTAAGTTGGAGACACATCAGTCGGAAATGACAGAAGAGGAGAAAGACTTGGGTGTACTGGTTGACCACAGATGACTATGAGTCAGCCACCAGTGCGATGTGACCGTAAAAAAGGCTAATGCAGTCCCTAGGATGCATCAGGTGAAGTATTTCCAGTAGAGACAGGAAAATGTTAGTACCATTATACAAGGCACTGGTGATCCCTCTTCTGGAATACTGTGTGCAGTTCTGGTATCCCATGTTTAACAAAGATTAATTCAAACTGGAACAGGTGCAGAGAAGGGCTATTAGGAAGATCCAAAGAATGGAAACCTACCTTGTAAGAGGAGACTCAAAGAGCTTAGCCCAATCAAAAGAAGGCTGAGGGGCGATATGATTGCTCTCTATAGGGATAAATACCAGGGAGGGAGAGGAATTATTTAAGTTAAGCACCAATGTGGACACAAGAACAAATGGATATAAACTGGCCATCAACAAGTTTAGGCTTGAAATTAGATAAAGGTTTCTAACCATCAGAGGAGTGAAGTTCTGGAGCAGCCTACCAAATGGAACAGTGGGGGCACAAAAAGCCTAATAGTCTTCAAGACTGAGCTAGCTAAATTTATGGAGGGGATGGTATGATGAGTTTGCCTACAATGGCATGTAGCTGATCTGCGTCTGCTAGCAGCAAATATCTCCAATGGCTGGTGATGGGATGCTAGATGGGAAGCGCTCCGAGTTACTACAGAGAATTCTTTCCCAGGTGTCTGGCTGGTAGGTCCTGCCCACATGCTCAGAGTCCAACTGATCACATATTTGGAGTCAGGAAGGAATTTTCCCTTGGGTTAGATTGGTAGATCCTAGGGGGTTTTTGCCTTCCATGAGGCCCAGGTCACTTGCAGGTTTAACCTAGTATCAATGGTATAGTCTCTGTAACTTGAAGTCTCTAAATCATGATTTGAGGACTTCAGTAACTCAGCCAGAGGTGAGAGGTCCATTACAGAAGTTGGTGAGGTTCTGTGGCGTGCGATGTGCAGGAGGTCAGACTAGACGATCATGTCCCTTCTAACCCTAAAGTTGATGAATGTAAATACCTTCTCAGTGAGGAGTGAGTCCCCCTGCAGGGACAGTGGGCTAAAATCGTGTACAGTGGTGCCTCTCTTTGGGATGGTGACAGATGATCACCCTCCACACATAATGGGCTGGAGATGAGTAACACAGGACACGTAACAGGTTGGAACTGCGAAGGGCGGGATTTGTAATGGGGTGCTCTGCTGGGAATGATCCCCTTGACTATTTCACAGCCTAGAAAGTGCAGAGAGGGCTCGTTGTGGGTGTATGCATGACAGGCTGAATTTGCGTAGAGAGCTGTGTGTCCAAATGTGTGCAGTGGCCTGGATGAAGGGAATATGATGGCGGATGATAGGAATATATAGGAGGCACCTTAGATAAGACAGCCTCAAAGGAACCAGCAGTGGGTGCTGCAACAAGATTAGACCAGTGGCTTGAGAGTAATGGGTCGCAGCAGGTTTCTCTGGATATTATTGATCAAACATTCTTCACACAACAGTCAGAGAGGAAATAAAGGGCAGCTCACCTCAGTGACTAAGAAAGGGATTACAAGATTCTCCTTCTATCTCTCTCTACTGATTTCCTGCCAACCTCAGTCTACCAGCCCCGGCATAGTGCACATGGATCCATCAGTTCTGTTTCCCTCATAATGTCTCAACATAAGCAGGGAAGAAGCTGCTGTTCATTCTCTGTCCTCCTGTTCCAGTCTAGTGTTTCTCAGGGGATTGCTTTAACCCTTATGTCTCTCACAGGGCTACCCCTTGGTTTCTCCTCTGTCCATTCCTTTCTTATTCCCTGCAGAGGGATCTGTGATTATTTGAATGAATGGCTGGTCACAGTCTCTTTCTTGAATCGTTTCACAGAGGGACAGATGGTTCTTTCTGTTCCCATGATGCCTGGAGCTTGTATAGTTCCAGGAGGAGCCTGCCATGGGGAACTTTATTGAAGGCTTTCTGGAAATCCAAACAAACACTTTAATGTGTACATCTACTATCAGCTATGCATCTGCTTCAAACAACCTTGGAGAATCCCAGTCCTCTTTACCTCCCTCTCCTCAGTCTGACTGAAGTGGGGGGGAAAGCAGATCAGCTCCCTGTGTTCATTCTCACATGGTCCTCTTTGCCCGTGTTCTTCTCTCAGTGCTTCCTGGGAAGCAGTGTTGATCCCATGCCTAATTCAACTCAGCCCTTTCCAACAGCATTCAGTAGGGGCAAGAACTAAGGATTTTCTACTGGCTCTGGGCCTCATTTAAAGTCTCACTGGAGTCAATGTGGGTCTTTCCATTGACTTCAACAGGCTTTTAAATAACCCCTGGTAAAAGTACCATTCAGTGGTAGGCTCTAGTGATTCATCTAGCACAAGAGGAGAAACAGCAGCAGAGGGATAATGAAACAGAGGAACAAATCTGATCAAGCTGCACTCTGCAAAAGCAATTGTAATGCTTTCTATAGCTCACTGAGAAAACACATCTCATAGGAAAATGAATGAGCCTTGGGACGTTCAATCTGGTTTTCAGGCATGTAATCCAAGAGGGGGGCTGGGTCTAATGTAATTGCCAGGAAAATATATAGCTGTTCTCATTTTCTATTGGCTCCATAAGGCGAACTTCTGAAAGAATGCCAAAGGCAGAGTAGCACACCCCTAAACAAATGGACTTGCGATGTAGTTACCCAATGGAATCTACATGGCAGTGAGACGTCCAGTGAAGTAATGGTGGTGGCATTCCATGATGTTTCCTAGCAGGGGAACATGATGAATCGCTTTTGTGGCTAGAGTGAACTGTGATAGAAAATCCGTTGACTGTGCTGTGGCTACTCAAACAGGCTACTGCAAAGCTAAGTGCTGAAATAGCATTTCTGAGCCAAATGTTGACTGCTATGTTGTTGCTGTTGATGGAAGACTTCCTGCAAAGAGGAGACAACCCAAAAAACCCTTGTCTGTTGCCAGAATGTTTCAGTAACAACCACACATTAGATGGATTGCCCAACACGGTGTAGGGTCCACACACAAACTATATGAATTTATGAATCAGACTCCTCACATTCTGGAACCCGTGGAATAGCCTGTGCCACCCAACACTTAAAAAAAATCAAACCAACCATTTCTCTTTAAAATAAAGCAAAATTGTTAACACTGTATAGTAGGATATTAAGTCAAGTGGTCAACCCTGGCATGACTCCATTGATTTCAGTGTAGTTATACCAGAAATGAATTTGGCCCTCTGTTCATATCAAATATAAATATTGGGCTAATAAAACCTTCGCTACCCACACATTGCTCAGAGAAGAGGATACAGCATCTGATGTAGATGCATGCAAGCTTAACTTGGTCTTGTACCTATGTTCGGAAAGTCTTCATGCAATATTTCTGTTGTGGTTACCTCACTGTTCTTATCAGCCTGTCCTTTCATAGCGTCCTCTATCACAGCTGTCTGGTTTTTGCCCTGTATTTCCTAATGTGTTGGATAATCACCGTAAGCCTCTCTACATTTCTTGAATTCTTGTTTATCTCCTGAACATGTCTCTGGATTTGGACAGTGCCCATGGCTTCCTATACCCAATGGTTAGTTTCTCCCTTTATCTATGACATACTAGTTCTTTATTCCAGGATGCCCAATATCAGAAGGAGTTTTTTGTTTTAATCCTTTTCATCCCCATTGCCCTGCTCATCTGTAAAGTAGCAGTCCAGTCTAAACAGCTTTGATATACTTTTGTTGCTTCTTCCCAACAACTATCCCCTTTGGGAGGCCTTTTTCTCTTCTCAGCCCTGGTCGCCCAACATGGCATTGTCAAGTGTTTCTGCTTCACACAAGATATTCTCTGATCAGTGGGCTCTGTGAAGGCTGGAATATTTTGAATGACTCTGACTTTGTTCCCATACCAGCTGCTATTGTTTCTAGGAAAGCATAAACATGGATCCCAAAGGGACACTGAGGGGAAATGAAAATCTCGCCTCCCTCCCCCTATCAGCTCCCCCGCTTGACCTCCTTCCCAAAAATAATCCCACACGGTTCCCTCACAAAGCAAATTCTTCCTGGATTATATTTTAATATCTGCAAAGCCTCAAGTTTAAAACAAAAACAAATGTGAAACCAGCTCCTGAGTTTCCTTGAAGTGAAAAGAGGAGAAACACCCTCGGTTGCCCTTGAGAGACTGTGCAGGAGCCACACAAATGGCCTGGATGGCCAGAGTTGACAGGCGTGCATGCCACACAGACCAGAAGGGACTGAGACATCAGAAGTTTAAACTGAGAGGACTAGGATGAGGGGGTGGCCCAGGGACAGAGCATGCGGGCAGACATCGTGGGAAGGTTTATCGTCTCTGTTCCTCTACTTTTCTTATTTGTACTTGCTGCTAGTTTGTGCTTTTGTGATGGGTCTGTCTGGGGAAGGAGAGACAATGCTCCCGAGCTTCTGAAAGTAACCAGAGCTGCTTGTCCAGTCAATCCTGTGTGTTGGAAATTGACCATGTCTGTGTCCATCATCATTGCAGCAGATGGTGTGGATCTAAACCAGTGGTTTCCTACCTTTTCTATAGCAGGGACCCTCTTCCCATCTACCTGGCATCTAGGCAGGATGCCCCTTCCTAGTTAGCAGCAGGAGAAGGGCAATGTGATTATGATGTCCTGACACCTGGCTGGGACTCCTCTTAGGAGTGCAAGGTGCAGGCTGAAAATCTCTCATCTAAACTATTCCAATCCTTCCTGCGCACATCTCTCCTGCAGAGCCGCCTGACCTGAATCTGCCAGGTGCGTCTGACTTGTGTGTTTTACACAAATCCCTCATGTAAGTACCAAGTATCCGTTTGGTGAATTTAAGAAGGGCCCGTTTCTCTGCTGCCCTGTTTGCTGTGAATTCCACACTCATGTTCTTTCTTTCTCTCTCTCTTCCAAGGTCACTAAGGTGCTTTAATCCAAAGGGAGCACAGGGAGACTGGGAAAGCTGATGGCTACAGGCCCTGCTTTTACTTGCAGTTTTTCTTTTTGCCTTTGCTACAGTGTCTGTTTTACAGGACTATATTTCTTACACCCACTTAGCTTGGAAAATAGCCACTCACTCTGGCCCATGCCGAGAACTGATGGGGTCAGGCAGCATGCTGTGATGTATTGCTGTGTTTTTCTGGTTCGCAAGAGAACAAGTGCTGTCACAGAAGGGAAGTGGGGGGGAGGGAAGGGGAGGATAATGGGATACAATGGTTTCCTCTTGCCTCTTGGCTGCCAGTTTGAATCCAGCCCAGGACAGTAGGGAACAAAGACTGTTCCTCTCAGATGGCTCTTCGGGGCCCCATGTGAAAGGAATTGGCTGCCTCAGTCCTGATTCTAGTGGGCAGGTGTCCACATTGCCACCATGGTTCAGGCACCCTGTCGGTTGGTAGTTTCAGAGGAGAGGCCAGTGACTGAGGGCACGTCTACATGGGGAAATTGACTAGAGTAGCTATTGTGGGATAGCTCCCTGCGTAGACATTCTATTCCAGAATAATTAGTGCACTTCCGAAGCAGAGTCTGTATTCTCGAATAATAATAATAAATAATATCTAGCTCTTATATCAGTGGCTCTACTGTACTCCTTTCAGGAGTCTGATTTGTTTTGCGTACCCCCCCGAGTTTCGGCTCACTTAAAAACAACTTGCTTACAAAATCAGACAAAAAATACAGAAGTGTCACAGCGCACTATTACTGAAAAATGGCTTCCTTTCTCATTTTTACTATAGAATTATAAAATAAACCATTTGGAATACAAATATTGTACTTACATTTCAGTGTATAGTATATAGAGCAGTATAAACAAGTCACTGTCCGTATGGAAGTTTGGCTTGTACTGACTTCGCTAGTGCTTTTTCTGTAGCCTGTTGTAAAATTAGGCAACTATCTAGCTATGTTTTTGAACCCCGCCCCCAGAAGACCTCTGCGTACCCCCAGGGGTATGCACACCCCAGGTTGAGAGCCACTGTCTTACATAACACTTCTCATCTGCAGATCTCAAAACTCTTTACAAAGGAGATCGGTATCATAAAGTGACTTTTATTCCAGAAGAGAGTACCCACACTTTTATTCTGGAATAGCTATTCTCTAGGCCTCAAAGGGAATAGGGGAAAAAATGATCCTCTCATCCCTAGCGGTTTTCCCTCTGGGTCAAGGTTCAAGCGCACATTTTGGGGAGCCTTACATTGAAGATGATGAGTCCTGGGTAAAGAGGATCCTATATGCTCTGTGGATAGAGAGAAGATTTTATTCTCAGGAGCTCTCAGTTCAGCCCCTTTCACAAGCACTAAATTCTTTTCCTTCTTACCTTTTTCGCACATGTAGCCTGATCAATGGGATTTGAATGGAAGAATGTATCTTCCCCGTTTTACGACCACATTTTTTTAACAGTAGCCACTGATTTGGGGTTCGTCTGAGTCTGGGCCATCCTGTGGTTAAGGAAATGGACTGGGTCACAGAAGAGCTGGGTTGAATTCCCAGCGCTGCCACGGACTTCCTATGTGACCTTGAGAAAGATACGGAATCGCTCTGTGCCTCAGTTTCCCACCTGTGAAATGAAGATAATGATGCTTCATTTCACCCTCTCTTTGTCTGTCTTGTTACAACAGAGTACTTGGCCTTGGGGCTCATGCCTGCATCCCACTGCATCCCTTACAGCCCTTAGGCCTGGTAAAACCGGGAGCTGCGTAGTCTCTGGGCACATGACTAGGAGCAAACATCTGACCTACAGAAAGCCAGATATAAGGATTCCAGCCTCCTAGGCATGGGTAGAAGGCAGAAAAGACCCAGTATTAAGAGAGCCCTGGTGTTGGTCTCTCCATATAAGCCAGGAAGGGTGTGTGTCCGCACCCCATGCAGCTGGGAAAGCCTTGGGTGGTTATACTCCAGTATTTTGTTTGTTTGCTCGTTTGCAAATGAAGACAGGCCCGAGGCAAGGGTCTTGGCCCAAAACGGTGTTGGGAGTTTTAGTCTACCTTCCCCAGCCAACAAACTGATTCACTGGCTTCCACTTGTCTCATTAGATTAGAAGCTTTTTTGGGTAAGGACTGTCTCTTATGTATGTATAGCACAATGGGGCCCCGATCTCAGCTGGGCCTTCTACGGGCTGCAGTGATTTAAATAATATTAGCTCCCGGTGAGCACCCAAAAACTCAGACAGTTCAGATCAGGGGCCATGGTTCGACATTTTGGCATAGGAATCTGTAGGTACAAGAAATATTAAATCTGTGCAGAGCAGGGATATATGCCCATCTCTTCTAGGGTGTTCATTTGGCTACTCTTCAAAACGCATCCTTTTTCTGAAGGAATTTTCTGAACGTTCATCTGGTTCCTGTGTGGCTTTGTTCTGATTTGTGTGTGTTTGGGGATTTAAACTATCCTCTTCCCCAAGGGGCTTTTCCATCCCAGTTAGCTACCATGAGGACATTCCAGCACTCTGGTGGATTCGAATGGAGAGAAGGACTTGTCATAAAAGATTCTAACTCCCCAAGGGCTTTAAACAAATACAATTTTAATGGAGTTTCACAATTGGATCGTCGTGCTCCTCAGCTAGCCAGAGCTGTGAGCAGCTGTGTTAAAATGTTTCTGTTGCAAAACTATTTCAATGCATGCCAATATCACAAGAGCAGATATTGACTTACAAGCATTCTATTTGCATTTAAAAGGCAGCCGTACTTTTTCACCCTGGAGCCGTTCTTTGGAATAAATCCCTTTATAATGCAAACAGCATATTTGTGAGTAGACTTGCCTTAAGGAATGGGTGTGCTTATTTTAATGACTGTAGGGACTTGCTCATCCTTGTTACAGTACAAATGTGGCAGGCAATTCACCCCCACCTGTACTCACACATAGTCAGAAATGAATGGCTTTTCTTAGGATTTCCCTGAGGAGCTTGATTTTATGTCATATCCACTACATTCACTCAAACATGATCTGGATCCAGCCATGTTCTGCCTTCATCATTCTCTGATAAATGCAAGAAACCTATATTCTTCTACAGGGATAAGTTGTTAACTCCATCTCTTGCCTTCTAGTTTCTGGTCAGCTGCATGAGTCACTCTCCACCCTTGCAAATTGCCCTTTTCACCCTCTCTAGATTGGGGCCTTGGACATATAGGGTGAAATCCTGGTCAAAACTCCCACTGATTCCATGGAACCAGGATTTCACTCAGAGGGCCAAATTCCCTCTGGGTGTAAATTTGCACTGAGCTCTACAGATGTGTCTCATAGGATACATAGGAAGCAGTAGCTGGTAATTCAGAGTGTCTGGGAACTGTTCTGAGGAAATGCTGGGGAATGCAGACTCCATCTTATTCATCTCCTTACGCTGATCTCTTTAAAAAAGAAACACACACTCCACAGCACGGTGGAGTCCAGTGCAGCGAAGGTCACTGTGTCCATGTGCATTAATCTAATGATGTTGTTTTACATGAATACCTGCAAGAGGAAGAATACAATTAAACTTCCAGTTTCCCTAGAAGGTAAAACACAATGGTGAGCTATTAGACAAACAGATCCCTTCAACTAAGGCACTTCCTGCACTTCCCTCGTTACCGTTTTTCCACGGGGTGACGCAGCCTTTGGACGTGCTATCTGCTAAAGATCAGCAGCTGCTAATCATGGAATAAGGTGAAGAGTTAAACAGGTTTCAACTGTGTCTTAGTTCCGCAGTGGTCATTAAACAGCTGGAAGAAGATGTCTAATCCCTTTCAACTGTTTCTCATTAGGGGGAGAATGTCTCCTTTTAACCTCTCCCATTCCCTCTGTCATACAACTGTCTCTGCACCTCTCACCTCTGCTGGCTCCTACAGGGCTAACCAGCTTCCATACCACTAAAACCTAGCATGCTGAAAGGAGATGTCTCTTTCTATCCAGCTACTTGCCTCAGAGTCCTGTGCAAATCATGCTGGGAGGCCGAAGCAATGTCCCTATCTCTCTGCATGGGTGACACAGTTCTGTTCTCAACTTCTATTTCTATTAGCTCATTCTATTTTCTGGCATCCGCTTTTAATTTCCAGTTACATTTGAAAATCATGCGGGACCCAGCCCAGTGCACCGAATAGTTTGAGCCTAGCAATTAACAGCAGTGAATGGGGAACAATTAGTGTTCCACTTTGGAATTCATGCCTTGTGCTCTTCATTATATATTTTTGCCTTAAAAGGGGGCCAGAGTGTTGCTAGTGGAGTGAGGGCCCCTAATCCAGAGCGGGGCTGGCATTTGCATTGCATTAGTCATGCTATATGTCGACATTTTTGTGAGCTTTCCAAAAACAGAAATTCTAATGGGATGTTTTAATCCTGTCTTCAACCCCCCAACGCCCACCCCTCCTTCCCTCTTCACAAAGCAATACCAGCCTCTCTTTTTCTCCAGTCAAATCATGCAAAGACTGAGCAGTTAGATGCCTGTTTAAACTAACATCCCATGAAAAATGAACTGTTAATTTATTTCCCTTTGCAAGGGGAATGCGGAAGAGACAGGCAAATTCTGTGGCTTGCAGTGGGGAAGGATCTTGCTGGGACCACAAAGGAAAGGCACGGGAAACCTCTGAGGAAATGTCACCTCACCTACTGGGAGGCCCCTATTGTCAGTCCTTTGACAAATCAGAAACTATCCAGCCAGGGATCTGGAAGCCTGGAAGAAGCCAAGAACTATGTGGGCCCAGAGAAAACCCAGTTATCCCAGGCGCCTGGGAGAAGCCAACATTTAGAAGTAGCTTCTCAAGAGCATAACAGAAGATTCAGGATATCCATGGTGAACCCACTTTGAATTAATCGTTCATGTTCAAACAGCACTCGCAATTGGAGAGGTGAAGACTGCCACCGGCCTATCCAGCATCTCCTCCTGATTGCAGCGCAAAGGGTGGGAACGCTTGGAAAATCTGGAGTAGAGACCTGGGATTCCCTCAGCTCCCTGCAGTTGCACTGGGCAAAAAGGAGCAGGCTGGAGGTGCATCTCCCTCTGGGCCAGCACTAAGGGGAGTGACGCTGAGGCTCATTTCAAAGAGGGACGAGCTGGGAACGGAATTCCCATGATTCTTTCAGCCGAGTTCCTTCCTCCCCCAGCGCTGGGGCTGGCACAAGCGAGGAGCTGCCAGGGCAGAGGCTAAAGAGGCCCTAACTTCCGCCTCCCTTATGGGGCTTGTGGTGCAGAACTGCCCCAACCATGCCTTAACCCACTCCTTCCTCTGCCAGTATGCCCCTGTCCTGCCCAGAATGTTCCCTGCACCAGGGACTTCTTCGGGCTGGTGCAGGGTCCGCTGGGCCAGTGCTCTTCACCGGACGGAGGGTGGGGCTGAACCTGCATCGTTTCTATACTGTACGTCTATGGAATTCTAACCTCCCTTCCGCACATGCCACCCCACTGGCATCAAGACTGAGGTCCAAACGTAACCCAGCCCTCTGCGTGGCTTCCTCTTTTTCCCGGAAGGGTTTGACGAGGCAAAAGTATTTAAAGCATTTAAAGAGGTGAAAGAGACTCTGGCTTCAGTTCCAGGTCGTGGCCGGGCAGGAGCCTGGAGGGTCAGTAGGAATGAGCCAGCAGCAGCCTCCCGCTGCCAAGAGCTGCAGGCAAGTGGCAGAGAAGCGGGCAGGGCAAGTGCCCAGGGGAACGGGTGGATGAGGCCAAAGAGGGACAGTGGCACTGGTTCCTGGAGAGCTCTGAAAAGCAGAAGGGTAATTTTGAATTAGCTCTGGAGATGGAGAGGAAGCCAGTGAAATTGACGAAGGACGGAGACGCTGCTGCGAGCTGCATTTGGAAACCACACACAGAAACTGTGCCCATTAATCGCACAGACATCAGTGACTGCACCGAGAAAACATCTCCAGTGACCAGAGCCATTAAATAACCACCGCAGCACACAGCCTTGCTCAGGGACTGTGCACGGCAGCTGCACCAAGGAACAAGCCCAAAGCAGGAACTGCACTGAGTGGAATCAGTTCTGCCTTCAGTCGCATGCACGTAGAGGGCAGAAAGCTGGCCTAGCACCTGCATCTGCTGTGAATCTATGGGCACATCTGGGCCTTAAAGCAACAGGGGCTGGAGCCCTACAATGTCCACACCTGTGGCTGTTCAGGGAATTATTATGGCGGGATCCTTGGGACCCCGGGATTTCATCCTTGGGACGGAATGGAGTCCTCCATGTGGCAGTGAGCAGCAGGCAGCGCTTCTGGCTGGCCCCGGCAATCTGTGCAGGACCCAGGAAGGATCTTGGGACCATAGTGTCTCCCTCACCCCTTGAGTTCATGTCACATCCGGACAGAAGGGGGAGGGAGAGAGCAGAGTGTGTGACTCCCACGCTGCCAGCACGTGTGTGATGTGTGGGGAATGGGGTAAGTGGGGAGTGTCCCACCCAAGGCCAGTAGGCTGTCTTCACCCCTGGTGTCACAACAGCTCCACTTGCTTCCATTTCATCCCTCCCTTGTTTCCTGGCCCTGCCCTTCCTGGGCCCTTTTTGTCCCAAACTCGGGGCAGAGCACAAGCATCGGAGATCTACCAGACACCATTCCTTGCCAATGCCATCTCTGCCTTGTCTGGAATGGACTGGGAAACTCATTCCCTGCAGGTTCCCATCTTAACGCTGGCCTTCAAATGACTGCTGTCCCCACAACATCTTGGTATCCATGCTGTCAGGTTGCAGCCCAGGACACCAAATCCTTTAACCCTTTGGAGGCTGGTGAAGGTCGCCGGGGAACCAGCCACTTCCTGAGATGTTCATTGCAGAGAGGAGCAGGGATGCAATGCCAGGGAGGAGAAAGGGGTTTGGTCATTGACAGGTGCAGCAGGCTGAGAGGAACAAGAGCTAATGTGACCAACCCCCCTGCTTGGACCCTTGCCACCAGCTTGCCTGCCCCAGCCTCCCTGCTGCCTGTTCCTGACTCAGCTCCGAAGGTGAATGGAGAAAGTGAGTGCAGGTCCCCCGGCCGTGCTCTAATTGACTGTGACTCCCATTTCAGGTGAGAAGGGCTGACTATGCTCATGACAAGCAGGCCCTCCTCCACGCGCAGTGCAATAAACTATGAAGTCGTCAGCCATCACTGTGGCCCTGGCTTGTACGCTAGCCAATGCGTGGTTTAAATGAAGTGTGCAAGCAGAGGTCATGCCCCTCTAGCTCTCTGGGGGTTTGCCTCAGGGTCTCTCATTTGCATCCTTATTAAATAACTTCAACAGTTAGCAATAACAACATTTCCATCTGCAATATTCACAGCACCGGGCAAACATTAATTAATGAAGCCTTGTAACCCTTCTGCTGAACATTTATAATTGCACTTGATTTACGTATCAGTAACCTGAGACACAGACTGGCTGTGTGAGGTGCTGGGCATGGAAGATCTGGGCGTTCCCTGGTTCACAGTTCTGTGCTCTAGACCCTTGAACTTTAAGGACAATGTCAGCTAAGGCACTGTGCTGTTTGGGGTCCTAGGAATTGCTATAACAGGTTAGATCAACAGTCCCATCCAATCCAGCAGCGTGACCCTGATAGTGGCCAGTACCAGGGGCTGTAGAGGAAAGCGTAAACCTCTATAATGGACAAGTAGACACTAGTATAAGTCCACTGGGGAAATTATTTTCCTAACCAGATGCCGTTACTTAGCAGTGTATGTCTAAAGCCTGGTGGTTTTAATTCCTTATCAATATTTACCCTCTCTCATGTGACTGCAGATATTCACATTATTCATGAAAGGTGAGCTTTTCCAAGGAACTTAAGAGAGTTAGGTGTCCATCTGAAATCCAGTGGATTTGGGTGTCTGACTCTCATTGGCTCCTCTGAAAATTCCAGCCACAATCTCTAAGCCCAAACATGCCAAAAACACATATCTGCTGTCAGCTGGGATAGAAAGATATTGCCAGTGGGATGCAATCTGTATGCAGTCTGATGTCTCACAGCTACTCCAGTCCCATCCTCCCACGGTAGGAATCTCTGCAGGGAAGGGTATAGGAATGTTGACTCTCGCTCCAGCCTTTCTCAGAAGGAGATGATGTAGAGAAGGATGAGTGCTGTGTGGAGGTCCAAGGATACGCCAGTTCTAGCCTCTCCCAGCAGAAGTCACTGCTCGGAATGGTATAAGCGTGCAATCTAGGAAAGCTGGATTAGTGACGCTCACATAGTTCTTGCAGGAAGGCAACTTTCCACTCCTTATATTTTTAGCTCGAATCATATTTTTAAAATTAAAAATGAATTTCCCCCAGAAAGGAAAGAACACACATGCACACTTGTGCTGGCAAAGACCGGGAGGAGCAATTGCCTCAGAGAGAGCTGGAGAGCAGCATTACATCAGCTGGAGATGTCCTACCACCCTCTTCTCTTCCCGCTTTCCCCCTATTTAACGTCCCTCCTGCGCCAAAATCAGGCTGAATAGTGAGCATGAGAAACCAGGCAGAGCGGGGATGGCCCTGTGCCCCTCGCTTTCTTTTGGGATCAGCGTTTTGGCGGGACCGGTTGGGCTCCCCAGCCAATCTCTCTCTGCAACAATGAGGGCTATAATCTCAGGGCAAGGGAGTTTTAAAGGTCTCCACACAGAGAAGAATGCGGAGGGGGGGAGGCCGGGAGGAGGCTCATCCCCTCCCATCGCTGCCATCACCAAAGGAAAAAATTCTTAGACCTGAAGGAGTCACCACTAAATTCCATTCAACTGACAGAAAAGAAATCAAATCCTTTTAAAGAGAGCCCACTTTCACCACAAGAATGCTCTCTGGGCCTTTTGTCGCACTGCTTTGCTTTCTTACAGCAGCTCTGAGGAAGCTGCTCCAGTGCATTAACCAGTTTAACTTGCTTGTGACCCCCCCTGCCCAACACACAATAAGACTCTTCTGCTTTTTTTCTCGACTCCTTTTCAGTCGCTAAATCCCCTGCTGTTCCTCCTCTCGCTGTGTCTCTTGCTCAACCTTTCTCAGGCTTCTTCTTTAGCCGGATGAAATAATAACACTTTGCATTTCTATAGCGCCTTCCTCCAGGGATCTCCAAGCGCTTTATGCTGATCTCACCGCACAACGTCCCTGCGAGGTGGGTAAGCATTACTGGCCCCATTAGACTTATATGGATAGCAAAGGCAGAGCAGGGCCAGGATCTGACTGGGGCCAATGTGTCTTGCCCGACATCACATCAGTGCCAAAGCTGGAAATAGAACCCAGGAGTTCTGATCACCACTTTCTTGCCATAGCACAACGAGAAGTAAACTAAAATCAAAAGCGGAGAGCACAGAAGGTTGCAAATGCTGCCACGATTTTTCTAACAGTAATTAATGCGAAGGCTCTTGTGCTATAAGAGTATCCTAGGAAGAAAAAGATCATTATCTAAAGAGGAAGAGGGCTACATCTGAAACTCGCTATCCAGTGCTCCCCTCACATGGTTGATGTATCCACCTGTGTTGTCTCTTGTCTTATACATAGAGGGTAACCTCTCCAGGGCACGGTCCAACTTTCTATGCATTAGGGCTAGTGCCTAGGCCAGGGACTTCAGGTGTTATTGCATACAAATATAATAATAATAATAATATAGTGACTAGTGTGTTTAAAAGAGAGCTTTGAAGCTATGCCCAGCAAAGCGTGTAAGATGTTCAGAATACACATGCCAAGGACAGCATTTCTCTTGGATGATCTATTCACTTTTACCATCATGGGTTTATCTGCACTTTTTAATAGTACTGGGAGACTGTAACTCATCCCTCAGGAGCACCAGTAAGTGCAAAGGCCATCTGCTCAACAGCCCTGTAGGACAGGGTGCAAACTTGGTGAGACAGAGGGCAGCACTGGCGAGCTGTCTTTGCCTTGAGAGGCCAATAGACATGGATAAACTTTTTGGATTCAACATCAATTACAGGCCAAACATGGGCCTGAGCAATCAAATATTGTGGCTAGAATTTAACGTCTCCAAAGTGGGAGGGAATTTAGCTCCAACTGCTCTGACCCATCTAACTCACTCTAGGGGGTCAGCCACAAATGTGGATCCAAACCAAACTAAAGGTGGTGGGTTTGAGACAGGCATTTGGTTCAGCCATCTCAGATAGAAACCAGCGGCTGATCAGTTCTGTTCTTGCTCTGCAGTTATAGGGCAAGGGTGGGCATGGCCTCTGGGGGCTGCATTTTGGCAGCCCAACTTCAGGATGTAGGCAGAGAAGATCAAGCTGAGAGTGCCTCTCTTTGCTCTTAGGGCTGCCTAGCCTGACTGTGCCAGGAGGCCAGGGACATAAATGGCAACATGTCTGTAAGAACCTAGAAGAAAAAATGCTGACACCATAGGGACCACGCTCCCCTCTCATCCGAGCTGGGACGCCTTGGTGGGGAAGTGCAGCTGGGGTGCGGGAGGGGAGTTGCAGTCCTGTTTGCCGTACTGGACCTGTTTTGAGGATGTGGAGGAGAGTCCAGTCTCCAGGGATGTCTGTTTAGCATGTTTTCGCGGTTGGGGCAGGTCAGACGAAAGGGGCACTGTAGCTATTAGAGCAAGACAAATAAGCAACCCTCTTTCCACCTCTGCATTTAGCTGGCCTGCTAGCAATACCCGCCCGTCCCTGGTTACCCAGGGCACGCCACAGAGGATGTGGAGACAGGTTATTGCTGCTGAATGCCAAACTCCACGGTGGCTGCATGGAAATGAACAGGACAGGAAAGAATTATCACCAAAGAGCTTATCACCAAAACCAGCCTCCTGCTTTCAAGGCCTTGATGGTACCGTGTTGATCTTGGGGTGGGCACAAGTAGGTGCAGAGCATGGTGGGATCTAAGTGATTGGAGGAGAAAAATCGCCCAGAGGCTGTTCAACCTGTTAGACTTTCCTGAGCTGAGGTGGGGAAACAGGTCCCCAGCAGGAGGAGGCTTGTGAGGACTGAATCAGAAGAGAGAAGAGGAAGTGTGTGGACATGCAGCCGGAGTTCAGCCTATTCCCCAGAGAGTCGCGCTGTACTGGAACAGTGAAAAAGAAAGCAAGGCTGGAATAGCCACAGTTGGCATCAGCTGGCTGACCCCTAACGTTTGGTGGGAAGAATCTCTTCTGCAGACAGTTGAAATCACCAGCCACTCCCCTGCAGCAAATAGGGCCAGGGGCTCCAGTAATTAGTGAACATGGTGCGCTGAAGACTGGGAGCCTTGTCTGGATGTTTGCAGTGTTGAGACTTCGCAGACTCCTGACACACCGTTCCGAGCCCGGCAGCAGACAGACTCGTTATTGTTGCTGTCATTGTGCAGCAACTGCTGGCATGGAAGGCTGCCTGGCAGCTGTGTAGCAGCTGGCCTGCCAGGGACCTGAACATCTGTCTGCAGCACTGAACCCCAGCCACTTCCGAGACCTTAAGAATGGGAGAGCAGCTGGCTGGAGAGAAAGTGCATTTCCTCCCTTTTGGCTCCTTTAGAAAGGAGCTCTGTCTTTATTCAGGATCTTGCCTACGGGGCTTTTCAGCAGCCTCTTGACGGGACGTTTCTGTGCAATCAGCTCAGAGACCAAAAATTTCATCGAAATCCCAATCTGCAGACATAACCTTTAGTCATGAGTTTGGGATTTGGTTACCATGTTTGTTTGGCTTGATTTCTATTAAAAATAAGGCTTCTTTGAGGGGTTTTTTTTATGGGTCTCTCCTCAGACTCTCTCAGTGCCATGGAAAATAAACCCATGTCTAAAGGCTTCCTGTGCATTCCCTGCACCAGGAACACGATTAAAGGGCTGACCAGTGCAATGTATAGCATAAATATGGGGAAATGCAAACAGTCACACTTGCCTTGGAAAATATTCTCCTGACCTTAGTCTCTGTTAGTATCCATTAGTATAGTTTATAGAGCACCAGAGCCGAACATGACATCTGGCAGTAGTAAAACAGCAAATTGGACAAGGTCCCTGCCCCAAAGAACTATAGTCTATTATTATTTGTACAATGGTGGTGCCATAGACCCCAGCCAAACTCAGTTTCCTTGAGCAAACGCACTGAGAGACAATCCCTGCCCCGAAGAGTTCAATCTACCATACAAGGCAGGTGAAGGATGAAACGGAGGCAAACCTACAAACAACGGGTTAGTGACAAAGGCAGGAACCAAAACCAACAGTTCTATGTAGCAGGCTCATGTTCTAGTCACTGGACCCCACTGCCTATCTACTTAGCAACAGAGTCCAGTAATAATTCCAGGAAGGAAAATGAGAATGAAATACCAGTGGCAATATTCTGCACTTACATGGCACTTTTCACCCATGGATCTCAAAGAGCTTCACGTCTACATTGCGTGGATGGGGAACTGAAAAAACGAGCTGCATTGTTTGTGAAAATGTGTGAAAATTTCCCACCATCTCAGCTCCACTGTGTAGGCAGGGCCCCAGGTGGCAGCTGGTGTTCTAAGCATTAGGTCATCTATCCTTACTCAGAGCAGGAGAACATGACATGGTTAAAAGCCGGTGGGTACCAGCTAGGATACTCTCCCGCCATAAGTGGAGAAGAGACAGTGGGGAATCACAGCCAAGATCCTAGCACAGACGGAACACGCAGAGGTTAACCTGTGGTTTTTCCCAGGCTCTGAAAGACAAGGATGGGAACAAAAGCCAAACCTCCCGATTCCTAATTCTATCCTTTAGACTGACGAAGTTTGATCGATAAGTGTCGATGCGGGGGAGGGGTTAGTAATATCAGCCTCAGAAGCAGCCGATGAGAAACTTTACAATTTGAACTGAGTATGTGATCAGGGTGGTCTGCTTCATGGTAACCTCTTGGATACAGTTGTGAGAAAAACTCGCCACTGTGCCCAATCCTGCCTTGGTCTCTGCTAATCGGTGTCCCTGGGCACTGGCTGTTCTGCCTGTCGCAATAAATCAGGCAGAAATTGAAAAGTGGAGGAAACAGAAACCAATGAGGTAATTTAACTTATAACAAGGTTGTTCCCTGTTTGGTTTGGTCACACTACACTGCCATGTAGACGTCCCAGATCAACACACAGCTTTAGAATCTCAAGGTCTGGGGCCAGCAATAGCTGGACAGAAGCCAGGGCCGGCAACGCTGGCAACTCCCATGCAAGGAAGCAGGGAACAGCTCCACAGAAACAGATACTATAGAAATGAGCTTCTATTCAGTTAAAGATATTGCCATACATGAGTGGAGGAGGATGGTGAGTCTGGGATACAGAGAGACTGACTAGGGCTGTATAGACGCTATTTAACATCACCATAGAGATCACTAAGAGGAACGTACCTTTGTGAAATAACAGTAAATACAGAGACGAGGGTGAAAGAATCACTGGAGGCTAGTGACAATTGAAAGTGAGGAGGCAAGGGGATTGCTCAGAGACACTTTGGTAAAGACTGTATTGGTGTACTACATGCAAAATAGAGAAGGCAATTTTTTCACTGCCTACCCTGAGATGCCTCAGGGGAATAATGTGTCTAGAAGCTATGAGAAATGCCTCCTCTGATACTGGTAATATTACTCTATGCCTGAGCTGAACTGACCAAGCTAAGTAGATTGGGCAATTCAGCTGGCTCTGTGAATGATTTTCACACCTTTCCTGTGCAAAAGTATAACTGTTAGAGGGGATCCAGCAGCAAAATTTAAATCTGGACTTTAAAAGCTCTAAATTTCAAAGTAGTCAGATCGGGAGTTTCGTTTAGTCCAGTTAGAGAGTCCATGTGCAAAATTTAGATCTGGCTCCAAGTTTACATGTTTAAAACCTCCAACATGCAGGGGTGTTCAACTCTGACTTGGTACACGCGCATCTCTCTGTTACTATTATTTCAGCATCAAGAAGTGTGCTAGGACCATTACAGAACAAATGGAAAGATATGGTCTGCACCCGAGGTGCTTACGCCCTAAGGTCCTGATCCTGCAATCAGATCTGCTAGCGCAGATGGGTGAGCTCTGCTCTGCCCAGGCATGGGGGTCCTGTGCGAAGAGATCCTATGGCAGCTTCAGGAACTAGCTTTACAGGTGATGTGGCAAGCAGGAAGGGGTGGGATGGGGAAGGACCAGGATTACAGTAAGATCACCTGGTGACTTAGCTGAGATGTTTGCATATCTGGATGCTACAATGTAAAGTAGTTTATTAATAATAACGCTATTATTATGTGGCTCACTTCCTGGGGGGTGTGGCAGTAGCACATGGCCGATATACCACTCACTGTATTAGGGGACATCTGTTTGGGAGCCCTGCGCACAGGGCTGGGTCTTTGGCCCGTGCCCATGAAATGCTTTGCCTTAAAATGGCATTGCCAGGAGGGGAAAAAAGCTCTTGCAACCCACCTTCCCCCCTCTCGCTCAGCACCTCGGCGCTGTCCTGTAAACGCTCGCTGAGCGCCGCTCTGGCTTTGTCTCAAGGGAGGCTGCCACGGACCAGCCGGGTCTTCACCTGCCTGCGGGAGAAAGGAGAACTTGGCTGGCTGCGGCACGGAGACGCGTCGGCTCCCTGCCCCTTGCAGCGAGCCCACGTCGGAGGGGGCAGAGAGAGAGAGAGATTGGCCGCTACAAAAGACGATGAGCAGCGCCTTGCTCCCCGGATCCGGGCGACGTTCTGAGCCCGCCCTTTAGGGGCGGGGTCTGGTATATCCACGCCCCTTTAGGGGCGGGGCCGGGTAGATCCCCGCCCCTCGGCGCGCGCCTGGCAGAGGCGTTTTTAAAGCCCGGCTGCCGGCGGCGGGCTGGACTCTGAGCCGAGGCTGCGGAGGGGCTGGGCACAGACGCCAGCGGCCGGGAGCGGCCCCTGCCAGAGCCGCAGGCGTTGGCGAGGGAGCGGCGCGGTCCCAGCCGGGTGCGGGGCGGGGCCGGGCGGGAGGATGCTGCGGAGCTGCGGGAGGAAGGCGCTCTTGTTCCTGGCCGGGAGCATGTTCGCCTGCCTGCTGGTGCTGGTGGTGGATCAGCGGCAGGGGCTGGCCCCGGGCGGGGAAGGCGGCCGGCGAGCGCTGCGGAGCCTGGCGAGCCCCGGCGACCCGACGGGACGGGGAGGGGCGCCGCCGCCGCCGCCGGAGGAGGGGGGGAGCGGGCCCGCCGTGGCCCTCCGAGAAGTGAAGCGCTTCACCGACTACTTCAGCCAGCTGCGGCGGGAGGCGGGCGGCCCGGCCCCGCGCCGGGAAGGGGCCCCGCGCCCGCCCCTGGAGGACATCTCCGCCCGGGACGTCTTCGTCGCCGTGAAGACCACCAAGAAGTTCCACAAGGCCCGGCTGGAGCTGCTGCTGGACACCTGGATCTCCCGCAGCCGGGACCTGGTGAGTGGGCGGGAAACTGAGGCACGCTCCAGCCATGCCCCCCTTCCACGGCCGCTGGGCGCTGTTGATAAAACGGCGGGGAGGAGGGGGGGCTCGGGGTTCATACGGTCACCCCCCCCCGTCTTCCCTCTCCCCGCCGCCAGCAGCCGCTGCGGCATCTTTCCAACACGCCCCCCGGCCTGAGCTGGAGCAAAGCTGGGGAGGCGGCTCAGCCCCTGCCCCGTCCCCGGGGCTCTGGGCACCGAGTCCGTGGCCGCATAAAAGCGATCCTTGTACTGCGAAGCGGGCCCCTCAATGTCCTGCCCGCGCGGACCCGGGGGTGCCGCCAGCCTGGCCCAGCTGAGAGCGGCTCCTTTCCCAGCTGGAGGGGTCGGTGCATCTGGTGGCCTGGAGCTGGCTGCACAGCTGAGGGGCGCCAAGGGGCTCTCAGCCCAGGGGTCAGTCCCTGGGCCTGATCTGTGCCCACTCCGGAGCCTTTTATCTGGTCAAAGTGCCTCTGACGCCTGACAGCTGCCCAGGGCTCTCAGCAGTGGGGTTTAAGGAGTCCCTGTGTTGGATGCTCAGATGCCGAGGCCCCGCTCTCGCTGCCTTCTCTCCCGCTCAAGGAGGCTGGGAATGAGGCGCATGAAATGCAATTTGTGTCGCTGGACTGGACTTGGCAGAGGTAAAACAGGGGCTGAAGTCCAGTGCTCTTTAGCATAAAAGGGAGGAGACTGAGTTCTCAGGGTTTAGCCATTGCTGGGGGGGTGACCGGGACTCCACAAACAAGGAGCCCCTTTCCCTCACCTGGAGCGGTGGTGTCCAGGGTGTCAGCTCACTAGCTGAAGAAGGAATGAAGCAGTATTTTCAGAGAAGTGCCACTGACACTAAAAGCTGGTACAAAACGGTATCTCGGCTACTCCTTTAGCAGTATGCTTGGAGGGGAAGTAGCATGTCTGTTTCAGAGGGCATGATCTTAGTCCATACCTCAATATAGAGCCTAAGAAGTAACAATAAATCTTCATAGCACCTTTTCATCTGTAGATCTCAAAGAACTTTACCACAGCGGTTAACATTATCCCTATTTTACAGATAGGGAAACTAAGGCACAAAGTTGCAATGGTAGAGCCAGGAATAGAACCCAACATATGTACCCTCTAGCATGTTGGCTCTGATGCCTAAGGAGATGTCGTTCCCCTTGTGGAAGCCAGGCATGTACTTAGATACTTCAGAGCGAGGCCAAGTGTGAACTGAGGCATTATTTGCAGGATACTGGGTAGATTTCTGGTGCCCAGATACTGCGGCAGTGAGTGTACTCAAAATGCACAGACAGATGGAGAGAACAGCTGACCCCAGGTTCTGGGGCTGAGAAAGCCATGGAACACATTACAAATGGTTGTCAGGTTGAGTGGGAATTTTGGAAACCAGAAATATCTGTGGGATTTCCTACAGTTTAAGGCCAGAAGGGACCATTACTGGCCAGCAGTACATACGGGCTGAGAGAATTCGACACCAGCCTGATTTGTTCCCCCTCTGACTATTCTTGAGTGATAGTCTCACATCCTCCACCAGTGTCTTATCCATTATTCTAGTACTTAAAAATAATGCCTAAGTGAGAGCAAATGGCAAAAGCAAGTTTCCTATGGAAACAAAGGAATTTACCTTGTTTTATTTAATTGTTAAACAGCTTCCCAAGCAGATTATGCCTCTTCTTATTAGATTTTCCCATTTTCTCTCCCCAATCCATCCCCTTCCATCGTCACCCATTGCCTTACGGGCTCATTCAGGGCCTGCAATATGGTGAGGAGGACTCATATTTCTCACTCAGTAATAATCTGTAAAAGATCTGTGCAGCAGACTGAAATGCTTGAGAAATGGATTGGGCTCAGTGGGTTTATGCTGTCACTTCCAGTGGGCACAACAGTCTCACATTGCTGCTGACAAGCTGTAAGGTCACGGTCCGTGAGGGAAGATCTCAAAGGCCTGGCAGTGACTCTGCTGTTCCTCCCTGCCATGGTTATTTAGTGGGAACTCCTAGCTGCTCTTTTATGGTCTGCAGTCTCTGAGAAGGGGAGGGGCTCGGGGGCTGGAGGTGGATAAATGCCCTGCGCACCTACAGCCGATCTTGGGAATGGCTGTTCTCATTTTCTCATGGACTCTGGCTTTCTTCTGGGGTTTTGTTTTGTTTCGTTTGTCCGTTTGGATTCCCAGAGTCCTGGGTCTCACGCTGTCCCCCTGGGCAAGCTAACAAAGCCTCTTTTCTCCCAAGCGCAGAGAAAAGGCTTCACAGCCTCTTGTGTGGTGCTTTCCATGGGAACCAGGGAGCTGGAGCTTGCTGTGTCCAGGTCAGGTTGCCTAGAGATGAGGGCCAGGAAGCCAGGGGGGCTGCAGCCCAGAGAGGTGCCCAACTGACAAGCTGCTGAGTGATGCTCTTGTTCAGCACTTGAGGGACAAGCGTTGGAGAGAGAGTTGAAGTTACTGAGAACTCCTGCGGGAGAGAGACAGAGAGCTGGCGAGGGGGTGGTGGGAATGCATCCCAGCCTTTCCACACTGGCCTGGCTGCTGTAGCCAGGAAACTGACCCTCCATCTCAAATGGGCATGACAGCTTTTGTTGCCCCTTCCAGAGAGATTAGCTTCCTGGCAGCCCATCTCTTGCATGCGCCGCTTCCGCTCTGAGACCCTCTCCTTCCAAGAAACTCTGTGATAGCAACTTTGGGGAACCCTGGCTTCCCCAACTGTCAGTTTCTCTTTTGCTTTCACTTACGGGCTGGGCTGTCTGTGCACCTAAGAGTGTAGCGTGTGGGGCCCTGCTCTTATGAGCTCCCTAAAGGTGTGAGTGGGGTGGTGTGGAGCTCCTGCCCCAGGTAAGCTCTGAACTTTGACTGGATGCCTCTCCTTGTGAGAGAGCTGGTTGAAGCTCAGTGCTTCATATGAACAATGCACTGAATTAGTAAAGGGGGTTTTAGGTTAAGGAGTTGCCTGGGCTAAAAATGTGGCGCTCAGTCTTAGTCAGGCCTCTCTTCTATGGGTCCTGGCCTGGGCCCCACTCTTGCTTGCCAACGGCCTCTCAGCATTCATGCCACTGTGCACCCTCACTGCATGGCAGGGCTGGAAATTCTTGTGACTCGCCTCGAAGCTGCTCTGGCTACGTCTCGCTCTCCCAAAACAGAGAACAACCCCCCTTGTCTCTCCTCCCCCACCTTCAACCTTCTGAACCATGCTTTTCCTAGTTACACTCATGCCTGTGCTTGTTTTTAAATGAAAGGCTAAAGGGTTAAGTAAAGCAATGCCTAGTGGAGAAGGGGTTAAATCTGTCAGGTGGTTCCAGTTTGGAGAGATGGTGGGAAGGGGGAACTGCTATTGTGTTGTCTTTTTGGTTATTCTTTGTTCAACCTACAATAACCTCAATTTCCTGTGTTCTGGCTAATCCAAGATATTACAATGGGATCATGTGGTAGAATCCCCTTTTTCCTCCTTTTATCTGAACAGAGTGGATAGGCCTTGGCTTCCCCCTCCCACCCCCAAACCCTGCACCAGCTACTCCCATGCTTCAAATGATCTAGCTCAGACAGGCTGCTTTTTGGGGAGAGACTCTTCCTCTCCACTGGCACCTTTTGAAGAGAATTTGCAGCAGTGGCTGAGTCAACACTTAAATATGTTGCACGCTGCAGACTTTGCGCTTAAAAAAAAATTGTGAAAAAATCACAAATGCAAGTTCATCATCTTCCCCCTCCACCCCCCCCAAATTCCTGCTGAGGCATTAGCAGGATGGCATGCAAACTGCACTCCATGTTCCAGGGTACAGGGTCCGTGGGCTTGCTCCTGCGAGATGCATGGAACAGATACACGATTAACTCTGTTTCAAGGATATTCTCATTGCCATAAGCCTGGTATATAATTGCAGGTCCTGATACCTATTCCAGCTGCAATACTCCAGGGGAATGTGTTTGCCTTCCAGGGAGCACAGGCAGTTCCCCAGTTTTCCTAGCACCTTGGCCAGAATCCCTGTCCTCGGGGGTAACGGCCTGCTGGGGTGTGCCGTGTGCTGACATGCTCCCAGTGGGCCCTATGCATTCATGTGTACACAGCAAATATGGCTCGGTGTTCTGTTTACACTCCTAACACAGGCGTGGGCTCTGTCCAACTGAGCAGGTTGTGAGAGCTACGCCAACCAGTTCTGGCCACTCCACTGTTGCTCCCCTCCAGAGGGGAGTGACAGTGGTTAAGTGCACAACTCCTCTCCTTTCAAACCTGGGCAGGTTAAAGACACACGCGCGGGGCCTGGATCTGGGAGGTGCTAAACTTCTGCAACTTCAGCTGAAGTCTGCAGGAGCTGTAGATGCTCATTCTTTCTCAAGATGAGGCCCATATGAAAGCAGATCTCCCAGGCAGGGGTGTATTATATGGGGAGGTGGTGTTTGTTTTCAGCGGAGGGAGGGTTGGACACTGAAGTAATGCGGTTAATTGCCTGCCCCAAGCAATAGTGTCTTTCTACTCAGACTTCAGTAAAAGTCTGCGAGAGGCATGCGTAAAGCGTGAGGTGGAAAGAGGTGTGAGTCCCTAATTGCACAAGGAGCTTATTGTTCAAAGGGGGATTATTAAAAATAATAGCATTTAAAATTACAGAATGGAGGACTCTTCCTGTCGCTGAAAAGCGAAGGGGGGGCGAGTGAGCTCCCTTTCTTTTGTGAATGCCTCCTAACCCCCAGGCTTTACGTACTCCTGTCCGTTAAAAGGTTCATGTTCTGTGCCTGCCACAGCTCAGTGAGACAAAAAAAGGGAACGTGATCATCAAACTAATCATTGAAATGAGCTGGTGACTTTCCTTCCAACAATCTTTTTTGTTTTGTGCTTGCTGTTCACCCTCTTGGGCCCATTGGGGTTTGAGCTGTGTTTGTTTGCAGTAAACATGTGCTGCAGGGGACAAAAGCCAGGCAGGAACCTGTTCCAGCTGCGAATTCTCTCCTCCTTCCTCCCATGAGTAGTGACTTTTCCAGCTGGAGGACACAGCAATGAACTGGAACCATCCAGCCAAACCTGCTGCAACCATCCCAGTGTCAATTTTCAAAATGACACAGTTGCAACCTGAGAAATCGGCCAATGCATACATGCGCCTCCTGCCCAAACATCCTAGAGCTAGAGAGGGCTATCTACTTCTAGGTATTGTCCTCCAGGTTAAAGCCTTCGCTTTCTTTCTTCAAGGCAAGCATGGTGCTTTAAACTCTTAACACTGCAAGCCCCTGCTCCGCGGATTGTCTAATCTCAGCCCGGCCCCAGAAGCTGTAAGCACCTGCCGCTCTCATGGGGCCGCTCAGTGGAAGCGGAAGGTGCTTGGCACCTTACAAGATCTGGCCAAGCATCTTGCATGATGGCAGGGGAAGTGACACCCAGCACCGAGAAAGGGAAGGATGGGATTTATGCAATGGATGGTCATGAGGTCCTTTGTGTAACATGCATCGCGTTGGTTCCTGTTTTCAATGCCATTGGTGGGGGGGGGGAGGTCAGCAGATGTTTGTCTCCTCAGACTGTCATCCTTGCAGGTATTTCTGGTGTGTTTTAAGATGCAACAAAATTGGGATTCGTTCTTGAAGAAAGGACAAGAAAATATAAGATCACGATGTGTTTTCCCTGGGTGCTAGGGTGGGTGGAATAGGAGCCTTATGAGTGGATGCTACCACCCGCTCTGTTGTTCATCACTGAGTAAGATCAGCCAGGGTGCCATGAGCAGCTCCAAGGTCTGAGCTAGGGTTTCGTTGCAAATAAGGGGAAGTGAGTCATTAAGAAAAGAGAAATGAAGGA
This sequence comes from Mesoclemmys tuberculata, assembly GCA_007922155.1. NCBI lineage: Eukaryota > Metazoa > Chordata > Testudines > Chelidae > Mesoclemmys > Mesoclemmys tuberculata. Next base: position 22,028,355 of record ML675626.1, read on the forward strand.
AAAAACCTTTTCCCTCATGTGACACTCTGGACTGGCAGTGTCTCCCCTTCCCCCCACCAGGCTGAGCAGAGAGATTCGAGAGCACTCTGTGCTGGGAGCTGAGTTCCCTCTAATTCCCTGTGTTACAGAACCAGGGTGGGCCCTGCACGCCTGTGGCCTGCTGTCTCTCTCCAAACCCCATTATGCAGCAGTTTAAGGAACCTGGCGGGATAAAGTGCATTGTCCTGGCCTTATTCTTTGGTGGCTGCTATTGTTGGAGAAGGATTTAGCATCCTGTGTTTCTTGAAATTGCAGCTTTTAGAACAATGAGGCTTCCTGTGTGTCCCAAGTCAGGGTCCCTGGCCAGACAATGCAGCCACTGAGCAAGCAGAGACACAGACCTTTCTTTCACCTACTTAAGGGGACTTAAACAGGGGGGATAAAAGAGCGATGTAGATCCTTGCACTCTTAAAGCAGAAGCAGCTATAACCAATACCCAGAGAGAGCCTCTGAATGAGAGGGGTCAGGGGGAAATAGGCATACATACATAGCCCAGGGTACCTCTGCCAACTAACAGCAGGGGGGTCTGTGCCTTTTGGCTCCTCTCTACATGTTTGTAACTGAATCCCAGACATAGGGTGGTGCAACCCACGACTGAGCTGAGACCCACAGGCCGTGATCGGCCTCTCCTTTATATTCGTGTCAATCAGGAGTAACTTTGCTGCGGGCCAGGAGCCTGCACTGATGTCAGTGGGGTTACATGGGGAGGGGGGGAAGAGAATCAGGCTCATGTGCACAGGTTAATCAGCACATCTAATCCTTGCACCTTACGGCTTACACAGAAGATCCAGTCTCCCCACCTGTCACCAAAAATGTCCTTGCATGTGCTGTAATGAGCTCCCCTGTGGCGTTACACAATATACCGCTGCTCATTTGCTGCGCTACCCGTGAGGGCTCTCCAGGAATAAAATGAGATGGGCCAATAAGCATCACCCACATAGGGAAGTGCTGTCCTGGTTTTTCATTGTTTCCCGCTCTTATCGGCTTTGAAACACACAGGATTTCAAGTCCTCCCTGTGAATTGACAAGGTTCTGTTGCTGTGTTTAGCAAGAGAGCTTCAGCCGTGCATGTGCCCTTGCTCTGTTCCCGAGAAGGCGACCAGAGCATCACAGCTGGAGGTATGGGTACCTGGGATGCACAGAGAGATTTGAAAAGCTTTTCCTTTCAGCAAGAAATTGAGTGTAGTGGGCATGGTTCTACCTATGTCCAGCCTCCTTCCCTCCCCCTTTCTGAGTCTCCCTCAGCTTCTTCCAATCGCTCACAGTAAGCGCTGCCTTTCAAGAGACCGGCAGCCACAAGGAGCAGAGGATCTGAATCAAAGGGGAGAGTGTTGAAGATGGGGAGCTGCAGACCGGGCCTATCTAACTAAATAGCAGATCTCAGGGTATAACTGCCTTAAAGCAGGGGACTTTCCAGCTCCAAGGAGGATGCTTCTGACAGGCAGCGAATTCTCTAGCTTTGTTGTAATTGTGGCAGTGCATACGTGCGCGCACACCCCATCCCCCTTCCCTTTCCTCTTTTCTGGTCTATTTCCTCCCTTCCATTCTCCCCAGACATCTCTCCTCCCAGATGCCCTGTGCCCCAGAGTGGAGCCTGGAAGTCCCCCCCCTCCTCCCCAGGTCTGAGGAGGGAAAAGTGGCAGGAGAGGACAATCTCATCTACAAGAAATGCAGACAAACTCATTAAAAAAGCGAGCGAGGCTGTCACTGTGCTGGTTTTAAGTGCATTTTTCTGGCTGGGTTCCTGCACCGCACGGAGCAGAGATGCAGGAAGGGGGTGGGAGGTGGTGAACCTGTAGAGGCAAAATTGACCCTCCCAGCTGGCAGCTAGAGCTGTGTGCGGGCTGTGCCCTTCCTGCGTACCCAGCAGGGAGACAGGCGGGCAGGCTACAACTTTCCAGGGCTTCCTTCCAAGGGGTCAAACAGTCCCTGCAAGCCGGAGGGATGGCAGAGTGCTTCTCTGGCAGCCTGGGAGTTAGTATCATTGTCTCCTGGGATGGGGAGGGGAGCATCTTTGGAATAAAGACTTTCAATGCTGGCTAGTAATAAACAAACGTCCACTTTGGTCTATTTATAGTGGCTGAGCTGGATTAGTTTAGGGGTTATTTTTGGAGCAGGCTGAAGTGCAGTTGCTGGAGACAGCGGTCCTGATCTAATCAAGCAAACATTTTTCTCTGTCTTAAATCCCCAGTGGGCATCTTGAAAGAGTTCTGTTCTCTCTTCCCTCCTCCCCTTCAACTGCCTGCTGCCCCCTCTGACCCATTCCAAAGAGATGGATTAAATCAATTGATGGGGAGGGCACCCGCATGGCAGGCACTATGTCTGAGACCAAACAAGCTCCTCTGAGAATGCATTCACAGCCACAGCCCTCTCCCTGCCTCACTGGGCTTCATAGACTCCCTCAGTGGGAGTAGAGCCCAATCCAGGCTCCCTTGCCTGCCATTTCCCTCCACTCTCCCGAGGCCAGGTGACTGGATGGTGGCTCCACTGCCAGAGTGGGAAGTGTAAAGCTGGGACGCAGCACTGACCAGGCCACCAGACATCCCTCTGGAGACGTTCCTGTGAAGGCAGAGGAGGTGCTGGGGGGAAATCAGACCTTGCACTGGCTGAAAGAAGATGTAAAAAGCCCAGAACTAGATGGGGCCTCGGGAGGGCAGGGACAGCTCTATGGCCTTTGATACGCCAGAAAGGGGCGATCTCCCTTGTGGCAGGAGGAGGCTCAAATCAGACTGTCCCATTCCCTAGCCCCGAATCTAGCTTGGGCCTTAACCTCTGCTAATCTATCTTGTCCAGCATCCTGCTCCTGACAGGGACAGCTATGTGATGCCTATTCCCTGCCCTCCAAGACAACCCCCCCGACTTATTGCCCCAATGCCCCATGCCAATTAGTCCATGTTGTAAGGAGGGCTGTTCCTCCTTGGCCCTTGCGACTGAGCAGCTAATGCCCTCAACCCTGAGAGTTGAGCCTCCTAAGTGTCTTGCCTGGTGTAACAAAACCTTCTCAGGGCTCGGAACACAAGCCAGCCCTTTGCTTGAGGTCCCCCCACAGCAGTTGACTTGAGGCCCCCATGCAGGATCTCCTTTCTCAGGGAGGGAGCAGAGATCAAGTGCGCCCCCCCCCCGCAGGTGCTGACTGTCCGAACTATCCAGTGCCTTCCCCAGAAGCGTTGGCACGTGCGTCTGGACAGTGGCTACGCATTTGTGGATCATTTGGCTTTCACACCTCAGCTCTATTCGCTCGTCCCAAAAAAGCCACTTGCAGCCCTTGCCTCACGGATCCAGGGCCCTGCAACCCCGTCCCATCAGGAGCCCTGCAGTTTCTGTTCTTCCTGCCCAGCCACTCCCCTACCCCACGGACCTAAGGAAACAAACTTGGCTTCCCCTGCCTCTCCTCCCAGTTAACCAGCCCAGCTGTATGCTAATGAAGGAGCAAACACAGTGCTGCTTAACTCTCCTGTGCTGAGTAAAGTCAGCCAGAAGAATTCGAGCTATTGTCACCAAACCCAGCGCTTCCTAGAACAAAAGGGACTGGAATGAATGATGGGTGGCAACGAATTTCCAGTTCACTTGTAATTCATCATTCCCGGGACTCTTCCCTCCCCGCCGACCTCCAATTTCTCTTTGTCTTTCTTCCCTTGTGCTTTTGTGTGTGTCTGGTTTTGACAGCAGCGCTTGGCAGCTGGTTGCGGTGTCTCCTCTCACTCTCTGTTTGCTACATACTGATTGATTGAGATTTCTTTCTTACCCCTCCATGTCCTTCCTCCCCCCCACCTTACCCCCCCCCCGAAAAGGTTCAGGGGAAACCAGCAGGCTGTCTTCCCCCCTCTGCCCCCCAGCCAACAGCTGCTGGGAATTAACTATGTAAATAAGGGAGTGTGGCCAGGCAGGTGCTCAGGTGAGGGGGGGCGGTGTGGTGTTTGCCGTTGGGCGCCAGGCCAAGCAGCAGTTGAAGGCGATTCAGTTACCTAGTGCTGGCTGAGGGCAGGGGGCGGAGGTGTGCTCTGCTGTGCACGCGCACGGACAGGTGCAGGGAGCTGTGCTGAGCTAAGCTAAGCAGCTGCTGCCACCTGACCTCCAGCGCAATAAACGGGATCTATGAGACGGGGCGGGGAGGCCGCAGAAGGGGGTGTGCTTGCTTAGGGTTCTGGGGAGGGGAAGAGCCAGTTGGGCTCATGCTGTTGACACAGGTGTGGGATGAAGCCAGCAGGCTGCAGCCGTGCACCAGGGGCAAGCAGCGCAAACACACCTGCTTCTCGCCCCACAGAGGCTGGTGCACGTGAGGTTTAGCAGAGCCAGGTGGGCTGAGCAGGCCAAGCCTTTGGAAAGGCAACGATCCAGTGCAACAGCATGAAGCCCAGCTTCCACACGTGACCCTCCGGCCCTCGCCAGCACCGCCGTTGGTGGCAGAACCCAGCAGGAGTGGCTCCTTAGCGTGCTGGCTGTCTCTGCCTGAGGACACGTTTCATTCAGCTGCATCTCATTAATGTCACTGTACATCCCGCCACTCGGCCCCACATTTGTCCCCACCCCACATGCATCTGGTGTGAGCCCACTGCCTGGTACAGCTGGGTAGTCACAGCATAGGCTGAAGCTTAGCAGCAAGAGCATGGAAAACTCAATACAGTAAGGCCACCTCATTGCAAACTGCTGCCTCCTCCGTGTGCATAGCTTGTGCCCCTGGCTTGCCCTGTGGCTTTGTGCTAAAGGCCCTTGTTGCTATACACTTGGACCCTGGCAGTGAAATTCTGTTCCAGCGATCTGACAGACACGTACACAGTGAAACCCAAGTAACTGTGACTGTAGGTCAAACTGGGGGAGGGGGGGCTACTGCAGGGCTGGGAAGCATGCGGTGTAGTTAGTAAGAGAAGCTGTTTCCATTGTCTTGCTCCCCCGTGGGAAGGGCAGCTTTAACCCTTTGCTTCTGCTAGTTATTTTTTTATGGGGGAAGAGCAGAGGTGTGCAATGAAATGAAGGCACTTGTCTCCCTGCAGAGGTGGGGACAGCTTGGGTGTGTACCTCAGCCAGCTACTTTGAGGGAAAACACCTTGTGTCAGGAAGGCGTTTGCTGTGTCGTGTGTTTCAGTGACAGCCTTCAAATCCTACGGTAGTCCAAAATTTCCTTGAGGCAAGCGATCCCAGCTCAGAGCCCCAGGCCCGCCTTCTTCCCCGCCTTCCAACAAGAGCAATGAATGTTACCCATCACAGCCCACCACAGAGCTATGCTATGTTCATTAGGCTCAGTGTTTTAATCCAGTCGCATCCTTAAGGAGAAGCAGGATTGGGCCAGAGCTCAGCGCCAGCTCCAAATTGCCTCTATGTTCAGGGGTGCTTGGAACTGGAATTAAGATTTGGGCCATTGAGTGAAGAGCACCCACTCACCCAGCCCCTAGTGCAGCTGAGGCAGCCCCATTACAACGCCTGCTCAACACCTACTTCCAGCAGGTCTTGATAGCACGTAAGCCTCTTTCTGTCCTTCCTTCCCCCCCCCCCGTTTAGACCATTGCTAACAGCTGGGATGTGGGGCGGACAATAACCGAGGCCAGCAGCAGGCCCTTTTCCTCCAGCCACACCCGCTGCATGGAAATACTTGGAGCTGGAATGTAGCTGAAGTAGCTTCTCTGAGGGGAAAGGCACAAAGCAGCGGGCCCTGGGCGTGTCAGTGCTGATGATGTGTTATCCGCTCTTTCAGACCTTCATCTTCACCGATGGGGAGGACGAGGAACTGAAGAAACGGACAGGTGAGTCAACCAATCCCATTCCGTTCTCCTTGCTGGCCTGGGAGACACCTGAGTGGGCTCTTTGAATCCAGCAGCAAGTGAAAGATGGATGCACTATTGCTCAGTTTTTCGGCCACCCAGGTTATTGTGCTTAAGTTCCCTCTCTCCCACGCCATGATTTCATGAACGAGGGAATTAAGCCGTTGGAGGAAGTGTGGGGGGAGGCTTTAGATGTTAGAAAACTTTTCTTAAATAGTTAAAAAGGGGCAACTTTTGCTCTTCGGCTGGCATTTTCAGAAGCCAGCCGAGCCTGTTCTGAAAAAGCTAGCCCTGCATATCACAAAGGGAGCTGCAGGGTGCGGGGCACATGTGGCCTTCTGGCCCCCTGGTATCTCGGTGTAACGCCACTGAAATCATTGGCGGTCCTCTGCCTTTGCCTCGGCGTAACTGAGAGCACCTCGACCGGCTGGTCTTACTCCAGGAGGGGACTCACCAGGTGGCTTTCAAGGCAGGGGCAGAAACTGAATGTGGCAGTGGCGCCCCCTTGGGGAGCTCAGGGTGAGGAGATTGCTGTTCAGAGACCCAGGTGGCTTGTTACAGTGGTGGCCAGCTGAGATTCCCCTCTAGAGATAAAGAAGGTCACAAGCTGCCCTGCCGCCTTCCTTTCCCCCACCTACCCTTGGTAAAGCGGCCACTGCAGCCATCTGCCCTGCAGTGGTTCTGTCCCAGTTCTCCCTCCTGAGGTGCCGTTCTAGGGATTTTTCCCATTGGCGCCCGTGATTAACTGCAATGCAAGTAGATTTCCACAGAGGGAGGGGAAAGGGGCTTACTCAATGAGTGTTTATTCAGCAGCCTCTCCCCTCGAGTCTGGGTCAGGCCCCCCCCCTTTATTCTTCTGATGTAAATGATTCCCTTTCAGACCCTGAATCAATTCCTTTTGAGATGGCCCAGCAAATAACAGGTGGCTGGTGCTGGGAAAATGCAGCATGAATAGGCCAGGATGCTGGCTAACAGACCCCAGCAGAGGGGCCAGAAGAGCTGGTTCACAGGCTCCCCCTCCCCCTCGCAGCGGCTGAACTCACAGCCTTGCACGGCAGGGAGGTGGCGGGCAAAGCACAGACGGTGCTGAAATAGGGCTGATCCCTTCTTCTCATGACTCAGCAACACCCCTTCATAGGAACTCTTAAACCCACTTTATCTCGCACAGCCCTTGGAAACAATTCCCTGGGGACGCCAGGCTTCGCCCCATAGGATGCTCTCTGCAGCATGTGCTAGACAAGGGCAGGGGGGGCCTTTTGTAAGTATGTGCGGTCACAGTACAGAGCGCTGTGGTGTCTTGGCCTAGCGCTGTGAAATACAGCAGCGTTCTTGTTATGAGGGTCAGCGAGCTTGCCTGGCCCTAGCCATAATAGACATTAGGACAGCCTTGGCCTTCCTGGTCCAGTTGCCGAGCAAATGACAGGCTTGTCAGCGTCTTTCTGGCCTGTCTTCTTCCTGCCCATCCTTCACTTTTATGTGAGAGGGAAGTAGCTGCACCTGCTCCGTGAGGGGCACTCTGGAGCTCCAAGCCTCCACTAGTGCAGTGGTTCCCAACCTTTTTGGCTCGAGGGTCACAGATGTAATTTTTACAGCCTGAAGGGCCACCAGTCTCCACCAGCACCCCACTGCCTTCCCTCTCACTGCAACCAGGCAGAAGGAATTCAGCGAGGAGGCTCCCTTCTCTGTGAGCTCCTGTTCCCCTGGCTGCAACAAGGAAACCGCACAAGTCCTGTAGCCTCATACGCTCCACATGGGTCCCTAGGCAGTGGCTCCCTTCTGCAGCCAGGGGCACAGGAGATCAGTGCTCCCTTCCCTCTGGCTCCAGCAGGGACCCCAGCACCTAGGGACCCAGGCAAAGCTCTTTGCTCTCTGCTGGAGCTGGGGGAGGGGAGTGCTGATCTCCCCTCCCTCTGGCTCCAGCAGGGACCCCAGCACCTAGGGACCAAGGCGAAGCGCTTTGCTCTCTGCTGGAGCTGGGGGAGGGGAGCGCTGATCTCACCTCCCTCTGGCTCCAGCAGGGGCCCCAGTGCCTAGGGACCAAGGCGAAGTGCTTTGCCGTGCTCCCTCTACATCTGGGTGGAGGAGAGTGCTGATCTCCTGTCCCCTTGGCGAAAGCAAGGAGCCTGCACTGGTCTTGTAGCCTTGCGGCAACGCACTCCACCTGGGTCCTTAGGCAGCAGCTCCCTTCTGCAGCCTGCGGAAGGGGAGGGGCAGGCCACTTTGAAAGTCCCCCAGGGCCACTTTTGGCCCTTGAGCCATGGGTTGGGAACCACTGCACTCGCGGGTGCCAAAGCGCAAGGCTTAGCCTTCACTAAACAGGTAGCAATGTCCCCACACCTTTCCCTGCCCCCTCCGCTCCCCGAGCAGCACGGGGTGGCTGACAGGCAGCTTCGCTCATTCAGCCAGGTTGATTCTGCTGTTGGGGAGAGAGACTCACTCACTGGATTTACTGTCCCTTTTCTCTCCCCTCTTTCCCTCCTTCCCGCTGCAGCCAACGTCATCAACACCAACTGTTCAGCCGCTCACAGCCGCCAGGCTTTGTCTTGCAAGATGGCCGTGGAGTACGACAAGTTCATCGAGTCCGGGAGAAAGTAAGAAGGAAACAAATGTCCTAAGAACTGCTAAAGAGAGAGTGAGAGGGCGTGTCTGGTGTGCATGTAGACATGACTGTTTGGACACACATGGGCCTGCCTGTATGGCCCGATGAAAATGCTGGCAGTGGGTGGAGGACTCAGGCTGTATAGCCTTCTGATGACCAGCTACAGTGTGGCTGTGTGATTCTGTCAGTTTCCACGGACAGTCCTTGGCCCAGGATGGTCTAGTGACTGGTGCAGGGGGTTAGGAGTGGGGCGGCCCGGATTCTTTTTATGTGGCCTTGATTAAATCACTCAACCTCTGTGCACCTCACTTTTCCTGTGCTAAATAGGGATAATAGCGACCCACCCTTGGAAAGCACTTTGCCGCACGGACTCCGGGAGTGCTGAATGTTACCAGACCATTAAGTATTACCAGACTAAAGTGGTTCCTTGTTGTTCCAGGTGGTTTTGCCACGTGGATGATGATAACTATGTGAATGTCCAAGCCCTGGTGAAGTTGTTGTCTGGCTACCCTCACACACAGGACATCTACATTGGCAAACCTAGTTTGGACCGACCCATTCAAGCCACAGAGAGGATCAGTGAGAACAAGATGGTAAGAGACAGGACAGTGGGCTGACTAGGGCTAACAGGAAGCAAAGATCCCGTGACCAACTGAGCCCCAACTGAGGTGGGGTTTCCAGCTTCCACGGTTGGAAAAAGCCATAGTTTCAGAGCGGAGATGGAGCTTAACAGGGACACAACTCTCCCCACTTCTCAGTACCAGGCTTGGAGGTGCCTCCTGCATGTGGATGGAGGTTTGGGTCAATTTATCCCACATATGGAGCAACAGAGACAGTTGGAAGAATTTTCTCTGTATTGCCTAAATTAGTAAGAAGTCCATTAGGAGACGGGGGAAAGGGACAGCTTTTAAACCTTGCTGCTTTGCTTCCTGTCTTTTTTGCAGCATCCTGTTCATTTCTGGTTTGCCACTGGGGGAGCAGGTTTCTGTATTAGTCGTGGGCTGGCGCTGAAGATGAGCCCATGGGCAAGGTAAGGGGATCAACACTGGGCACTAATATTTCATAATAGTTCTAGAAAGCCCTGGATCACCTCTGGATAGGTCAGGATGGGGAAGGACAAAGGAGATCAGAGATCTCTGGGGACTCGAAATTCAAATGCATCCTAACGTCCAACTCTTTGTGTACTTGTTGATTCCATCCCAATACCTAGTGAACTTAAGTCCGCATCATCAGGCTGGGTACTCAGATGAGGCCCACAAAGAAGCTAAGAAGGAGACTAAGGCCTTGTCTACACTAGCAGTTATGGCGGAAAAGCTTTTGTTGCTCAGGATGTGGAAAAAACACCCCCCGAGCAACATAAGTTTTTACGGCACAAGCGCTTGTGTGGCCAGCGCCACTTGTTTTGGTGGTTTTATTATGTCGGCGGGGGAGCTCTCTTTCATCGACATAACACGGCTACACAAATGCTCTTACAGTGGCACGGCCATACTGATATAGCTGTGCTGCATAGATTAGCCCTGAATTGCTCTAGTCCTAAAGTCATTTGTCTCTAAGTCAAGGTTGAGGTCATTTGACTGGGCAGTGGGTCTAAGTCTAGAAATGGATAAGCAGAGAGGCTGAATTCCCCCCTACCCCACCATCAGGAGGTGGGGGCGTGTCTCTACCAGAGTGCTGGGACCCACTGCCACAGTGTGGAGGAGAGCGAACTCACTAACGTGCTGTACTGTAGCTCCTTTCTGTCTCCTACAGTGGGGGTCACTTCATGAGCACTGCAGAGAAGATCCGCCTGCCAGATGACTGCACCATTGGGTACATCATAGAGTCCGTGCTAGGAGTGAAGCTCATCCGGAGTAATCTCTTCCATTCCCACCTGGAGAACCTCCATCAGGTGCCCAAGACAGAAATTCACAAACAGGTAAACCTGACCTCTGCCAAGAAGCACCTTTAGCGTAAGTGCAAAGGTCAGGGAAGGCCCACACATTTCTGGTGTGTAGATCCCAGAGCCCTGGCAACGATCACCAGTGGAACAGGAGAGTGAGGTTTTCTGTTCTCACCTGCTCTTCAATGAGCACAGAACCGGGACAGCTCTGTGCAGTGAGCCCCAGTGCCCAGTGCACAGTGAGCCAGGAAGGCAGGGAAATTAAGAAATGACTCTGGAGAACCAGGGCTTGACACCGCTTTAGCAGGAAGGAGGTTACAGCCCCCTTGGAGGTGGCCTGGTTATCTCTCATAAACGTCTCATTGGAGTTTTCCTCTACTGCTGTAAATGAGGATGGGATCTATCTGCTGTACCTCACCCCAGTGTCCAAGTGCCTTGCACTCTTTAATGTATTTCTCCCCATTCCGTGCCTGTGAGGCTGGGCTAGGCTATTATTTCCATTGTACAGATAGGGCACAGTCACAGAAAGACTCAGTGACTTGCCCAAGGTCACACAGCAAGTCTGTGGCAGAGCAGGCTCTTGAACCCAGGTCTCCAAGGTCCAGGCTAGTGCCCTAATCACTGGACCATACTGCCTCTCGGTCAAGAGCCGTGTCTCGCCCAGGCAACATCTTCACCTCTGTGCTCTCCAGGTGACTTTGAGCTACGGCATGTTTGAAAACAAGAGGAATTCCATCCACATACAGGGCGCCTTCTCCGTTGAGGAGGATCCATCGAGGTGAGCTGCGTGTCCCTCCCACCCCAACATCACACGCCCCCAACCGTGTTCCCCCTTTTGCCCCTGTACAGTAAAGCAGCCTGGGCTTTGAAGGCCGGCAGTTGAATTGAAGTGACACTCGGGCAATCTGGAGCTGGGATGGCAGCACTTGTAGACAAAGACTTGTAGACTTGTAGATCAAAGCTAGCTTGCGTAACAAGAGCCGTGTACTGGCAGTGGCTGGCCCTGCCTGCGTAGGACCCTGAGTACATACTCCCATGGCCGCCACCTGGGCTGCTCCAGCTTCGCTGCTCTTGTTGTTCAAGCTTTGCTCTAGCTTGGGTCCGTGTAGGCGTGCTGCAGACCCGCATGCAAACGGCTGTGTAGCCAGACCCCCAGAGCCTTTGCACGGCTGCTGCCTCTGGCTGCCGGAAAGAGATGTGTGTGCTGTGAGCAGGTCTTGGTTCAGGTGCTGATCCCTGGTTTTTCCCTCTCTTGCAGGTTCCGCTCCATTCACTGCTTGCTGTACCCAGACACGCCCTGGTGCCCTCCGAATGTGGTGTACTAGGAGACGTATGTCCCCGCCAACCTCGTCCCAAGTTTCCCTGGTATCCAAAGGGCTTGCGGGACCTGTACGTGTGCATGTGATTTCCCTGGTTATTATTGCTGTGGTAACGCACAGTGTGTGTGGTTTATAGGCTGCTGTGCGGCCTCTTGTCCCCCCTGCAGGCTGAGAGAGCAGATTCGGTGATGCTGTCTGCCTCCTCCTCTGACAGGCCGGGAGTAGGTGAGAAAGGCTAGGTCCTGAGCACTTATATGTGTGGCAAAGGGGCCAGGCTGGCTTGTGAAGGGTAAGTGTCCTGAGCACCAGCCTGGATGTCTCCACGTGTTGCTTTGCAGCATTTGCAAGTCTCATAGGATGTATGTGGAATAATTGTGTGCCCTGGGCCAGCTCTTTACTGCCATTGTTTTCTTTTTCCTCTGGAATTTTACTTTGAAATGTTCTCTCTATCCTATTCTGCCTGATCCTCGCTCCCTTCTTTTCCTGCTTCCCAGAAACCCAACCTGCTTTATTCCATTACCCACCCATCCCATTTACTGGCCTCTCCCACCCTTAATCTGTCGGCTCCGGATACTTTTTCAGATGAAGGTTCATTGATAATAGTTATGGGGGGGTTTAATTCTACCCCTCTGCTCCCCCTTCTGGCCTCTCAAATGCTGGCTGCATCTTGGGGGGGAGCAGGGGAAGTTTGCTGGCTCCGGGGTGCAGTTCTCTGGACACACTGCAGCTGAGTCCAGGAAGTGTCCTAGAGGAGTTTTGAACTCGTGTTTTGAGCTGGACTCTCAGAATCCCAGCTCACTGTAGCACTGAAGGGAGACAGGCTGGGGGACGAGGGGCAGAGATAGGGGTTGGTGGTGGAAGCCGATGTTAATGTTAACTCTGTTCACCAGAGTTCCCTATGCCTTGCTGAAATATTTTCAGTACTATAAAGCTATGCAGTATTTATATAAAGAGATTTATAAAGGGGATGGGATGGGGGGGGTGCAGAGAGATTCATACATGCTGTGTTCATGTTTATGCTATATTTATATGGAGAAGTAATGTCTCCCTTCAGTGCAAAGTCTCTGCCCACTTTCCTTTGGAGCATCATCTCTGAGGGAGAAAAATGCTACACATGTATTGTCCCTTACCACAGTGTCGTAAGTATCTATCAGTCAAGGTCAATTATTAACGCATGTCGAATGCACTGGCTATACCAATTAATGCTTCAGGGTTGGTGGAGCAAAAACATTCAGGCTGGGTCTGTCCAAGGGTGATAGATGGTGAATAAAGAGCGTCCGGAGGATTATGACTAAGTGTCCAGGACGGGTCTCCCATTGGTGCAATTTCACGGACTACAATAGCGTCAGGCCTATCTCGCACTAATGTGATCTCAGAATTAGCCCCTGAACGCACACGGTTTTTGCCATAACTATTGGTCCCATTCACCACTGAGCTCAAGGGGAAGAGAGAAACTGGGCAACCATCAGTTGTCAAGAAACCCCTGTTTCTCCCAAGCACCCTTTCCAGGCTGGCCCAGCAGCCAGTGTCGTGTTGGAAACCCAGGCTAGATGCTGGAGCCTGGTTGCTGGCCTGCTGAATGCAATGGGAGTTGGATGCCTTTGAGGAGCCGGGATTTGAGATTTACCACACCTGGGCCGTAGTGCTGTGGCAGCAGTGTACACAGCACCTGGGAACGGGAGTGCTTTGTGTTGCTCAACGGGGCCCCCTCTAGTCAATGGAGGATCAGCAGCTGAAGGGAGACAACTGTAGGTTGCTGCACAGCCTGCTCCAGTGGCCAACAGCTAATGGCCGTGCAAACCCTCAACTCCTGCACTAACACTGATCTGACTAAGGTCTTGTCTACACTAGGTAGCCATGTCGGTAGGAGAGCACGTTCGTTCCACACCCTGACTGACAAAAGTTTTGCCGGCCTCAGTGCTAATGTAGACAGGACCTAAGTCGTCCTCACCCAGGTTGGGTGGCTAATTGTGCTCCTCGTGGCTAAGTGGGCAGAGTCGGAGCTGAATGTTTCCAATCAGAGGCTGAGTGAAAATGGCCCATAATGGGCGTGTCTGTAAATAGCTTATTGCGACAGTAATTTTTTTTACTGTGCTGTTGTTTAAATAGAGAATGATGTAGGTCTGAATTTTTTTTTATACATTTTCTGTGGATCGGAAAAAAACCCAACCTTCTGGTAATCTGTTTAAAACTGAAATTGAAATGTCTTATAACTATCGCGTACCTTAATTTATGTGTTCCAGTATCTGGAATGTCCCTCTCTACTTCTCATAACTAGCATGTGTTTAAAAGAAATAGATGGACAAGGACAAAAATGTTCTCAGGGAATTAAACCTGCTAGTTGCCATGGCGACCCTGTGGTAGCCATCCTTCTTTGCTTTCAATAAAGCAGCTTATTTGCTGATCACTGGCACGTGGTTATTGTCTCTCGTTTGAACTGCATCCTGGATACTTGGCATCGCTCCCATACAACGATGTACAGCACACCATTTCCTGCCTAAATGGCCTTGAGGATGGCTGTGGCTAAGGTTTTTGCAGCCCCTACGCCTCTTCCATGATATACCATCAACACCCTCCCAGCAAGGCTGTTACGTGAACATGCCCTGCGGGTTGGAGTAGCTAACCTCAGCCAGAGTCGCGTTCTCTTCGCCCTTGACTGATGTCCTATTCTCAAGAAGATGCTTGTCTAATAGAGCCCTTTTCCAGAAGACGGCACCTGCAGCGCTTGCAAGAGATCCAGGGAGATTACGACTCAGCCAAACGCCCGCCATCATCAGGGCGAAGGTTCATTTGTCCCTTTTCCCTGGGAGTGACAGGGTGTCCAGCCAGTCCTGTTTCAGCAAGAATGTCTTTGGGAGTGCTTTGTTGGGCTATGAAGGAGGCTGCAGCTCCTCCAAACTGCAGGGTCTAAGGCACTGCATCATGAGGCGAGTCGGGGCTGGATCACAGCACCTCAGCAAGGGGAAGGAAGGTGGCCACTGGCTGGTCTCAAAGGACCGGCAATAAGAAGGGCAGGGGGTGGGTTGGCCACGTGTAGGGAAGTGGCGCCATGGAATCTTGCATGTCATACTTTGCATGGAGGCCTTGCAAACCCTAGCGTTAGGCTGACATTGAAGGGCCACAAACCCAAGACAGTCCTTGCACCACCAGGCATAGCCCGACAGCCCTTTTTGGTAGGGGCCTCGCAGCAGAGCTGCGAAGCCCTAATTTCTCCCTAATGCCCAAGGAGGTGAGGGGAAGATCTTGCCCCATGGGAACACTGACTCTTGAGCTCACTAACCCCTGTGTGCCACACGCTGGCCAACAAGCCCGTTTAAGAAAGTTTGCTGTAGAGAAGCAGTTCATGGGTCAGGACCCCCAAAGTGGGCGTGACCCCATTTTAATGGAGTCGCCAGGGCTGGCATTAGACTTGCTGGGGTCCGGGGCTGAAGCCGAACCCTGAGGGCTTCAGCCCCGGGCAGTGGGACTCAGATTACAAATCCCCCCTTCCCCTCTTCAGCGTCCTTTCTTGGGGGTTGTGTAGTACTTTTTGTTTTCAGAAGAGGGGTGCGGTGCCGTGACGTTTGAGACCCACTGCTGTGGAGCCGCTGATCTGTGGTCAGGTGCAGCTGCGACTTACCACACACATATCCCAGTAGTAAGGCACAATCATCTGTTAGCGCTGGGCACAGAGTGAAACTTCACTGCCACGCCCTCCCCGCAAACACCAGAACTGCTTGTGATGTGCACATCAAACTTCTGATCTAACACAGTCAAATCCCCCTCTGCCAGCACACTTCACAGTTTCGCTTGAACGTTTCACGTATCCCGGAGTGTATTTTTAACCTGCAAACCGAACAGGAAGTTAGTATGTGTCAATGCAAAAAAAACCAACCAAAAAAACCCACTGTGGCTTCTGGTGCTGGGTGTGTGTTGGCTCTCGCTTTCTGTGCCCTCTTCTCCGTTATCACACTTCCCACCATCCTTCCTTCCGAGCAGTGAGTCACTCAGCGCCAACAGCAAGCGGGCACAGCACCACCCACCCACAGGCAGGAAAAAGGTCAAGTGACACAGCCTTCAGCCGCACTAGCTGAACATTTGCACACTTCAAACATAGCCTCCAGGGCTGGTGCAACAAGTCCGTCCTCAGCAGGGCACTCGTGCCAGGCTCCAGAACAGCCCAGGGCATCTTTGGGAAATTACACCAGGCTGCATTTGCATGTGTAGTTGCCTGTTGCTCACTCTGCTGTGGTTTCATCAGGGACCTGGCTGCCCAGCTGAAGCCCACTGGCCCAGACCAACCTGACACACGCTGGGCAACTAAAGTGCAGTAGCTCGTGCACAAGCCTTGCAGTGACGCAGTGACCCAAACTAGTACTGATGTGGCTGACGGTGCCTTCATCGTTCAACAGTGAGGTTTGGAAATTTCCCCACGGAAGAAACCCTTTTTGTCACTGGCTAGTGGCTACAGCCGCTGGAAGCTAGCTAGCTAGCCTGAGGCAGCAGCCCCATGTGCCAGCTTCTCCACTCAGGGGCACATACTGCGGATGCTACATTGCACGCCCACCAAAAACTGCACGGGTGGCAATTTAGATCAGGTGGAAACAGCAATCAGAAGGGCGAGCACGAACCGATTTAATAGGGTTTAAACTGTCTGTATCTAAGTCCAGGCACACCCTTCCGGGCCTCTTGCTTTTCTCCGGCCTGCTGCTATTGCAACCCATGTCTCCAGCAGCATACGCAGGGCAGAGGTGTCACCTCTCCAGGGCTTTAAGACATTCAGGAGAGTGTGCAGCTGAGACTGCCGTCAGCTGTAAAATGTAGCATCTTGCTGCTCCTAAGTGGCTGGTTTGGTCAGGCCTCAGAGCTACAGTCTCCCCGGTCATGTCCCTGTGTCACACCCAAGCCCCGTGACGTTGGTGGAAAGGAGAGAGCGGCAGCTAGGAATACATAACGCCCTATGGCAGAGTGTGTGGCTACGCCAGGCCCAGCAGCAGCCACGCTGGTTTGCAGGGATTAGCAGGCAGGCTGTTACGTCATCACCAAATGACATTTGGGGAAAAGCCATGACATGGCCTTTGCTGTACATAATGCCTGTGCTGAAGGTGTAACTGGAGGGAATCCAGACAATAAGGAAACGCAATGCCCACTGGGAGCTGGGAAGGTGCATCAAGACTGTAGCAGCAAAGTCAGAGTCTTTTCACCCTAGTCCCCTGACAGGGTAAACCTACAGCAGCATAGTGCACGTGTGGCAAGTCAGGTTGAGCAGGATGGGTGCAAATCCTGATGGCAGAGTCCAGGAATTACACTCGTTAAAAATGCAGCGAAATCCTTTAACAATCCACCCTTCTCCTAATGCCCCCCTTCTCCCTCCCACACATGCATCTTCACCCCCACACATGCACATTCACAGCCACACAATGCACAAACACATATGTACATATGTTCACACAAACATGCCGTTCAGGCACACCCACAAAATCTATTCTGTTTTATGACTAGTCCTATGTGCCTAAGCTGCTGCCCCAGGCTGTCCCTGCCTACAGACAAAAGCCTGCAGTTTTAAAATACTTCACTAGTGTGTCTGCCCTGACCACTTTCATCTGGTCCCCTGTTCTCTTCTGCAGGACATCCTGTTTACTCTAACTGGTTCAACAGAGACAGAAAGATTTTGTTTCTGATAACTTGTACCTTTTGGACACATTAATGTGTTTGGGGTGTGGGGAACTTGGCTAAAAAAATCACCATTATGTAGGAACGCCTGCTATTAGGCCACTGCTGTGTCCAATCACTTTTATGGCGCCAGAACTGCACGAGGGCTTCCTCATTCGCTCTGTGGCTGCGTTCAGGCCTGAGAGAGCTAGGGCTATAGTGAGCAATTTAGCATGGGCTCTCCTGAGGCTGGAAATACGAGTGCTAGGACAGGAAAGCTTAGTAAAGAAGGAAACTGGGCAAATAAATTAACTGATGAATTTTGTCTCTTTTCATTTGCATTTGGGGGGTTTAATATTCTTCACCCTCTACGTTTGGTAAATAATTCCTGTCTGGCACATGGCTCACATGCAGTTTATTGTGCATATTTGATATCTGAGCTGTGCGTGTTATCTTTGATTGGGGATTTGTTGTCGTTCCCTGATGAGATGAGCGTAACTCTGGGTTACATCAGCTTTCTGGTGCAACTATTTGCAAGTACAAGAAAAAAAATTCACTTGGTATGACTATTCTCCCACATTTACTAGAAATTCCTGTTTCCACATCCATTCTGGCCCGTAAACTTCAGCCCTGCAGTATTCTTGGGAAACTAACACAAAAGGGCCCAAGCAGTGAACACAAAGTCATTTAGAAAGGCACACCAGTATCTGTGGCATTGTTGCTGCTGTTGGGGGTATTTGCTCATCTCCAGTGAAGAGGGAGCCCTTTACAGTCAGCTACTTCACTGAGCTGCTTCCTAAGCAACCCCTGGTGCTATGGAAACTAGAACACAGGCAACCCAGTCCATCAAAGTACCTATTCAAATGCAGTCGGAAGTTCAGCACCTGAACAGACTCTCATTATTCTCCAGGTCTGTGCTCCATGGGAAGGGAGACAAGAGCATATACATATGCACTGTGCAAAGCTTCCAGCCCACCCCCCCCCCAGCCATACAGGCACCACTAAATTCATTTCAGCTGCAATATATGGGAGATTTGAATTCAGAACTGGGGTTTTAAAGAGCCTTCATTACTGATGTGTGGTGGACAGAGGAAATCAGCTCTGTCCCATGCTGCCTGTCTCAGGGTAAGTAGCCAGCTACTCCTACCTTTTAAAGCCCATCCTTCTGTATGGTGCACTGAGCCCGGAGGGGTTGGACTGTGCACCCTGATCTCGTTGCTGACTCTCCAAGCAGGAATGAGAGGGCTGCCAGGGGCGGTAACTGAGCACAATCTACATTATGTTGTACAGCAATCAGATTACAGGCAATGTTACCGGACCAGCCCGTCAGCAGTCACAGCACCACTGAACCCCCCCATACCCCTGGTACTCTCGCTCCCCAAAGCCTTCCAGACAGGGTCGCAAGGATCCCCCAGTTCCCCTCCCTCCCCCCCAGTTACACTTTAGCCTAGTGCCTTTGAAGGGCTCCTTTTCTTCTGGTCAAGGGGGGCTGGAGTGAAGGCTTGTCAATGCTGCCTCTTAAACTAGCAGGGGGAAGACTGCAGCCATGCCAAGCTTTCCTCTCTCTAACGCACTCAGCCGCTGCTGGCATGCAGAGCAAGGGGGCTTGGCTAATGAATCAAACCCAGGCGTTCCCATGGCTGCAAAGAGCACACATTTTCCCACCAGCCTCTCCAACTTCCTCTTTCATCTCCCCCCCTCCTCATTCCTTTAGGTGGGAACAATTTTTCTCCTTGAATTTTTAAGAGTACCCTGACATTCACTGACAACAGAATTCCCTCCTTCCTGCATCCGGCAGGTTCCCAGCACCCATCCCTGTCTGGCTGAGCTCATCACCACAGCAGGAAGGTTTTTTAGGTCTTGCTGCCAAGCGGGGGATGAGAAAAGGAGCTGAATCCAGCATCTTAAAACAGCTGGAAATATTCCCCATTGTTCTGTTAAATGAGAACAAATAACCCACACACATAAGCTCCAACCAGCCCCTTCTCCCCACCCACCCTGTCCCACCGACACAGACCAGGGGCTGGGAAGGGCAGCGCCTCTAACTCCAACGTGAACGCAACATGGGGTTTTGACTTGGGAACGCCATTCAGTTTGTGCATGGCCACGCTGGGCTGGTTTTATTCACACATCACTGTCCCCATACAGGGTGAGCAAAAAGAACGCTCCCCAAACAGCCCTGGCCAAGTAGCTATGGGGAGACATTGTGAGCAGGAGTTTCCATGGTGATACTTCTCCTAAGAAAAGGGGGCGCTGGGGGGGAGGGATGCTTCTTTTCTTTCAGTGGTTTTTTTTTTTTACATGTCGCCCTCCACCCCCCCCCAGCTGTGTGTAAAGAAGTCACTGGACTGTTACTAAAAGCTGGGCACAAACTCAAGCTCTTTTTAACCATTGCCTCTTGCCCCCTTTCTGCTACGTGCACAGAGATGGGCAGCTCTTTGGCTTGGCGACATGGGGACATTGCCTATCAGCATTAGAGCAGCACAGTCAGACTGGTGTAACGCCCCCATGTGCCTATTCAAAGTCTGGAATACGAAAGCCCTATTCCAGTTTAGCGTATGGCGCTTTGGAAGTGGTGTAAGTTAAACTGGAACAAGACCCTCAAATTCCAGATTAGGGATGTCCACGAGGAGGCGTGCCGTACAGCTAGAGCAGTTTACTTTATACTGGTAAATCTCCCCATGTAGACAAGCACCTACTGCTTGGGAGAGGAGCTGGCAGATCTGGAGCCAGCGAAGACCTGGGCCTATGGCATCGCGCAGCACCTCCATTCAGATTGGAGCCCCACAATACTTCAGGCTGCCCCACTGCCAGCTATACCAACGGACCTTAACCCTGACCTATAAACACATTCTGCAACCCATACCTGGCCGCTCACGAGTTCTCCCAAGCACGGGCGACTGGTACTTGCAGCTTGCACGGGCTGTCTTGTGAGGAAGGCCAAGATCAAAGTGTCCTCTGGCAAGCTGAGGCCTAGAAGTGTTCTGCCAAAGTGGGCGTCCAGAACGTCAGCCCGGTCACAAACCTACCCCCGCTAGGCACACTGTCGCTAGACTGCCAGCTCAATAGCACCGGCCCAGGCATGCCAGACTTGTGTACTGGTGGCGTGTGTGTTGGGGGGGTTAACTTTCTTTGTGGCAGCTTCTTTTTGTTCTGAGCTGTGTTATGTCTCAGTAATGTCACAGGCCCTTGCGTGATCCAACTGGGTGCAGTGTGCCTTGGGAGGTTGTGTGTATACCACAGGCAGACCCAGGGGGTTGGCATGGGGGTAATGGATTTACCCACATAGGCGGACATTTTAAATTGCTCTTTGCACTATTGCTCCAGACTGTGGCGGGCTGCCTGACACCACCTGATGGCAACAGCCAGAAAAGGGCCACCTCACAGAGTATCCTAGATAAACCATCACACCGCTGACCAGAGCTGACCATGAGAATATGGGCAAGGAAGACAGGGCCAAATTCACCCTGCTGTAATTTCAGTGGCATTACAGCTGAGTAAAGTCTAAGGCATTGTTTTTTTGGTTAAGCAGTAGCAACCATATTAGGAGAGACAGCAACCATAAACTAATCAGCATGGGGATCACATTTCCATCTAAATTACACCAACCAATGTAATATTGGGTTGCTAAGAAGGTGCTCCTGTCCTAAGAGTCCCTACCACCGCCAGATAAAGAAACAGCTCTCAAGCTGGTTAAAGGAAATTTGTTTGGTAGCGTTCGGTCTGGCAAGGACTCACTTATCAACAGTAGTGGTTATAAAACCTACACTTTTTGTGTTCATCTTATGGTACCCACTTCTCTATTGTTTATCTGACTGATTTTTGTCTGCTTCTTTGATTGTTTCTGTCTGTTGTATATCTAATTTTGCAACGTTTAAATTAACTAAGGTGGTGGGGTAGGATTGGTTAAAGAATTGGTTTGTAATGGGCTAGGATTGGTGTTTTGTAGTACTTGAGTTTAAAATGCTTGGTTATGCTACAGCTAAGCGGGACCCAAGTTTTAACTATATAAACTGAAGTCCAAAAGGAAGTTCGTTGGAACCTAACTCCAGGACACAGCCCAAGATCAGAGCTGCCAGACGTCGACACACTGCCAACTATATTTACAGAAGGTGGCGTCTCCAGCTGATCTAATCCTTATTGGCCACCCCACCAGAAGAAGTTTGTATTTGGAGTGGTGAACATTGTATGCTTAGCCTGTGTATTCTGTTTTGGCCATTGTTAACACATAGAGAATAAGGATATTACTGTGTAAGGCTCCTTGACTGGTAATAGACCCTGCAAGTCCACAAAAGATTACACCCAGACCCCTACAGATTGGGGTAAAGGTGAGGTGCCCTAGTGTGTGTGGGTAACAGCTGTGAGGACATTGGCCTTGGGAGCGTAATAGAACATCACTTCCGCAGGCATGTCATCACAAAGACACCTCTACTATCTACCTCCCCCCAGCATAGCTAGGGAGGGTTGTAAGCAGGCATTTAGTGGTGCATGCTTTGAACTAAATGCTGAATCTTCTCTCCTGCAGCTTCTCATTTTAGAGCTGCTTTCCCCTTCCTGGCCCAGGCTGCAAAGCCATTCCTAGCCCCCCCCGGCCCACCACCTCGCAGGGCTTGATGAGCGTTGGCCTTGCTGCCTTTACACATCCCCAATGCAAGAATGTTGTCTGGGTGATGGGGAAGGGGGCCAGGCGTCCAGTTCCATGGATTACATTCCTGGTTCTTCCGCTAAGGCAACGTATGACTTGAGCAAGTCACAAATTCTCTGTGCCTCCGTTGCCCCACCTGCAAAATTGGTGTATTTCCCCTCCATCCTAAAACACCTTTCAGTTGCTGACTAAAAAGTGCTGTAAGCACTAAGTATTATTACACTACCGCAGCTGAGAGGCAGGGTGGTCTGATGGTTGGCGCCCGGGCCAACTGTTACCCCATGTGGGTTGTATTCCTAACCCTCCTACTGATGTGCTGGATAACTGCGATCAAATCTCTTTCTGTGCCTCAGTTGCTTCATGCATTACAAGTTGCCAGGAGCGCTGTGGGACTGATCAGTGCTGTGGGGCATGTGGACAGCCTCCCACGAAAGACTGTAGTAGAACTAAACATTAATCACACGCTGCAGCACAGGAGAAAGTAGCGCCTTATGCTCCCTATTTTTCTTATTAACCTTCAGCACTGGCTCCTTGAACTGCTAGGATTTTTATACAAGTGTCTCCTGAGGCCCCATGGGAAGAGTTTTCTAGCAGCAGCACCAACTTTGCAGCAGACACCAGTCATACAGGAAAAACTGGCCTGAACCCAATCAGCCGTTCTGCATGGTAAACGTGAATGCAAATCAGCCCATTCAGCACTCCCGGGCAGGCACAGCATGGGGCATCCTTTGTAAACATATTATTTAGGGAAACACAGGATGTTCTGTTGACCTAGAAACCTGTCAACGCAGATAAAACATCTCGATTTTGTTTCTGATTTCGGGCAGGGGGAGGGGGAATAGTGACATCTTAACTGCAAAACTTACTTTTGGAAATCACCTTCTGTTCAACAGGGGTTTAGCGCAAACGTTTTGTACATCCTGCATCAGCCTCTGCCTTTATGCCCTCACCCAACGCCTGTGAAAACCAAGAAGTCTCAATTATGGGAGTTCTGATGGGGCCCCTAAAGTACCTACTCGACTTCAGGCACCCACAGCTGAAAGGTGAGCTCCCTAAATCAAGCAACAGCTTTACAAACCGAGGAGGCAGGAAAATGTGATGACAAGGGATGCCTGGCTACGTCAACATGTGGAAAGGGACATTGCTGCAGCCACGCCAGTTCTCAAGAACTCATCCCGAGTGACGCGATTTCTAAATCAAATTAATCCTGACTCATAATCTTGCAACAGGACGCTCAGAGGTTTGAGAGTTCTCGCCCCACATCATGAATCACCATTTAGTTTACTTAGAAATCACTGTAGCAGCCAGGGCTGACAGCAGGCTCCCCAGCCGCTGCAAAGAGAGGCTCCCATGGTGAGCCAGCCCGAGTCAGCTAGGGCTCCAGCTGTCAGCCGGAGCAGAGCAGCCAGGACTCCCACTTTCAGCCTGGGAAGCAGGAGAAAGGACCCCCACTGCAGCCCCCCTAGGTATGGGGAGGGTGAAGAACCTAAGAGGAGCTTGGAAAGGCTGACCTGAGGGCAGTGGAGGTTAATGAGGTGGGGGTGCGGGGGCTGTATAATGATGGGCTCTGAGCAGACAGGGCAACCGCTGGGAGCTGAACTGAGGGGACAGTGATAATGGGGCCTTGGGGACTGAACTGATGGCAGGACTGGAAGACAAGATTAATTGCTGGGCAGGAGAGGGGCAGACGTAGGTGTGAGAGCTGCTGCAGCAGGGGCCAAAATCATCTCCTCCAGTACACAGGGGAGAGTGGGCAACACTAAGTGTCACACGCTCACACCCTGAGATGGGCAGAAATGAAGAGCCCGACCTAAAAACCCAATAGAATCATTTACTAAAATCTCAGGATTTTGGAGGCCTCCGACTCCTGAGTTTTGATCCCTTGAAGTTGACAATACTGCCGCTGCAGGGCACATGGACCTGCAAGCAGGAACTAGCCGAGGCAAACCAGAGCATGCCTTGCCCCTCACCCTGTTCTATATGTGCCACAGATCGTCACGCCAAAGAGTGGCCCGCAGAAGAGCTGCAGAGGTTTTCAGAGGGATACAATCTAACGGAGGTGGTGATGTAGCTGGAACAGAGGCCCAGGAGAGTTCAGATGATTTGTGCACAAGATGCTGTAGGTTGGGTTTTAACTGCTTCAGAAATTATTGTGGAGGCTCGCTCAGCTGTGGGGGAGCAGTGTTTGAAATAAATGGTGTTTATGTATTTAGGCTAGTTGCAATTGTGTATAAATACCCTCTCCTGGCCCAGCAGAAATCTTTGAATGCAAATAGTGAAAACTTTGGGACAGCAGGGGCGCTCGCTGTGGATTCATCGCCCCAACCCTTTGACAGCCATTGGAGATTTGGGGCAAATACTGACATCATACAGAGCTCTGTAGTGACTTAAAGGGAAACAATGTGCGCTTTTGCCTCTAAGCTGGTGTGGAAGGCCCTGATTTTAATTGGCCCAATCAAAGGTAGACTTTGCTGCTGACTTGTTCACAGCACAGGGATCCCAGCGGCCCTGGGAAACAGTGTAAATGCTTGTGTAATTGAAAACAGAGAGCAAATCAAACTGGAGACAAGAGAGAAAGTCCCTTCATCCACCTCCACTCCTGCCCCCAATGGAAAGTTTTCACTTCTTTACCTTTGATCCAGTAATTAAACAGCCAGGTCCCTTAGCAGCTACAGTCCCCACCTGCCTAGGGCTGCACTCCCCGAAACATGGGCCTAGCAGGCCCAGCCCATGCTCCCCCTTCCTGCCCAGGGCAGGGAAGAAAGGATGCTGGCCAGCTCCACTGATAGGGCTGTTCATATGGGGCTGTCACTCAAGGCAGCAAGAGGCTCTCCTCTCCCTTTGACAGCTGAAAAGGTGACAACTAAGAGTGTCACTGACATGCTCCAAAGCCAGCTCCAGTGTTGCAAGCAGGTGTATATGTGTAGGTGGAGACAATGTGGAAAGTCCTTGGGCAACTCAGCTGAATTTCATCCTCTCATGAGCAGACTGACAGCGGTCTCCTGTAGCCCTCTTAGCCAGCCAATACCTGAGACCTGGAGCCAAGGCCAGAGAAGACACATTGGGTAGGGGGTTGAGAGCAGTCGCTAGCAAAGAGGTGTGATGTTGCATGAGTGCATGGGAAGCTTCCTAGGCAGCCATATTACAGAGTGCAGAGGCCAGCCTGGCAACCACTTGCTCTTCCTTCAAATCCCTGCCTTGTGCCAGGCAGGTGCTATTACACACCACTCCATAACCCTCCCAACCCATTTCTGTTGTGCACAGAGGGCAGGGGCACCGGGGTGCTCCTGCATGACATGCACAACACTGAGCATGGGAGCAGCATGTTCTGAACCACCACTGGGCTTACTAGAAGGCCCTGGGCCTGCTAAGGTGATCCACAGGTGGCTGCGGCAGCCATGTCCATAGCACAGGCAGCAGAACACGCTGCCCGGCCTCCTGAGTTCTCTATAGCCAAGGCAGACTGTAGTATGCACCAAACGAAGTTGGTTAACATTGTGAGGGGCAGTGTGTTGGGGGGGGGGGGGGGAGAAGAGGGGAGGAGGAGGGAAGGAGACTGGCTGTGGGAAGGGGTCACAGTATGGAAGGGTAATCCAGGACCTTCAATTGTGCCCTACAGCGAGACTCTCTCCTGGAAGCCCTGTACAGTCCTTTCATCCAAGCAAGAGGCTTAAGAATCAGATCTCAATGTGGATTGCTGCTTCCACCTGGCGGAGACACTGAAGTACTGCATAAAAATATTCCAATCATACAGCAGACCGGCGCCACACTAAAGGTGACTTCCATTTAAACCAACCCCCGTCTGATAAAATACCAGGTTTCTGAAAGCAAATTCCATGGCTGGGAGGCTCTTGTGCTAGCATTTGGGTTAGAAAGCCCCATTTGCCAATTCCTTCCCTCATTAAAGCACTCTCCATCCCTGAACATTCCCCATTTCTTTCCCCTCCCAGTTACCCCATCCACTGTTGGCTGGGATGAGTGTCAAGAGCTGGCAGCTCTCTCATGAGTTTAGTTTCCTAGGTTTATTCTTTGCATGTGTATGACCCACAATTGTGCATCGAGCTCCAGCAGGGGTCAGAGTCGAACACAGATGAGCTAGCAACAAAACCCTTGACAAACCAAAACAGGCCAACCAAAACTGGAGTGCAGGAAGGAAAAAGATTTATTTTGCTGGTTGTGATGATTAGATTGTTACAGATGAAGAGCTGCAAGGACCACCACACCACATTTACTGGCTATGTGGGAGCAAGGAAGGATGGAGACAATTTAACTACAAACTGCCCCAGCCATCTTGCCTTCAGGTGGTATTTTTATGAAACGGTTTACAATAATTTTGTAGTCTTCTAACGGGGTCTGTGAAGATCTAATTTGGGCTTCTCTTCCCCTTCTCCACCATACTAGTAATACGGGAATGGGTAAAGTCATGTTTGACCTTCACCAGTAAAGTTAACCCTTTCATTTGTTGCAGTTCAAGCATGCTACAGGGAAGAACATTGTGGTAATGAGCTTTTGGAACTACCATCAAATCCAGCCCCTGGTTGAGAGGTCCAACACATTAGCTGGATAACCCCCCCCCCCGGCAGGGTTGGGGTCTTTCAGGGGGGGGGTTGGGGCAAAAACGGGGGGAGGGAGAAAAAAGAAGAAGAGGTGATAAATGGTCAAAGAAAGTGTTGTGCAAGAAAATGACCAGGAATACTCAATACCAGTTTTCAAAACTTAGTGGATCTAGTATTTTTTCTTCCACATGCCCAAGAGCAGACTCTTCAAATTTAATCTCTATTGAACTGCTTTTAAAAGGATCACCTTGATTTAGAATTTTCCCTTTACCAAGAAGGGGAAAAAACCCTCGAGTTTTGTCCCTCAGGCTCTTCAGAAAATCTTATGTACCAAATTTCAGAATCAAGTCTGCTTCTGGAACCTGGCCATAAACCCCTGAGACAGACCCAGGATTTCTAATGGCTGTATTATCAGACTCAAAACTGTATATTCAATAAGGCACCAATTCTGAAAATACTTGTATACATGCTTAACTTTACCAGTTAAAATACATGACAGCATTAGCAGGATCTACACAGACACTGATCATCTGATCTCCATGCAACACAGCACTAAGAGTACTGTTTCTATTCCCTTTGCTTCCAATGGCTTTCCTCCACATTGCACAACACTGTATACTAATATTTTACATGTTACTACACAGATGTCAAACATTTAAAGCAGAGATTCTACCAATAAGTTACAAAATAGAACAGTGCTGTGTCGTTTCATTTTTAATTGGTTTATTTTAAAACATTAAACCCAAGCTGAATAGAAACCACAGAAGTTACATTTAGGGTTTGGGGTTTTTTTTTGTTTTTTTTTAGTATTTGCAAAACAAAAGTTACAGTAAAAAATAGCTACGGTACAATCAATAAAACTACAGAAGAAAAAGGAAAGATACAAAATGGGCTCACTCAGTTTAACCCTCACAATTTAAAAACGTTTTAGGTAAGTGCAGGAATACTTGAAAGGAACTAGCAGGTCCAAAGGTTTAAAAAAAGTATATATTTATATATTATACATATATGTATATAAAGTGGTATGATATACAGCCATTATGGTTAAGACTAAAAACAAAAGAATTACAAAAAGGCCAGTTACATGTTCACAAGTAAGTTTCTGTGCATGGTGTCAAAAAAAATAAAAACTTTGCTCTTAAAGATGGTAGTTAATTAAATCCACAGGGATCTCCCAGCTCACCACTTGATAACAAGGGACCCGAGGCATGTGATGCAACAGCTGGGTCACTGGCATTTGATCCAAAAGCCACTGAAGTCAATAGGAATCTTCCATTGATTTCAGTGGCCTTTGGATGTCGGGCCCCTGCAGAAATCTGCTTGTTGATTCGGAATGGGAATGGGGCAGGGAGAAAGTTAGGAATTGCACAACGAAGTGGTATCAAATGCGGAGCGCCTCGAAAGTCCGATAGTAGAGTTATCCACTCTAAAACAAAACCTCACGCTTTGCGTAGTCCTGTACATTGTCTTACATTTTGGTTTGTCCATGCACTCAGACTGATGGGCAGGATTTCACAGATCTCAGGAACAACAAATTAAATTAATCCCACCTCCTGTCAATCTCCAAGCACTTCACACCAGTGGGCATGCCCCATTTTTACAATGTTTGGAAAGTCAGCCTGCTCTTTCAATTTGGGAACTGATGATATTCTAGAATTATTTGCCTCCCGAAGCTACCATGCAGAGCATGCATTGGTCACACCCCACTGTCAGCCTCTAGTTAAAAAAGGGGAGATTGGGAGTGCAAAGTGAAACATCATAGGTGGAATGCAAGGCCAGGGCTGGCTGCCTTGCCCTGCCCAATCCTTTCTCCACAAGCCCAACAGTTTGTCCTGGTGATTGGCAGGGAATGTTCCATCTGACTCAGTTTGCTGATGACCCAATACAGCTGTGGGAGAATGTGGCTTCTTGGCACAGTGCAGGCCATCAGAAGCCTAGCTTCCCTCATTACTCCTTAGGCTGCCTCTATCAAGGAGCCTTGCACTCTGGAACAGAGACTCCATGGTGCTAGAACAAGGGATGCTGCTACACCCACTGATTGAAATGGGTCCCATTATATACAGGGTTTAGAGTTTGGTTCAGCGGCTCTCAGCAGAAATCCTCCCCACCACATTTTAAAAAATTGTTCCAGCAGCCCTCAGTGCTAGTGCCTCCCACCGTTCCAGCTCTTCCAGGCTGTTCCGGCAAAAACACCCCACCTGGGACAGGAAATAGAGGGAAGTGCTAGGATAGACAACATGCACTCCCATCCCTCTGCTCCTTTTGGATTTCTGGCCACATTCAGGGAATGGAACCTGGAGTTCCCGGTAGTGGACCCAATGCCTTCCTGCATTACTCTCCAGTACCATCCAGTTATGTCCTGCCTTGTAATTAAGGACCTTGCACTGCAGGGAAAGAAAAAACCATAAAGAGTTCCCTTCTCCCCAAAAGCTACTCTGTCCTTTTCAGTTCCATGAAGATATCCATTATGTCCTTGCTTCATTCACTAATCTGCTGCCCAGGTCCTGTAATGCAGCCACCACACCTTCTGACACAGGATGGGAACCCACCTCCCCTTAAATCAGAGGGGTGGGGCCCAGTCAACAGAGTGAGGCACTCCCTTTCCTTCCTCTCAAAGAGCTGTGTGCTGTCTCTGTACTGACCTCAAGCCGTGGCTGCCCTGGCGCGTGCGCGCGCGCACGCACGCACGCACGGAGAGAGAGAGAGATTGGACCTAGGAGTCAGATACAGGTTATCATCTATATAAGCATTTGTGACGTGGATACCATTCTGCTGAGCAAGTGCAGACATCTGATACCCACATCACGATGCCAAGAATTGTGAGCAGAGCACAAGGCCAGCTCATAGAAGCTGTTCTCTCTGGGAAAGCTTGAACTATACATATGAACGCTACACATAAGGTCAACTTGTGTGTGAATCCTCTTTAGGACCATTCCAAAAGCTCCCCTCATGCAAAACGCTTAAAGCGCTCAAATAGAGACACACTTGGGTCCACTGAGCTGGCTATACTGAAGAGAAAATAACAACTTTCAAGTGGACAGAACTTAAGGAGGGTAAAGGTCAAGCAAGTTGCCTCCACCACTCATCAGGTTTGGGCACATGATGGATTCTGTGATCTCCATTTGAACCCTTTTATCAGCAATAAAATGAATTCAGTTAATATTACACACAGGATACAAACACTACAGTTATATTCCCAAGACAGCACAAGAAATTCACAGCCAAGTCTTGATTCAATTTCCTTTACAAATTACAATGCAGTTCTGAACACTGGACATAAGAGTCCAACATGCTATTTACATTTCACATTGTGGAGATGTGTGTGCTTGAAACGTCTCAGTTCCAAAATCAAAATTTCATTTGCATGTGACAATGGAGCAGAAAGGAACTAAACAAACCAGACAAGCTGATGACAGTGTTTGTGCTTATTAAAAAAAAAAAAAAAGAGAGAGAGAGAGAGAGAGAGATGAAGTGTTTTCTCCACTGCTGTCACCTTTTTACCAGACAGGAGCTGCCTCCTGTTTTGCTGTCAGCAAGGTGCCCGGAGGTCCAAGTCTCATGTTTCCCCTGAATTTCAGAGCTGTGTACAAACAAGCAGTAATATGGCTCTGGTTTTGAGATGATTATGTGCTGTTGAAAAGTCAGCTAGGACACATTCTGAGTGATCTGGCATTGACATTTCACGCATTAAAAACGCAATACAAATTACAGAAGAGAAAAAAGACACTGCAGATGTACTCCCTGTATCTAAGACTCCCATAACCAGTAGTACCACTTACAACAGATTACTCTTTGCCAAGATCCTGCTGCTCACCGTGGGAGGAGAGAGGGAAGTCAGTCTCTGGGAGATCTTGAATTTTGAGAGGTTACTCCTTGGCTATGCTGTGCCTACATGCGTTCAGGATTTGCACACAGACTGGTCACAGACTACAGCCATCACTTCACATTCATGCGAATGAGCACATGCTACTGACTGCAGCAGATCCACTTGGACTAACCCCTAGAAACACCACACTGTTGCCCAATGATCCATGTAAAAAAATAAATAAAAATATTGTGTTAAAATAGAGAGGTCCCTGCATCACATGCAATGGGACAGCAGGGCTCCATGACTCTACAAAAGTGCAAGATCCATGGCAAGTAAAGGAAGTCCTTGGTGGAACCAGAGAGCACACAGAGCATACAGCTCACATGGCAACCTTGCTCTGCTAGCAATGTAGGAGGACACAGAGTTCCACAAAATTCTTCCTAAATACACTTTAAACTCACAGAGAGCACAGACCTTAAAACAACAACTGGCTGGCCTTTGAACGTTGTTATTAGTTGTACTGTCCAGAACGAATTCCAAGCCAAGCCTTGGAAGGAAACTAACTAAGGCAGATACTGCAGTGAAAAGTATTTCAACATGGGCAGTGCTAGCCATGGCATGCTGTGCCATCCCCCTCCTCTCAGGCCCACTGGGAAAACCCATGTGTTTTTTTTAAACAGCAAAAGCTGCCCACAGATAAACTTCAGTCAAACAAGTCTATTTCCTGCTTTATTCTCTTCCAAATACTCATCTTAAAGGACTCAGGCCATGCTACTAAGAGGCATGCAGAAGATTTTGGGATAACTCCTCCTTAAGAGCCTGAAGCATTTGAGTCTGGGTAGCCCTTAGCTGGCAGACAACGTAGGAAATAATCCAATTGACTAGGGGGAAAATGGGGATTTGTTTGTCTCTTTAAAATGACAAAATATGGTTTCAGCTTTCCCCACTCAATCATACCAGCTGTTATGAGCATCCAAATGACCAGAGGCTTGTAAGCTAGCAGTGCCACATGATTGCACATCAGCACTCATGCAGCTCTCACATCAGGCTTTAAAGGATCTGTAATTGAACAAACTAGCTTTTGCCCATAAACCTTCTCTCCCTGAAATCTAGTCGGTGTGTTTTTCTTCCGTCTTTCTCCTCCAAAGTTTTGAGGCTAGTCCATTAGCAGTGTCTATCTCCTTGAGATGTCTCAAAACTACACCCCTTTTCTTGGCGTATGCAACTTCCCCTATAGGGAGCATTAGTACCCTAACCAATCATCCATGGAATATGCAGAATGTTCCCAGAGTGGTGCTAACTCACCTAGTAAAAGGGAAAGGGCATAGATCTGGGTGCAAATCTGGAGAAGTGATATTGTCTAGAGCAAAGGCAGATTGCTAGACTGAATGGCCCATATTATGGATATTCATTATACAGCGCAAACTAAAAGATAAGAAGTGAGCATGCCTTTGATGCAGTCTGGACATTGTGGAGCTAGATTTAAACCACGTTCATCCTGCGGCCCACTTCAGCTTTATGAGATTTACCACTTTACTTCTCTCTCTTGATCCCTAAGCAACTGGGTGATGACGGCTTGCCCAGAAAGGAAAATTCAAAAGGACAATTCTTTCATCTTCTTCAAATGAACTTTATACTCTTACAGCATGGCTGCATGTTGGAGTCTTTTCTAGCAAAAAGTGGTTTATGTCCTGTAGAGCACCATTCTTCAACAGAAAATACAGAACTGGCATAGGATGCTGTCTCCTGTAGGCACTCTACCGCACCTGTGTCCCATGCACAGCATGCTAGGACACACTGGGAGTTTATTCACACGTGCCTTATGGATGGCAGTTAGTGGTTAGCAATTATGACCAGGAAAAAAACCAGCCTTATGACATTCCTAACGTTTTAAGACTTTTGTTCTCTGGTCCTGGAGCGCAGAGCCAAGGAGGCCGCATGTTACTGCTCTTATGATGAGCTTTGGGCTGAGGCCCCGGGATCCTCCTCTAAAGTCAATGCGTTGAGACTTTACTTTGCTACTCCAAACATTAATGGAAGTGTCAAGCAATCTGTCACAAGTAATTCCTTGCATTTTGCTATAAATCCACCGGAGCTTGCAATCTCTCTTGCTCTTGCAAGTTGACTGTCTCATGAGACCTTGTGCCAGGCTACCGCCCTAGAGATTTGGAACTATTTAGTGCAAAAAACCTTTAAAAAGTCTTACAAGTCTTTTCCTGGAAAAATTTGGCACCAAGTGGGTTGCTGGCTCGTGTGTGTTCTGTGTGTGTGCCCAGTCTCACAAAAGCAGCACCCAGAATGCCATCTGTGAGTACAGGGGCTTCCCTGATGGAACAAAAAAGTCAGGCTCAGGGCAATGGGCAGGCGGGGGTGCATCTGGGGCAGCTGGCTGGTGCTGAAAACCCCCTTCTCCTCAAGGACGCAAAAGCTGGTTATAAAGGGGAAAGAAAAAGCTTATTAAAAATCACCAGAGGAGAGAGTGGAGGCGAGGTCAGACTCCCAGTTTAAAGTGGGTATTCAGTGACATTGGAAGGGGGCCTCCCCACAGGATATCAGGCAAGAGGTCTTCTTTAGGAAGATGAAGGGCACATGAATTTTCAGAGCGTGCATTGGCATGGATTTCCTGATCTGTACAGCATAGCTATTGGCCTGGAGCATCTGCTTCTTCAGTGCACTGCAGATTGAGCAGCTCCACTGGATCACGTCACAGAGCTGAAGATCTGCCACATTTTCCCATCCGCTCCCTCTGTGGAACGCAGAGGATGGGGAGACCAAAGTAAAAATATTTGCCAACATTTCCTGATAGACTGGCCCCGAGTAGATGAATCCCAGAAAAACTGGTGCTCTCGCTCAGACGCTTACACGTGCACGCACTCTCTCTCTTTCACCAGGCTTAATTTGGAAGGGGCTTGCATTCAGATTGCCAATGGACAGGTACCGGGTTGCAAGGGTGGTCTGCACTGGAGAAGCAGCAGGAGGCGTTGCGCTGGGTTCGGGATAGGAAAGTAGGGTGGTTCTACACGGGTAGCACAAGGTAGCAGCAGTTGGCACATTTGTTTATTGTGTGCGTTATGTTTTTAATGCACACTGCCAGAGTCTGGGCGAGGTTGGTTGGTAGCGAGGTATTTGGCTCTCATGCTGGAGGTGTACTGAGGAAGACAAAAAACAGATAGTAAGTCAGAATGATTGGTGCGAATTTGGTATCAGACTATTAGCACCTCCCAGGTCACTCGGGTTGGTATTTACAGCTTACCAATGAGCCTTCAGCTTGGTCCTCTGAGGGTCTGACAAGCAACCTTTCATAGGCCATTATACGGTCAAATCTGACTAACACTTCTGCTACAGAAAAAGGCTGGCTGAGGCCTTTGTATATGGACAAGCTGAGTTAGTCAAGCTCCCTACCAAGATGGAAACACCAGTATCAAGAGGCATCACAGGATTTCAGCGGCTCAACAGCCAGACGGCCATCTTCAGCCATGTAGAAGATGGGGAGGTTGAGAGGGAAGGGCGAGAGAGAAGGCATGTCATGTTCTCAGGAGAACAATGAAGATGGCAATACATCACACGCACCATGACAAGAACTGCTCAGAAGAGGACGGCTGAGGTAATGCCCAGGGTAGTCACATCTGCCCACAGACAAAGGCTGACTGTAAGGCTGGAACTAGACTGATATCCACTAACATCAACTTGATGTTAGTAACAAAATCTGGCTTTGGATGCAGTTTTCCTACAGCCTGGTGTAATAAAGACACTGATTCTGGGGTGAAGGTGGAAATTCATAGTGACTAAAAAGTTTTTTTTAAGCAGACAGCTGGGAGGGAATTTGATAGCTGAATGATATAAACTCATCCAAGCCATCTTCAGTGTTGCTAGTGCACAGCAATGAAATCCTAAACACCAGGACTTGAACACAGCAATAAGGATAGAGACTTTGCACCTTCATGCCAATGGCTCCTGCCATAAACATGTGTTATGGTTTCCATATGGAATTCCATCTTCTGTCATGTGGTTAATAGATGCTTTACAGCTAGAAAAACAGGCGAGACCAATGTCAACAGGGTTAATTCCTGCTCCCACCCACCTTCCTTTACAAAGAGCTGCTAAGAATTTTGTCTTTTCTTCCTGATAATGCTGTTCACAATCCAATTTTACTGACTTAGCAGTAGCAAGTTTACCTAGCATAAACAAATATGTATTTATATAAGTGCAAAAATTAAACTCCGTTAGATTAACCTTTTCTGTTTGTGAAGTGAAATGTTCTGTACTAGCACAGCAGAGACCGACAAACTATGTACATAACAGCATTTTACCATTATTCCATCGGTGTCTAGGAAGGAATCTGTATCATAGAAGAGCTCGCCATCACAGGGCACCGCAGAGTGCAGGGACCCCAAGGTGTATTAGCTAGCAGAGATGTTGTTTTGTTTGTATACTCACTGACTGCTCATTTTTAAGTGTCTTCCTACACTGGAAATGTTCAGTCAGAGGGGACATGGGTGTTTTGTGGTAACAATGACCCAGTCCAGCACTAGCTTCTAAATGCAATGAATGTTGGGGGGGGAAGGGGGGTTGTCTGTCACCAGAGTCCTCTTATCTGTGCTCTCACCATTGAGAAAAGAAGGGAAGGACTGAAAAGGAGTCTAGCCAGTACTAGGGATTATATTCTACACAGGTGATTAAATATCAGTGCCACCCCAAAATAAAAAGTGTGGGACTTCGGTAGAAACACACAGAGGAGTTAAATGCAGTAAGGTCAACGAAGTGATTTAGATCAAAATTCTTCTCTGAGGAACCCAAACAAAAGTAGGGAGCATTTCATGGACAGAAAGACAATGGTGGATTTCCCCACTGTAGTCATTCAAAGCAAAAGAGTCTTGTAAAATGAGAATTTTTCAGAGAGTAACACTCCATCTGTGTTGGATGTATGTGTGGGGGTAGCAGGGCAGTAGAAAAAGAGAATTGCATGAATTCCATCCACCAAGATTCTCTAAGGCAGGGAGCGTTTAGATAAAGAATCTATTAATACATTTTTCTCACCCCTTCCTGGACAGATCATACATGTAGACCTGCAGCAGCCATCTATAGAATAATCTTGTGGAGTGCATTAGGGATGTACCAGATATACCCCATGGCATGCAGAAACCAAAAGATATTGGACCTGCTCCAATTTATCCATTATACAGAAGTCTGAATAGTACCAAGAAATAGAACAATAATTCAAACTAAAAGGAAACAGACAAAGTGAAACAGAGGGTATTGTTTCAAATTCAAACCTACCTTAAAACCAACATAAGATGTCACACAAGCTGACAAAAGGCCCTGGGAAGTCAGGGTTAAGTTGGGCGTTCTCAATTTATGTGTACTGTGCCTTAGGCCATATCCACAGTTACAATTTTTAAACCAGCTTCACAAGGTTAGCTTTAAATAGGGTTGTGCATCCACACAAAATAGTTAGAAAATTGGTAGTAACTAAGGCAGCTAACAGTGTTTCGCTCCTTTGGAGTCAGACTGACTTGATGTCTTCTTGTAACCAGCTGTTTTGGGAGTGCACACGGAACCCCTAACAGGACTGGCCTCAGAATCCATTACTCCACATACTACAGATATCACACGGACGTACCATTCCTGCAGTGCACCCCAGCTGAGGGAGCACAGGAAAGATGCTCAGAATACACCAATGCTAACATTTGAGGCACCTGCATCTACAAGCCTGCTGTGATGTTATGATGTCAGGAAAATGGCCAGAGGGTCAAACCTTGAACTGTGTTACCAA
The DNA here is from genome assembly GCA_007922155.1 of Mesoclemmys tuberculata. NCBI lineage: Eukaryota > Metazoa > Chordata > Testudines > Chelidae > Mesoclemmys > Mesoclemmys tuberculata. Next base: position 22,064,360 of record ML675626.1, read on the forward strand.
AACCATTAGCGCCTGAATATCTAACCGCTTAGAAAGCTACTATTAAGAGAGTTACAGTATGGACAGTTCATAGCTAAGTCAAAGACAAATGCCATCCTTAAGTCCGTGTTGCTTGGACATTCTTTGCCTGTGACACAACCTTAGAAGTTATTTCAGGTTAGACTGTTGTATTTAATTTCCTTAAAAAAAAAAAACAGCTTTCATAGAAGGTTATAAAAATCACATATTGTGGATCCTGCCAGCATTCTGGCTATGAGTCTACAGGCACCTACATACCTGCATTTATTCTTTTTAAAGTCACGTAAGCGATACAAGTTTGAACACGTATTTTGGTCATTTTGTTAGCTGCCCCACTGGATGATCATGAACACCCCAGTCGATGGATTTTTTTTTTAATTGTTCTGTCATATTGTGCTTTGACATGCATCACTAGTCACTTACCACCCGTCAGCAAGAACTGCTATAGTACTGTGTACATTTGTGTTTTAGCATTTCTGCAAAAAAGTGACTTATTCCCTCTCATGGATTAGGCCCCCCACTATGCAGAAAATTTCACAGACAAGTTCTCTCAGCACACATAGGCTATGTAGGCAACTAACAAATATACTCACTAGGCACAAAAATTCTTGGCTGCAAAAAAACTTATGTGCAGTTATTTGATTTTAAGAGGCCATAATTTGAATGTTAACCAGGTAAATCTTGTGGTGTATTACAGCTATCAGAAATTATACTGCAGGTCTACCACATACATGCACCACACCCATCCAATATAATCCCAACCTATTAATTTGGAAGGAATGCAGTACTTTTGTACAGCAGCTACCTTGGAAGAAAAATGTCTTTCAAAAATGTTAAAACCCCCCAGGCTTATCCTGGTTTAAATCAGCTGCAAATTGAAGCTTCGAGGCTTGAATTTTATTTCTTTTTAAAGTTCGACCAACGTATCTTGGGCAACTTTGGGTGTAATAAAAAAAATGTCTGCCCTTTTTCCGGGCAGGGGAACAGGTCTAGGCAGTGAATCCTGAAACTGTAGACAGTTCTAGTTTTTAAGAGGACTATAGTTAGAAGGAAGGCTTAAGACAAGCACTGTTTTCAAGATCTTGGGAGGAAGGCAAGAACCCTTTGTTTATTTTTGCAGAGCCATGTACGACTTTGGGCCTGACCTTGGTACACGGAAAGATTCTAGACTGAGACTTTGTCACGTTTCAGTCCAGAAAACGTTTTACAGGGATCTGACTCTGGACTTAGAATAAAATTGACTATAAATAGTGTTGATAGACCCTTAAACATAATGTTGCAAAGAGCGACACTATAATACCTGTGGAACAAGGAAGCAGGAAAGCACCAAGCGCTGGTGCCCAAGGAAGGTCTCTGCAAGAGTGTTATAGAGTGAAGGAAGCTGTGACATTCTGGAAAGCACTACCATCATGCATTAATTGTTCATGTAGATTTCCATTCATGCACTGTCAGAGTGCACCAAGGCAAACACGTTTACCCCCTCCCCAACATAATTCAGCCAGTATCTTAGAAATCCCCAAGCACAAGACAAAGCAGAGCAGACAAACAGCAAGAAAGCAGACCAAGCGGTGATATGAGAAAATGTTATCTAGTGTGAGGTGGCAGCAGAGAGGCTCCAGCAGGAATGGCAGATGTGGAGGAGCAGCAGCTTTATGTACAAGTATGTCCGGGGACAGGATGCAAACTGTGGATTGTGGACCATGCCAACCCAATTGGAAAGGGTCCTGCATTCCAAATGGCGCTAATATTTGCCACTTCGTTTCAGCTTACATTTCTCTTTGCACTGATTGCAATGTACTTTATCCCAGTTACAGTGTGTTGCTCAGGAATTCAGATTACACCTCGTACTCCACCGCTTGCCCAAGTCTCACAGTTCATGAGCTGCAACTACAAGACCTGGTACCAACCACTCACTCATTCCTACTGAAAATAGTTCTGATTGCTGAGCACTATGGGGAGGGACAGAATATTGGCTATCCTGGAGACTGGATTTTAACTACTCTTGACAATGAAGCAGAGAGAGGGAAGGACTCACTGGCACTCCATCCACAACGTAGGCAGGAAATTGAAGGAATGCTTTTGGCATAAAGCAGCACTGAAACAGACTTAGGTAGAATCAAGAATTTTAGTGCTTGTGTATGGACATCAGGGGAAAGCTGCTTTCTTGCAACCCTGAATGCAAGGATAAAATGGGAAGCTGCATTTGCGAGCTCGCAGTACAGCTGCTGGTTCTAACAAGCAATGTGTACGAGCAATTTTGTTTGGTTTTAAGATTCTATGGCAGAATTTAATGTAGGTAACAGAAAAGTCACTGGTTTCTAGCACATGCTATTGTATCAGTCAGCAAAGGAGTAGTGTAAGGGCTCCAGGGAAGCCAAAGGTGGTAACAAACAGCCAGTCCTTATTAAAACAGCTGTATTGATTCCTATTACTGTTAGCAACTGGATATTGAGGATGGGGTAATTCTACCTTGTGCTTAGAGTCTGGAACACTGTTTGGGGCACTCACTGGTGCCTGATGTGGAGACTGTTCTTCAGCTTGGAATCTGGGGGTTAAAGCAGCAGTGACTTTGGTTCCACTGTCAGGTGTGGATGTCTGGCTACCACAATGCACAACAAGCCTTGCCAAAGTGACATGTTGAAATTGCTCCTTTAGTCAGCACTAGGTCAACCGTGGTTAGCTTCAACCCTTGGCAGGAGGGAATGGGGAAGGTGCAGGGGGAAGAAATGTGTAGAAATAAGGCGCTGGCTTGGGGTAAATAGTGCAGGGATGGAGGGTTGGGTGGGAGTGAGGAAGGGTTGAGCAAGAAGGACCTTATTTCAGTACCTGTTCCATTTGCGGGCGCTGTTACCAGTACGTCCGTGCACTGTCCGAGGGCTTAAACTGCCAGCTCATATGGCTGCTACTGTCCATGGCAGCCAAATACAACTGTGATGACGCAGGAGAGAGAGAGAAAAAGAGAGTGCAGCCTCAACGTGCATGAAAAACACAGTGCAAGCAGGTGACACGCTGTGGTGTGCGCCAGTGACAGGGAGGGCTCTACCACCCTACGGGAATAGCCCTGGGGCAAGAAGGAGAACGATGAAAGGAATGACTGAGGGAAAAAAGAATAGACAAACAATGCAGTGGATGATTAGCTCTTTTAGATCATATGGTCTTGGTTTGATTTTCACGATCTGTTCCCATAATCAAAACAGAGCAGGACACATCAGTCCTGGCCATGCACTGCTTCTTTACTCTGCTTGGGTGGCTCCTTTTTAGATCTTTGATTCCCCCCCCGGGGAGTATGAACACAGACGTTTTTCTGTGCATCCCCACACTGCAGGGACCATTTGACTAAATGGGTTCAACCTTCTCTTTCTTTCCTGAAATAGCCTCAACTGCTTAGTACAGAGGCTTGCTGACACTCTGGAGGATTCGCTCTGCCCGGCCTGCATAGGCAGCCTGCAGGAAGGGATCCATTCCCTTTTCCCCCAAATTAAACAGTGCCTGAGCACTCTTTGTACATTCCAGATAGGGGAAAAGAACTAACTGTCTCCCTTGGGAAGCCTCATTTCCGCTTCTGCTTCGGTGGAGTTCCCTTCAACTTGTGGTCCAGTAAGGGAAGTTGGGAAACACTCTCCATCCCAGCTCCCAGATCTAGATGAAATGTTCCCCACAGCCTCTCTCTGGCTGCCCCAAGTGAAATTCCTTTGAAAAACCCTTACCAGCATCTCTCCTCAGAACCACTGAGATTTAGCACCACATTCAGAGTCATTAATGCAACCAGCTACGGAAGACTCAAGGAATCCTCTCATCATGGCTAGAACTCCTGAAGGAAGAGGCCTCCTTTTTCTGAGGCAGAAGAGCTATGCAGTGGGAAATGCTCTGTGGCCCTGCCTTCGAGGAATAGGATGAACAGATCTGTGCAATGTTAAAGGGACAGTGCATTTGCTGCAACAGAGAATTCCAGCAGTACAGCAGTTTTTGCCACTGCACTTAAAACTGCAGCCGACCTTTCTCTGGAGCGAGCTCCACTGCAGAGAGCAGATCATGCTTTTTAAGCTCACGTGCTGAACGTCAGGGACCTGGAACAAGTTTTTTTCATTCTAAGTAAGCTTCAAGAAGTCTGGCCAGTCTATGACAAGTATAGAAGTAAGCACTGGCTTTCCTGTTTTCTAAATTTAGAAGAGGCAGAAGTGGCAGAGTGTCTTTTGTTGCATGAAGGTCCTCCTCAGTGAACCTGGCTTAGCCCCTATGGTGTGGGCTTTCATTAACTATAAGTGATGACGACCTAGTTATTAAATGTGCTATACTGCATCCTCAAGAACAGTTAGCAGGTTGGTTAGTTAGCATTCCGATGGCCCATGCCAAAAGATGGTATGGCAGTAATGAGATTTATAGCATCTGCAGAAAGAGGTGAATACTCATCTCATTTTTTTAAACGCATAAATAAAAATCTGTATTTTACTCGATATACTAAAATGGCTTTGAGGCCACGCCAAGCTCCTGATTATCAAAGAACCTTCCATGAAAGATTTTTTTTCTCCATAGGAAATTAGATACAAAAAAATAGGAATTCAAAAGTTGTGAAATGAAAATAAAACCCTTCAAAAACCACAGACTTCATCCTCTGGTTTTCACAGAGCAAGTTAAGGAGAGATGTTCAGCAGTACCTTTGAATTACTAGTTCAGCAGTTTAGTTTTCAAACTGAAGGACCAACCCTGAAAACAGTTAGGAACTGTGTGCAAGAGAGTCATCTTACTGAAGTCACACACCAGTTACTCACAAGCTTAGGTGTTGGTAGGATGGGCCCAGAGCATTATTTAATTTGATCTTTTTCATACATACATGCCACAAGTACTGGGCTTTTACTCTGAATGGAAACTTAGGCATGGCTTGTCTGCCAAGCTTTCCACCATTTATGGACCAGATCTTCTGCCTTGAGCTGCACAATCAGCTCCCCTGAAGTACATAGGGGTGCATATCCCCAAAGCAGAAGTTGGCCTCAGATGTTAAGCAGACAGAAGCAATAAAGATAGACTTACTGAGGGAGGTGGAGACTCCCGGCCAATCAGAGGAGTGTTCTCACAGCGGGGGTTCTGGAAGTTTGCATTCTGGCTCCTATGAAAGGGAAATATACATGGTGACAGAATTCTCCAGGCTAAGGACTTTGCAACGGACACACGATAACCAACACTGCAGGGCACTACCACCTCCCATAGACGCTCTCTGGGAATATCATAATTCCATTTCCTGGAATGCTTTTCCTACATGCCAAATGGATCACTTCTGCCTTGATCAATGTGACACTAACATGGGTATCTGTCCATCTCAGAACAGGCTCTCATATTCCATTTACCAAGTACCCACCTCAGAGAGCATCCGTCCTGCTCTACATAAAGAGTTAAATAAAACCAGCCTCCCTGCCCAAGAGTTAACAGCCACAATAAATATAGGAGAAAAAAGTCAGTGAGGAAGGAGGATGAAATAGATTAATTCATCCAACACCTTGCAGGAGATGAAATGCACAGGGAAGGACCTCTGTAGAAGGATACCTAAACTCGGATTGCCCTGCCTGAACTAGATGGATCTGGAAAGCAAATACTGTTGACCTCAACTGCCTTGGAAGGTGAATCTAAAACTGCTGTCATGGGGCTCTCAGCTACTTGGGAGGCTTAAAAGTTCTCTTGCAAAGCAATTACTTCTGAGCAGTCCTGCCCATCCTGCCTTCATAATGGGAGAGAGACGGGTGACACTTCACTCCATCTCTTCCAACGGCAACATGCCAAATTCTTTAACCCAAGGCAACTCAATATTCTCTAGTCATCTGCCTAGTTCAGTTATTTCTATAGCAGCACTGGCGAGTGTTTGTAAGTAGAAAGATCACTAAGATCAAGCGATATGAACAGAACCTTTTAAAGCTCTTCACCCTGCTGTTAGTGAGCTTGTTCATTCGCCAGTGCAGTGATTGCAGAAAATGCTCTTTAGCTATCCTGTGCAATGGGCACCTGCCACTCAAGCAAGGTGAAGCAGTTTGAACAGAGACAGCTGCAACATGGCTCCTCTCCTCCCTCCTGGCTACTCACATGTACTCCGTGACTGGAGCATTGCTGACAGTGTGCGCTGCGGCTGGAATGCTGGTTTCACTGCCGTAGCTACTCCCACAGCTGTACAGACTGGGCATGTGCACCCTGTACAGATTATCATGGGTTTGTCTGTTCCCTGGAGCAGCAGATTCCTCCTCCCCATCATCATCCGAGCTCCTGTAGGAAAGAAAGTTTCTCCTAATCCTAGAACGGTTACATTAGCGGAGCCTACACAAAACTAGAGCACACGACAATCTCAGTAACCTTCTAAACCTCCTCCACACAACCCCCTGAACAGTCAGTCGGTATGTGCCTCAATATGGTAACACAGATACAGCCCCCAACAAGCACCTCCTCCCCTACCACCAGAGTGACTCAGACCTCCCACAAAGACCATCTGGACTTTCTCAGACTGCAACATCTTCCACAGTATCCCAAAGTCCTTTCCACAGGGCTTGGCAGATAATGCACCTCAGCAGCTACCCCAACCATATCAACTGCAGTGTGGACGCACTCAAGAACACCCAGAGCTCATTTAAGAGGGCACTAGTTGCAGTATGAACCTTACACCAGATCTCCCTCATACACCATACTGAAGTTGCACTTTGCTGTGTACTTCTGTTTCTTGTACTGATTTCCAGAGATCTTCCATGTTACATACCATAAGAGAAGGTTGATTCTGCAACAGTTTTATACCATGAACTCCCAGTGAAGACAATGAGAACTCTGTTCCGAGTGGCTACATAAGAGGGCTACTGTGGAATTAAGACATCTTTGCCTAAGCTATGCCTTCCCATCATAAAGAACAGAGCCCTTACTACCTTAAACAACTGATTCTGATGTATTTGTTTGGACTACTAACCTTTGCAGTTACAGAAGTTAAATCTCATCCCACACTTTTTATAGTAACCGAAGGATTGATTTTTATCAGAAACAACGTTTATGAACTGAGTTAGTTCTTAGAACTTGATGTACAGTTTTCCTTTGAAAAAAGTGACTACGTACCAATAGCGCCACCTTACCCAACAGATCTTCCCTTTGTGTGCAACAGTTATATCTGCTGATTTCACAAATATATTATTTTTGCTATTTTTACTCTTACTCTTATGTCCTACAAAGCCAGACAGCTGCAAGAGAGGCATTTGAATTCTATTCCATCAACAAAAGTGGCCCTGTAACTGGAACACTCTGTTCCATCTGTGCAAACCCACCAAAAACAGAGATTAGAAGTGTTTTGCCTCCAGAATCTTCATCACTGGCAATGATGCGCAAGAAAAAAACCCAAACCAACCAACCACTTTAGAATCAGAACCCAGATTGAGTTTGCAGTTGGGAGAAAAGTTATTTTTATTAGCAGGACACAATTACTATGGAATCAATGAGAAACAGTCACTTCTCTGATTACTGCTGCACACCAAACCTTTAGCTGAAGGCCAGGTGGTGGTCAAGCAGGGTAATATACAAGGAAGAAACAGACTAGCAAATCTTGCACCATATCCCACCTTCAGAACTATTCTATACCTACTTACCTACCATTCCAGAGAAACCTGGAAATCTGCTGCCTTATCCTCTGAGCACACTGAACCCAACATACCTTGTTTTTCCCTGGAGTATTTCTGAGTCAATTTGATTCCTCTCCCCTCCCTGCCATTTAGTCCAACCCCTATTCAAAAGATCTAAATCAGGAGCAGAGAGCACGCGCCTTCTGTGAGGCTTTCATGGAATGATAAAGAGGAGGTTACTCACCCTGTACAATAACCGAGGTTCTCCCAGATGTGCCCCCCTTTGGGTTCTCCACTGTAGGTGCGGCAGCCAGTGCCAGTCGGACCCCACATGCACACCTCCCGCCTCTCGCACTATGCGTGCGACATATATACAACACTGTATAGTGAGTCTGACCGCCCCAGTTTTCTCTGCAACACAGCTTATGTTTTCCCCTCCGCTTTGGAGTGGAGGAGGGCAGGTAGTAGAGCACCCATCTCAAAGAACCTCAGTTACTGCACAAGGAGAGTAACCTTCTCTTCTTCTTCTTCAAGTGAGGTCCCTATGGCTGCTCCACTGTAGGTGACTATAAAGCAGTGCCTCTAGTTGGAAGGCCAGGGCTTTGACGTGACGTACGGCCAAGGAAAGGACAGCATGCCCAAAGAGAATGTCTGTTGCAGTGTTGTGTGTAAAAGTATAATGCTGGGCAAAAGCGTCTGCCATGTCTAGTGTGCCAACACACTAGACAGAAAGGAGCCACGTCTCAGATCCTGACACCATTGAACGCTGTACACGTTACATTAACGCCGGCAAGCCCAAATGGATTGCAAGTCAATGTGGACTCCTGTACAGCCTACACCTCTCCCCTTCAGCTCGGAAGAGAAAATACAGAATTATTCCCCACCACTTGAACAGAGTGGCATGGAAAATTTTGGGCCATCGCAAGATTGTATCACTATTGTTTCACAACTAATTAATCTAAAAAGTTCACTAATTTTTTTTCCTTACCCCCTTCATGACATTCTCACTATAATAAATCCAACTTACTGTTAAACATAAATAAGGATAAAATGATGTCACAGAAGACATGGATTTTGGTAACCTCTAACATTTTCCTCTTCAGCTCCAAGACAGCAGGGGGGGCCATGAGCTCTGCCGCTGCTGGTGGCAGGGGGCTCCCAGGGACCTGGAGCTCCCAGCTGCCATGGGAGGACAATGCAGCTCCAAGCCACCACAGGTTCCCTGGAGATATCAGCTGTTGCAGGCAGCAGGTGCTGGACCCCCTCCCCATGACCTCCACCCTGCAGAGGGGCTCAGGCACTCATCCATCCCCATAAGTCCTATTTTGTCAGTTGTTTTAGTTAAAAAAAAGTCAGGGACTGGTAACAGGCTTCTATGATTTTTTGTTTGCTGCCCGTGACTGGTCCCTGATTTTTACTACAAACAGCTGACAAAAATCAACCTTAGATATAAGAGATATCCCCCTCAGGAAGTGATGAAGCACTTTTGATTAGGATACTGAAGTGGATAAGTAAGATTTATGATAGGAAACATTCAACACTGGCAGGTGGATCAAACAACCCAACAGGATGACTTCTCCAACTTACATGATTAAAAGATGAGTTCTCACATCATCTTCCAACTGCCCTTAGTTCCAATAATACAAAGTGACAGTCAAGTTTTACTAAAGGAATTATGGGAGGCATACACTGTATTTTAATCAGTAAGAGAAGTCACTCCCTGAAACGGGTGCAGAGAATACAGGTCCCAGCTTAATATGTAGACCTGATGTTTGCTGCTGTACCTGGAAACAGCATCAAAATCTCCGGTTGTTTTCTGAAGACAACTATATTGATAGATTGCTCAAGTGCTTTTTTGCAGGAAGGGCAGCCCTTGCCACGCCAGGAAGTATTCCTAGTGCATTCGAGTGCCTCCAGTTCTGTACAGAGCCGAAGACATTCTTAAAGTCACCTAAATCATATTTAGACCCTAAGAAGAATGTTTGCTGAACACCACAGGACACTTTTCAACAGACAATGAAAAGCCAATGCAACATGTTGTGCAGCAATCAATTCAACAACTGGCCCCATGACAGATAAGCCAATATATCCTGGTCTGGTCTTTAGTTACTACCATTATATATCCATTAGAAATAGAAACAGGTCTCTAACCCTTTTAATGCCACAAAATAGTAGATGCACTTTTTATTTGGTCATCTGATAACTGCACGGCTATGGCCCCAGCCGTAAAGTCCCACTGACTGCAGTGGAATTGAGGGAATAGACTGATCCTTACCTCTTCCAGCCTCTCCCCCAATACGAGGAAAAACACCCCTCCCACTCCTAATAAATATAATGAAAGACAACAGGGATAACGTAGGGATCATAGGGATAACGTACAATTCAAGTATTGCGGCCCTCTGCCATCATAATCTCTAATTCAGGATAATAAAACTCACTCTGCATACCATCAAATACGCTCTATGGTGCCTATACACAGGGTTACATTGTCATAAGGTTTTAATTTAAACTGACCAAGTTAACGCTAACAAATCTTCCTCCCTGTGACCTATGTTTTATAATATCTTATCCCTCATGATCTTGAGCATGCACATGGTAAGGGATTCCACATGTTGATGGCATAAATCCAACTGCCAGACTTCATTAGGAAACAGCTCTAACACCCAACAGTGTGAGTTGACTATCTAATCCCACTGTGTACCTTTTTTGCTGCCAAGTGTGTGGGACGCTGCACACAATGGAACTGAACATAAGAGCTGTGACAAAGGAGAAGAGAACCAGGTAAATGAGCCCTTCCACTCCATCGTAGCAGAAGCCTGTCAGAGCCTGGACGTAATCCTGAAAGCAGAAATTAAACAAAGCCTCTTGTTCACCATAAAAAGGAACACTGCAATTTCTGTATTCCAAAATCCCATCACCTGGATTCGGAGGCTCACTGCTTAAAAACCACAGAGCCATTTTCCAAAATGTACTGTTTTGGTTTCATTGGACTCAGGGCTGGTTTTTAAAAACTAACCAACCCCCTTTGTTTTCATACAGGGCTCCATTTAGGATCACAGAGAGATGTACATTGTATTCTCAGACCTACATATAAAAAAGGAAGACCACAGAAAGGCCCGGGCAATACATTTATCGGTACATATTGGCAAAGCAGCAATTTGCTCACCAACATGGGGATCTTGCTCCACAGCTGTGAAGCTTTATACATGAAAGGCATCAGACTCAGAGCTGCATGAAGCTTACAGTTAAGCTCCATGAAGCCTCAGTGCTGCAACCTGTAGAAGCACAAAAGTTCACCAGCAAATTCCCTACACTAAACTGTCAATTAAAAAAAAAAAGGCAGCCCTAACAGACTCTCTGCACTCTCTAGAAGTGGAGCAACAAAACCAGACAAACTGTCTACTGTACTTCGACACTCTAGACAACTTTGTACCCTGACCCCCAAAGAACTCAGCACTCTGGGGCTCTGCATCAGCTCCAGACATAGATCCTCCACACTCACCAAATGCAGACTACGACAGTCTACCAGTGCAGTCAGGTGCTGCAGATTGATCTCGGTGGAATTTAGAATTTCCTGTATCCGAAGAAGGTTTTCCTGTAAACAAGCTGGATATTAGTAGAACGAAAGGACCTCATGTTGAGGGGATATGTCTTCTGAAAGCACTGGAGGAGTAAAGGATAAATTAAAAACATTTTACCTTGGAGGTGGGGTACTCTCTGACGGCTGACCTGAGGAGCTCCAACACATCATCTTGCATTTCCACCAGGGCTTTGTGACTTCCTGACAGCTTCTAATCAAATCAAACATGAACATGGTCAGTCCTGAGGAGCAAGCCGGGCTATGTGCAAAAGCGTTCCTTAGGAACTGCCATTGTCATGTACTGAGACATCATCTACGTGACTGATAATCCAGCGTAACTAGCAGCATCTCACAGTTCTAGTGACACTACACATAACCCACTTCTTCAAACTCTAATAAAGATGGCACAGCTACAGACCACACATCTAGATCCACCATTCAATCTGAAAGCCCTCTCCTTTTACTGAAGAAGAGGGCATCTCAGGTGGGAAAAACCCTGATGTTTCAATCGAGCTAACGAACTTGTAACCCACTCTAGGGCTGATTCATCATTGAAATGCAGCTTGTGGAAACGAAAGGGTGTGAGCTGAGATACTCACCTGCTGAAAGGGGTTTGGATATCCAACATTACAGGCAAGGTAATAGCGTAGAGTATCTATCAAGACAAAGACAAAGACAAATACAAATACAAATCAGGCTATGTTTCTTTCCCTCCCCACTTTCTTATGCCTGCTGCAAGGGAAGATTTAGTTTTAAGAGCATTAGTAGCAATACAGTGCACAAGAGGTAAAAAGTGAGAGTGGAACCACTTCCTCCCTCTTCTGTGTGGAGTTTATGGCGCATGGAAGACATCAAAGAAGGGAAGTGGCTACATTCTGCAATAAAGGAAAAACCCTGCTAAAAGCTAGCACTGTTACATTTTTTTCAAAGAAGAAGAGTGGGACTTTTCCACCTATGCAAGAAAGTGAGCCTTAAGGACAAAGCCACTAATGCAGGGCAGAATCAAGTCAACTATCATATTCAGTGGCCTTCGGACAGGATACTGGGCGGGAGTCAGATTTGATTTTGTGATCTATGTTAGGAGAGCAAGTTACACTAACAAGGAAGACGGAAGAGTGTGTTCACACCTGCGCTTATGCTACATCTGCTGTAAGCACAGCTGTCTGAATACAAATCTGTACACCGGAGAGAGTGAAGGAGACACCTTTGCAGCATGGATTTACTCTGCCACACTTGAAGGAGCAGCTGGTTTTTAAACAGTACTCTGTGGAAAAGGGGGAATAGAAGGAGCCTCTCAGTAAAAGAGAATCATTAACTTGCAACCAAGTGGAGCAGTTTTATGAATCCAACAGTGTCACATAGGTAAGCAACATCACCTTGAAAGTAAATATCAGCCTGGAAAATGCCTGAGGAAGGAATGGATGTTGGAGCTGCTGAATGGAAAGCCAGAAGAGTAAATTAGGGGAGAGCGTGTGATTTATCTCTATCAGTATTTGCACACATTAAAACCCAGCTTTTAACATGTCCTGTTTCTTTTACTCCTCTCCCTCCTTGCTTGCTCAGAAAGATGCTTTCTGCACTCCGCCAATAGAGATCACGGCAGGTTTAACCCACAGGAAAGCTCCTGCTCCAGGGGAGAGTGCCAGGGTCCTGGAAACATTGCCTTGTTTTCGAGACTCCCCCAACCAACATGTTTCCTTAGAGCACCCCAAACATCACTGATAAACTTGCCCTGTGCTAAAAGCAGCCTCTGAAAGTCACACCCTGCCAAGTAACCCCAAACAGTTGCCACCACCAGCTAGGAAATACATTTAGCCCTGTACATTGACAAGCTAGCCTGTCAAATGCATGGAAACAGTCATGATCCTTCTTTTTAAGGTACACCAGATGCCCACGTAGGCCTTTAAAATGGCTTACTAGTTTGAGGGATGGAGAAATTAGTACATGCAAGTTATGCATCCAGGATTCCATTAAGCCATCCTTGATGAGGCCACAAAGGGGGATGACTTATGTAAATGACCATCTATTTTTCCACAACTCCCATCCTGTCAAACTCATTTTAACCTGTTTGCATATCTCAAGTTTCTCTCCAGCATTCATTCTGCCTACCTCCCTTGCCACTTCCCAGAATGGAAGTCAGTTTAGAACAGTCATGCATAAAACAGACCCGCCTCCCCCCAAAATAAGTGAATTTTGCAGATTTATCTTTTTCTACATATTTTGAAGACTCATTGAGCAAGAGAAGCAACTTTTCCAATTACTCCTCATTGTGGGGATCAGAAGGAAGGACAGAGAAAGTAAGAGTCATGTGAGTAAGCCAACAAGTGAGGGGAGCAACCCTGATTTTGCTGCACTTACCATCAATATTGCATGCATCTTTCATCACGCCTGCATGCACACTGGGACTGAGTGGTACAACACAGCTTGCCAGCTCCTGCATGCTGGCAATGGAACCTGACAGCTGTTATTTATAATTCATTAGACTACTTTGGGACTGCTTCCACCAGCTACTCCATCTCCCCCCATTGAATTTCACTCTGGGATGACTTATCTACAGCTCAGCCAAGCCATTAAACAGCAATTAGCAAAAACTGGGCAAATAATAGGACAGTGTGTGCTACTGAATGGATCGTATCATGAGTGGACTGTGCGCAGACAAGTGAGATAAGGGACTGCTTATTCCAGGCCTACATTAGCAAAATGTTATCACTCAGGAAAGGTCTATCACACACTCCATAGTGCCCTCAAGTTGAGGGAAAAAACAGTACAGATGCTTTTGCATCTTGCAATAACAAGTTGCACAGGACTGCTATCCCCCAAATCCCCAAGAAGCTTCACTTTGCAAACAATTCAAAAGCTTCCTGGCCATATTTCTGGAACTGTGGGCACAGCATCAAAGTTTACTGGCTTCCACCCATGTGGTTACCAGTGCTCTGCTCAGAAGTGACTCTCTTCCCCATCCACCCCAATCTCTGGATTGGGACATCCTAACTGCTAGCTCTGGATCTGGTAGGAAGGAGTGCTCAATTTGTAAGGAAAGAGGTGCTGAGGCAGCTTTTTTTTAAACTTTCATAACAGATACAGCAAGCCCAAAGATGCCAGGGCTGAGCCCCGGCACAAAGTAAGCACTGGTAGTAAGACACTGGAACCTAGTGATGGATCAATGACTCCTCAGATAAAATGGGTATTTCTACGGAGACAGCCATTTGCCTGGCAGAGATTGTAAGAGTAGATTCTTTGCTGCACTGAGCACTGCTCTGCTGCAGGGAAGAAGTAGGGAAAACTGCCAGAAAGCCAGACTTTAAGCAGCCAAGGACAGACACTGAAGTGCTCTGCTCTTGCCACACCCTCTTCACTCCCTCCTCAGAAATCCCTTATACTGGTGATGGTTTAGCACATGGGTGGCTGATGTGGAAGGTGGTAACATCACCCCTGCTGGATTTATGCTGCTGTTGAGCTGGGTTAAACCTTGTTATAGCTTGAAACTGAGGTGTGAACACATCCTTCATTTAACTTTGCTGTAAGGGACAGCTAAAGGGCCACACCTAAAACAAGGCCTAATGAAGTCTGCCCACAAAACTAGCCACATGGGGGTACAGGGTTCCACTGGATATTGTTCTGAGAGAGCAAGTGCACACAGGCTGAAAGACACTTGAACACGTAAGCTGAGAAACTGCTTCTTTTGTTCTTGGTTTCTCCTGCTTTCAGAGAAGCAGGACTTTGTCTAGTCCTTGTAAATAAACAAGATTGTGTCCAAGAAAATATCAGATTCCATCATTAGTTTTCACTCCCAACTGGAACAGCCCCAGGACTTTGGGTACAAAAGGGGGAACTCTGACAAAGTCTTCAGACACAAGGCGAATTCTCCACCGACATCTGTCCAGAACACGGTCCAGAATTACATCAGCTACCATAAAACACAATCGATGGCAACTTCATCTGCTCTCAAAAATCACCTTTTCACCCCTTCTAGGGGAGGTCAATTTTAGGAGGGTTTTTTTAAAAATCTTTTCAGCCTGAAATAGTACAGGCCAAGACTGGAGTTGGTTTTTGAAACTGGGCTTTAAGCTGTCTCCAAGAGAAGGGTCATATTCTCAGCTGCCTGTGCTTGCTACTGCTACTGCAATCCTCCTGACCCACTTTCTATGGGAAAAGGAAGTTAAAGAGCAGAAATAAGCCAACAGAACAGTTTGATAAAAGCATCAATTTGAAATCCTCCTGATTTTTGCACATTTGTTTTTCCTAGACAGGGAAGTGAAATAGGCTACCAGCAATAGTCAGTTTCATCTGCTAGAATCTGCTTCTCACTTCTGCATACATGGAAGCCTTACAGTTCATAATTTTATAATGTGATGGCATTGAAGCCCAAAAGAATTGCAATACGGTCTGTGAGTGTGCATCTTAAAAGCAGAGGGAATCCTGTATGCTAGGGATGACTAGAGAGCAAGCAGCATAGGCTGTTTACAAAGGTCACTGATTTTTATTTAAAAAAAAAAAAAAAAATAGAGTCAGGACTTGCCTAACTGGCTTGCCATAAGCCTGCAACTCTTCAACCATTCCTCACATTTACCAACTGGTCTCTCGCCACTTGCATTTCACACACTGTACTCAGAGGATGGTATTTCGTTATTGGGACCTGTGTAAGTAATCCGAATGGGAGAAAAGTAGCATTCTTCCCAGGGTATCCACACTGCCCAAGCAGTATTGGCAGGTTCCCACTTAGAACTAGGGAGTCACAGGAAAAGGAAGCTTTCCCAGTATTTATACAGCTTTCAAATAGACTATTTCTAGTTTCAAACTCAGGTGAAAAAAAAAGCAGAAGTTGACTTTTGATTAGAATACACTAAATTAAACATCAGCCAATCTGACTGCTCTTGGATTTGCCCTTAAAAAGTATAAGTATTTAGCAATTCAACGATTTCACAAAGAATTTGGGTTCAAAACTTAGTAAGTTTAGTATCCTTGAAAAAAAATACCGAATTGATAGTTCTGAAGACTCAACTCTGTCTATGAACCCTATACAAACACAAGTAGTAGCAGCACAGACCACCGTACCTCCTACACACGTGCCTCAACCCTGACCTGGAGCAATTATCTCTAGGTATGAGAGAAGAGTTTAGTCTCCAGAGTCCATTCAGTCTGGTTTCTGTGCTGAGACTGTCAATAAGAAGCTAGCTAGTATGGTGATTCTTGCGACATGAGCATATCCACCAGTAACTGATGAAGGCCAAATTCACTTCACATTGGCCACTGAACAGCCTGACATTAACAGCTTTTAGCCACTGCCAAGCTTGACTGGATTTGAGGTGAAAAGCTCCATTCCCCATCTCCTCAGCTGTGCAGTCCCTCAGATAAACTGGTCGGTTCACAATGCAGCATACCAGTAAGAGGTAATCAGCAAAGAAAAGTCTTTTTGGCTGAACAGATTACACCTTTTTATTTAATTTGATCAAATAAATTATTTGGTAATAAAATATTAGAGAAAGTGAATGAAACTAGAAGATGGCCTCCTGCTTTGAAAACAAACACACTGGCTGCATCTTGGCTTCTTACTAACAGCAAGAGGTGATTATCCAGTCAGTGTTCAACTCCAGTGACTCTCACTCAATTAATGAATACCAGATGAACCAGACACACGCCAGCCTCACACAAAATGGTTTAAGTTTCTCTCCTCTAAGAATTCTGGTCCATTTTTTGCAGCAGTAAATAAACAGTCCTCTCAAGAGTGGTGACAATAGTGATGCACTTAATCAGATTATTTCCAGTGCCATTAGTTCTGCTTTGATCTGAAAACGGATGAAAATACTAACCCAGAACCAGTTTTAGACCTGCTGCCAGCTTTGCCAGGAAAATGCCCTCTTCTCCTAGAGAGCTTTTGTAATTTACAGACAAAATTACTGTATCGAATGAATGAATCTGGGTCACACAGCTACGTGGGAAACGTTGGACTGACTGCCAGGTCAGCAGGGCTAAGATGCAGCCTTCTTAGCCCTCTGACTAAAGGAAAAAAGGGGAGGTGACCTCACGTTATCAAGATTCTGCTTAAGGTAGATGTGGCACTGACAGTTCCAAGAAGGAAGCCTCAATCCAGACATCAGCCAAAGATGGTGTTTCAAGGACAAATAAATGCCTGTAAGGGTGATAAAGCCCACCTGGATCAAGAGCATCCTTCAGTATTTTTACCCTGTTGGTTTGTTCAAGGATGAAGACAGGTAAAGTAAGGGATATTCTGAACCTAACTCTTTTGTTGGAAAAATATTTACCTAGAATGGTTAGGAGTAATGCATAACAGGACTATAGCTGATTAGTACAAAGTAAGCCTCCTGGAAGAATAGAGAATTTTTTCCTAGTTGGGGTATTCTTTGCATTAACTCAACACTTTGTGTACAGTTGGTTTCACTATTTCTTTTGTGTAGTTAGCCAGTCTCCCCACCATTTGGGGGAGTCTTACATTAAAAAACATCCGACTACAAAAGAAATCTGGTAAGGGACTCGGGAGTAGGCGTAGCGCCTAAGGTTACCTTCAGATTCTTTATATGACTAGATTTCTCCCTATTTTGTTGCTAACGTAAAGTTGTTTTCTCCAGTAAAGGTTATGTTTGACAATTCTTTCAACTATTCTGAATGAATACACTATTTGTAAGAAAGTGTAACACTTGGAAATGGAAATCTATGTTAGAGAAGTCAGCACCTCTCTCATGGAGCTTAGGTAGAGGAATTAAACCTTCCATCAAAGTTTTGTGTCACAGGGATGCATTACTGTGTTTCTGATGTAACATGTCTTCCATGCCTAGCATTACTAAATCTGATTTATAGGTCACATTCCTGATATCATGCTCATAATCCTGCAGCAGGCATTTCATGAGCCCAAAAATTCTCAAGACAACAAATATGGAAGTTAGTGTCTTGCTCATTGCATTGTTTTTACGTTTTCTAAGAAAATTAATAGAGGAAAAAAGAAATGGACTAGACTCCTGCTTCAAGCTGATGGTGTGCCTTAAGTTACTGTTTTTAGATGTGCCATTGCTGGTCCCTGAGTGGACCTTAGATCCCAGCACAATTATTTTTCTGGCTCAGGTGCACATCACACCCCTGATAATGAGGACATGAGCAATCTGCCTACCACCCTGGATATAGGTATAGGAAATAAAGTAGGGGTAACTCATAGGAAGAGACTAAACTTGCATCACTTCAAGTTTAATCTCTTCCTTGTGTTCCGCCATTTCCCTCATGAAGTCCAATGTGATGGAATGCCCAGGAATTAAGCCATTAAGAAAGACCAATTCATTGCTTAAAAGGGAGAGGGAGCTCATGAACAAATTAAAATCACCTCCTATGAGCCTGGTCTGATCTTTTAATAACTCAGTGTAGAACAGGTCATACTGCTAACTATATCCTCATGGAAAAGAACTGTAGTTCCTACCTTCTTCAGTATCCCATTTAGTCCCTTCTACTAGCCTTATGGAGCCATCACAACTGATATGCTCAACTTAGTTTGTTGTGCCAGCAGAACAGCTACCTGTTCCATTGAATGGTCTGCTGCCCAACTGAGGAGCTTCCTCAGAGCAGGAAAACCTTGATTTCAGTGATTTATCATGTATTTTCAGGGAGTTCTGTAGAATTTATTTGGAGGGAGGGATGAGAGTTCAAAAGGTGACCTTTTTCAATTCTACCTGGCAGAACCCTTATTTTAAAAGCAGAGGAAAATTTAAGACAAGGAAAACTGCATAAATATGTTAGCAAAGCTTGTAAAGCTAGGCTGCCAGCTGGACTACATTCTATAGAACCCACAAAGTCATGCAAAGAGTCCAACATTTTATGTAAACATCAGTTTTGCTAGAGTGTAACTATCCAAATGATCAAAGTATTTGAAGGAATACTATTTCCATATTTTAGCTTGCGACCTGGTGTCTTGCAAATCCTTTCACACAAGTGGAACAGCTCATAATACAGGCTAAGCACACTAACTGGGATGATTCTGGTATAATCATCAGCAATGTAGTGAACAAAACTGGTTTTTAAGTGGTCAAAGTTAAACACTGCATTCTGAGGGAAATTCATACTACTCTGCAATGTTGTGTGTCTGTTGGACTGCTGAACTGAATATGAGGGGCCCAGTTTATACTCATAATCAGAAGAAATAGAATCTCCTTAAAAAAAAAAATCTTGGCTGCCAGGATGTATAAGAACAGCCAACAGACATCTAAAAACCCTGAATTCAGATTTTCTGAATCCATGGATTTCCATTCATAGGTAAAAAGAATTAATATGCACAATGAAAGAGGAGATGTCACTGAACAGGCCTCTATTTTCATGAGAAACAATTCTTTGGGGGAAGAGTCCTTTAGGATCTTAGCTTTTCAGATCTTTAGTTGTGTCTGTTTATCCCAGCATTTTACCTCAGCTGCTAATATAAGCCTCACATTCTAGACCACCAGCGCTACCCCTCAATGTCAGCTTCTGCTACTACATTGTGATCTCAGCCAGTCACTTTCTTAGTACTTACCTGTACTGAGCACAGCATGATCCTCTACCACTTTAGAGATGTAGGCATCGGGGTTAACACAGAAATCACTTGATCCCTAGAGAGTAGAAAGAAAAAGGAAAGTCACCACCACCACACAAAGATTCCACCATATCGGTGTCAGGGAATCCTCCATTTGAGGCTTTCATGTTTGGGGACATTCCAGAAGTCACGTCCCACAAGTCATCCATCTCACCAACCTCCTTCTGGAAATAGTTTCCACATACCATATTGCCTAGACTTGGAGCAGGGTGGAGTAGGGATACTAGCTAGCAAACTGCAGGTTTGGAGGTATAGTTTCTGAACCTATTTCATGTGTTATTTACTAGAACAGGGACTGAAAACCAAAAGTTCTATAAAGACACAATACAACAAGCACTGGGAGTCAGTTATTCATGTACCCAATAAATCTGCAGTGTAGGGTGTGTGAAGGTTGGATCAGAGCCACTTACCACTGCAACAGCCAGCTCCAGACCCAAGGATCCCCAACTGACAATTAGGGCAAGCACTCCTAGAAGACACACCCTGTGGAAGGAACAAGGAACAGGGATGGCTGATGTACTGGCTCCAACTCCAATACCCAAGGTATTGGAGTTTAACAAGGTATTTAACAAGGGTTTCTTGGAGTTCAAAAGCAATAACCAACCAACCCGTTTTCGTTTGTGTAACCAGCAATGTGAAAAAAAGTCAGAAGGTCCTGTATGCAAACTCTATTCAGAATATAGAAACCTGCATACCAGCATGCATTTCTTACACCAAGAATCTTGAAGCAGTCCATGTCAGCAGTAACCAAAAGGAGTTAATCTAAGAGGTTGTTCAGTGGCTTGTATCACTTGATTGGAAAGCCCCCCCACATCTCCTTCCACCCCAGGTCTCAAACCAGTTCTGAGCAGGACACTGAGTGACAGCAAGACAGTTAAGGACATGGAGACTGGAAGTGGCCCTTAGAAGCACATCGGCAAGGGGATGTTTGTATTCCTGCCATCCATGCTGTTCCTATTCTGTGGGGAGAAGACTGCTGCTTTAAACGTTGCGAATCTGGCATCTCACTAAGACTAGGATGCAAAAGTATTTGAATTCCCAAAATAGACTGGATACAAGCAAGGAAGGTAAGTACAGAGTTACACAACGAAGGGCTTGACTGGATTTCACAAAAAGCCCCCATTTTTATTTCTTCATTATTGGTCATGACACAGTGGAAGTAAACAAGGGACAGGGAAGAGACTACACAATGACTTAGGCTTGGTCTACACTGCTGGCGAATTTCGGTGGCAGTTGACGGGAGAGGGACAAGCTACGTAGAGTGACTTGCGTATCTCCCGTTGACTTCCTAACCTCTACTTACGGCACAGCGTAGCAGGGATGCCACGGACTGGAAATGCCCTCCAGTCGATGCAACGTTACTCTTTTTGCAGGGGTGGATTAATGCCATCGACTTCCAGATTGATGAAGCAGGTCTCCACTGCTGCCCAATCAATCCCGCAGAATCAATCCAGCAGCACCAACAGTGCTGCATCAATGTAGACATCTCTCACTTGGAAAGTTACTCCATCTTTTAGATCACCCTCCACTCACCCCCAGCTATCCTATTAGATTTCCAAATCCTCCTCTGACCTATCTAGGTATTGCCCTTCACCTAAGCTACCTAGTCAGATCCTTTTGGAGCACCACAGGTTTCCAAAGAGCAGTAGGAAGACACATCTAATAGTCAACAAGACTTTTTCATCTGAATAGGAAAAATCCCAATTAAGTTTCTGCAGTAAATTGGGCTGTCAGCATTTGGACACAACGGGGCAGGTTTTCAGCATAGTGCCTGTGGATGGCAGTGTGCAAGTCCCCTCAGGAGGAGCTTCACCACAGCCTGTCAGTTCCTAGTCTTCCTGGTGTCAAATGCTCAACGCACAGCGATGAGCCCACAGTTCAATAGATTGTTACATCAGTTACACTCTAAATTCGGATTCCTTGGCCAGAAGGAACCAGCGTGATCATCTAGTCTGATCTCCTGTATAACACAAGGCCCCAGAACTTCTCCAAAACAAATGCTCTTGACCTAGAGCATATCTTTTATAAAAACATCCCACTTTGATTTTAAACTTGTCAGTGATGAAGACTCCAGCAGGATCCTTGGCAAATTGTTCCAATGGCTAATTACTTTCACTGTTAGAAGTTTACACCTTATTTCCAAACTGAATTTGTCTAGCTTCAACTTCCAGCGACTGGATCGTGTTATGCCTCTCTCTGCTAGACTGAAGAGTCCATTATCAAATATTTGTTCCCCACATAAGGGTGTATAGATTGCACTCCTCAAATCTATCATTATAAGGCATATTGTATAATCCTCTAGCAGGAGATGCTGTCACATCCAAAAAACCAACCCGTTAATACTCCCCAAATTAAGAGAAACCCAGACTCCCAGCCAGTGTGCTCCATCTTTTGGGCCAGAATGAACAAGTTGAGATATCCAAGCAGAATGATTACATTCCACTAGCTGGAGGAGGAAAAGCAACCAACATACATTAACAGTACCATTATAATCTGGGGAAGAGGGGGGTAAAGAGGATAAGTGGCATTAGTCGTCATAAACTAGTTTACCAGTTATCCCAAATTCCAAAATCCAGGCCACTGGGATTAATACAGTGAGTGTACAAGATGTTTGAGTAAGATGGTTGTTTCATAAAAAAGGAAAAAACTGTTCATGATTTTGGAATACAATTCACATTTTGACATTCGATTGCCATATTTTGTTACTGTAAATTAAATACCAAAGTGCATTAGGATCAGCTGAGTAATAAACCAGAGAAGGGCTTTATTAGTTTATTGTACTGAAAGCAGATCCTCAGTAATTCACATCAATGGCTAGAAAAGCCACCATAGTTCATTGCATTTTGCAATTTATCAAGTCATAGCAAAGGAGTCAAGGGAATTGAATAAAAAAATCCCACTTTTTAGAAAAGTTTTGCTTTAAGTTTATTTTGCATTATATTAGTGTCTGGTGCATTTCACAAAAGAAATGAAGGCTGAGCAATACACAACCTCAGCACAGTACTCTGCTATTCAGTCTGACAGTCTTGCTCCACGCCTCTGCAGAGTGGTTATGAAAGTTATCAGGTTTGTACATTAGCAAGATTCTGCTGTATTGTGACATACGGATAATGTGGTTTTGTACACTTCGGCTGAACAGGGCAATCAGTTCAATATGGACCATTTGGTGTTTTGCTTTAAAATGAAGATGATTGGTTTAGTAACCCATCATTTGGCTAGAAGATCTACAGCTGTATCTTGCTTGGCTGTAGAACATGGGTTCTTTATTCTTTGAACTTCCTTTGGGGGGAATGCCTTAATTTAAAACTCTGGCTAATAAAGAACAAGTTTCTAATTTAAACTGTAGACTCACCATCTGTGCATACATTTGGAATTTTGTCCCTTATAACCTACTAGATATGTAATAATCTAGCAGGTAATTAAAGGCTGAATATATATTGCAATTACCACCATGCTAGAGCATTGTGGTAAACATGACCAAGGGACCACCATGGTATCAAATTTTCATGATGTTTGTAATACAGTGTGGTCTTAGTCAAATATACAAGATGAAAACCATGTCAAAAGATGGCCAGGGGAATATTGTTTTATTTTAACACAGTGCCACAGCATGGTGGAAGTATATGCAATGTACAGGTGAATAAAGTTAATGCCCATGCCTAGTTCTACTCTGTGACAATTCACAACTCCTGTTTCACAACAGTGTCAGTGGCCTTCACAGTTTTGCATAGTTTCATGTCTGTTGAAACAGCACAACCAAGGCCAAAGGAAAGAGAACACCACAATCAGGCAGACTACCAGGACGAGCGTTAAGGTGCAAGGCTGGAGACCGCAAGCACAGTATTATTCATTAGGCTTAAACCGCTCACCCACGCAGCACCCACTGGAGCATCAATGGATTCTTCCTTTTAAAAGGCCATTTTAACCTCAAGAGAAGGTTCTTCAATTGGGATGACAGTTCCATGCATCGTGGCTTTCCAGCAATGGGTAAGTGAGCCAGAGCGAGGTTACCGATGCTAACTATTGGAAGTGAGGCACTCAGTAATCAGTTCCTTGTCTTTCTGACTCTAAAGCAAGATGTGAAACAGATACAATAGAGTTCTTCTGCCAAACAAACAACTTTTTGTGACTGTATCCCAGCTGATGTCCTAACCTCTATCAGTTTAGAAAGGCTCTGCAGGGCATAGCTCTCCTAAGTGATAAACAGGTGATCAGCCATCCACCACACTCTACAAATACTATTCAGCAGCCCAGGCAAGGATCTGATGGCAGCCTGAAGGATTCAACATGCTGGTGTTAATCCTCTTCCTGCCTTTCCTCAAGTATTGTCCCTGTGTCAGGACTTACCCCAAAAGAATGGCCTTGGAATTTCTAATGAGTCCAAAGAGCACCAGCAAACAGATCAGGACATGGAATAGAAGTAGGCCCAGGTATCCCAACCACCTGCAATAAAAAGAAACACAGATGGTCTGAAGACAAAAATTAGTGTCTAGAGAATAGGTGTGCATGCCTTGAGAGAGAAACTTGGGCCTCTCCCACCACTCAAGCCTAGCAAGTAAAATTCACTAATGAACAGCACTGCTCACATCACATGACTAGTCTATAATGTCCTTAGCTGGCTAGCTCTGGAACACAGGCATGAGAAAGTGTTTGCAAGTGACCGAAGCATTAAACTGTTCAGGAACATGCATCAAACTTTAACGTGACTGATCTGTGCAGATGGACACTACGTAGAAAGAACAAAATACATCAACAGTCTAGGCAGACATTACAGATCAAACTAAAGCAGTAAAAGAATAATAAAAGCCCTTCAGAACAGAGGAGACTCCCGAAGGAACCACTGAGCAGAGTGTACTGTACCTATTCATTGCTCTCCTAAATTGCGATGGTCAGCTCTGTACCTCTCCAGGGGCTACGAGATAACAAGGTATCTGTATCCTGAATGCATTATATAGTGTGGGGCAGGCCTTCATCTACAGAACATCCAGATGAGGCAGTCAAGTAAAAAGGCTCACCTCATGCCAGCACCAGAGTGTGAGCAACACAACTTAATGGGCTTTGCCTACTCAAAGTAACACTCATCTGCTGATTAAATCAAGTCACAGCTGTTCTAGTATGTTTTTACCAAGGCTCAGCACACTTGTTCAGGGAAACAATCCCCATGAAGACAGGCCTAGAATGCCTGCTGGTGTATAACAAATCTATAGATCAGATCAACTAGCTAGAAGACCTTCACAGGTCAATCTGACCTGAAAGACATATGCCATGACAGATGCTACAGCTTAAACACAACATATGGATGTCACATCAACTGTACAGGACAGTATGTTGCCCACCTGTACCAGTCATATAAATCAATCTGAACAGCCAGTTCCTCTAATGACAGTTCCTCATTCTTCCAGAAAGGGATCTCTGTTGTTTGCCTGACCAAATCATCCAAGAGGCCCTGGAGTTTCTGGATGACGTGCAAGTAATCCGTCTGCTTCATGAACACCTCCTCAAGGGTCAACAAGTTTGACTCCACTGTTTGGTTCAGGGCCACTGCAGTATCTAACACCTGTGGATCAGACAGAAGGAATGAGAGAAAGGAAAAACACATTTACAAGAGTCTGCCAGTCTAGGAAGAAGAGTAGAGAGGGTGGAGATAGGGACTGTCACTGCCAACGAGTGAGGGACAATTTCCAGATTTGACTGTGGGACTATTTACCTTTTACAAGTAAACTTACAATGAGAAAGCCATAGCTTCTGATTCATTTGACACTGAAGATGGAGATAAACCACCCCAAGACTGACCACAGACTTTGAAAAGATTCACCAGGGCTGGGCAGGCAAGAGAATAAGCTTATTTTCCTGCTTTTAAATCAGCCTCCTTTGCTTTAGTTTTGGGATGGTTTGTAAAGCAGAGGTCTCCTTTTAAGCCACAAGTTGGGGCGCACTGGAAGCCCACTGGGGAGTAGGGTTAACTTTACACAGACCAAGGCTGCAAAGGAGCAACAAAATGAAAGCCCCGAGAGGCAGCACACCTGGAGCATAAATGCTGCAAGCCACTGTATTTATTAACAGTGTCATTTACTGAAGAGCTACTGTTCTCTGCTTTTGGCCTGCCACCACTTCTGCAGGCGGAGGAGTGCTAATGAGAAGCTGCTTTTAAACCACAAAATCGTGAGAGAACACTTCTTTATTTAACAAGTTGAATTTGTTTTGATATTTTTAGAAGCAATCCAGACTGAAAAAACAACCATCCCATTAATGGAAATTGTGGCAAACACGTCTCGATTCAGAGACTAACAAAAGAGGGACAGACACACAGTTGGGGAGGGAAACATCTTTCACACACACCTCAGTTCCTTGCTACAGTCCCCTCCCGGTACTTACCCGCTCTTGGACCCCAGACACGGTGCGGTTTGCATGTCGCAGCGAGTATGTCAGCCGGTGGATGCCATCACTAGTCTCCCCATTTCCATAGAAGCCAACAGCAATGCCAGCACTGTGGTGGGAAGAGCAAGAAAGGGCTGATTTACAGCAAGAGTTTATCTATGCAAGTAACTGCTGGCTCTACCAGCACTCCTCCACTCTCACCAGGATTTCCCACAAGAGAGCAGCATGCTTTCAGCTCTGAGAAAGGGTTGAGAGTTAAAGGGCAGCAGGGAAGTGTCATCACCCCAATTCACTAGGAGGGATAGAAAGAAATAAAGAACTGCTTTGGCAAACCTGAAAATCAGATTTGCTATGCTGCACGTTAACGGGGGGATCCGTTCAGTACCTCTAAGCTGAGTGACATGCCCCCTCCCTTCCCATAACACGGAAGACTAGTTTATGGACCAGCTATGACAGGAAGCTGTAGAACAGACAGGAGAATTCAAACTTCACCATGGCCTATCCCGGTTACAAATCAACTAGCCAAGTTCCCTCCCAAGAACAAACGCTGTGCATTGCTAAAGGCTGGTCAACACCAGAGAATTTTGTCGAGGAAACTCAGTTTTGGTCAACGAAACAGTGGAGATGTACGCATTCAAATGCTCCTCTCACTAACGTAGCTCCCTTGCTATGCCGACATAATAAAACCACCTCAAATGAGCGGTTTAGGGCTTATGTCAACACAGATAGGGTGATGCAGTCAGTGTAAACACTGCGTTCCTTACATCGGCTGTTATCTAGGGTCCAGCTGAATGAATATTCAAGCTTAACACCCAATTTCTCTGCACCAACTTTCTGCCAGTTCCTGGGCCAGCCATTGCCCTGAGATCTGATGGAGATGTAGGAAGGAAGTACTCCAAACAAAAGCCTTCAGAACCAGTGAGTCTTGCTCTTATGTTCAGCAAACAGGTCATTGAAGGACATTAAGCACACCCTCCTCATTCCAGTGTCTACCTGTTTAGAAAATGATGACATCAAGCATCCTCAACAGTAGGAAGCCCAGAATGGGCTTGTGTGTGGGGATAATGGACTTTTGCATGTGGAGTTCTCCTTGCAAGTATGCCAGGCTGTCTTCCAAACTAGTAGTTCAGACAAATTCCTCCTCTGCTGCAGAAAGATAACTCACTTTCCCTAGTGACTATATTTCCCTAAACTGAAAACGGGATGCACAGGGCTGGCCCGAACTGCCTGGCATCGCCACTCTTCCCCCGCAGTTCCACAAACATTTCTCCGTGCTGCCAAATGAGCCAAGTAGCAGAGACGGGGGCAGGGTGGAAGAGGAAGGGGTATGGGCTGGAATCTGGGCAGCAAAGCAGGGTGTGAGTGAGAGCAACGTAAGTTTTGCTGGCATAAGCACTTGTGTAACCATGTTATGTTGAGGGGAGAGAGCTCTTCCGCTGACATAATGAAACCACCTAAATGAGTGGCAGTAGCTAACCACACAAGCACACATGCCAGTCAAACTTAGGTCACTCAAGAAAAGGGGAGTCTGGGGGGGGCAGCATTTTTTCCACATCCGAGTGACAAAAAAGTTTCGCCGGCATAAGTGCTAGTCTAGACAAGCCCTTATGTCAAAAGGGATCAGCAGGACAGCGTAGCTAGCCCTGACTGCATTGCTACTTGTTCTCTCGCATGCAGAAAACAGACGCAGAGATCACACACTGGAAGCACAGCAACTGCATGAGTGTTAGTCCCTTGGATTTTCTCAGCAGTCAGGACTTCATAAACTATGAAGGGGTTGACCTGGAAAAGCCTCAGTTGAAGAGTTTTCCACAGAGGGAGTAGCTGACCTACATCTTGATTGCTTCAGAAAGTCAGAAGGCATACAATTGTAATGACATTTACTGTCCTAGTACAGAAAAGGTTCAATTCCCATGAACACTTTTCCACAAAAACACTTTCATCTTGTAAATGGAACTGATAATTAGAGAGAGAAAACCCTCCAGATTCCTCCCCTTCTGGAATGTTGATCTCTGACCACAGCTAGAAGTTCAGGGCTGCGTCCTGGGAGAGAAGATGCTGGGAGCCATGTCAGTGCACTACACACCTCAGCCCCCACCAATCCCAAGCATTTAGGAACCAAAAAAAATTAGCTAAGGGGGGAAGAGGGAATCTGATCAAGCTGCACCCTCCGCGAGACCTGAAAGTCTCTCCCAATTGTGTTTTGTTGTCCATATTAAGTCAGTTCCAGGCCATTCTTCAGAATGAAACAGCACAGATTTGACCCCTACAGTTTTTGTAGGACCAGTATTTTGCAGTGAACTATGGCTGCATTTAGTTTCACTCCTCCAGAAGAGACTTTATCAGTACAGTAGTCAGCTGCCTGGTTCTCCATATTCTCTGCACAGCAGTAGTCTTTTAATCAAACAGGATCAGAAACAGCACCCTTAAGCAAGTAGTAGCAGACATTTTGTATTTAATGATGGGGCACAATAATGGGAAGGAAATCTATTACAACATGCAATATCAAGATTTATGACGACGGCAATTCAAATTAAAGATCCCACTGAAATCTAAGTCAAGATGTGGGCTATACATCCACCGTGGGCTAAAGATGGTATTAGTTACCCACCAAGAAGAACTAAGTATTCAATCCTGTTATTTGTCAATAAGAACCACTGAAATGCAGAAGTCCTTTTTACAGAAGCAAGGTTCACA
Source organism: Mesoclemmys tuberculata (assembly GCA_007922155.1). Lineage (NCBI taxonomy): Eukaryota > Metazoa > Chordata > Testudines > Chelidae > Mesoclemmys > Mesoclemmys tuberculata. The sequence goes on from ML675626.1 coordinate 22,093,170, forward strand.
ACATGGCAGTTTCCTTTCCTACCATGATGGGGGGAAGGAAGCTCAGTGCCTGCAAGAATTGCTGTGATTTGGTCCCAGCTGTGAGAGAGAATGAGCTGTCAAGGTCAGGGGATGGCAGCTGGAGGTTACAGACAGAAAGTAATGGGGATGCTGCTGGGGAATCCAAAAGTAACAGCTATTTGTAAACCTTGATGGTCTATAGCAATACAGTGAATAGCTTTTCTGCCAAAAAGATCTCGTTTATTAAATATTTCTTAGTTACATTATATAACGCACACTGAAGTACACTGCTTTACATAGATGCAAACTGCTGACGACTCCAAGTAAAATTATCTGAAGCTGTGGATGGCTCCACACTTAGGAAAACTGGGCTCACGGCAACTCAGCGTGGGCACCCAAAAACTGCCGGACACAAAACTAGAGACCACTTTTGAAAATTTGTCTCAGCACTTGCCTTAAGTTTTATAGGAGCAGTTAGAGGTGTTGAGGCTACTGGGTTGTGTAAATCGAGGTGCTCTATTTGCCATCTGCTGGAAAATTTCTTTCCTTTGCTTTAGAATGTAAATATTTGTTCCATTACACAAACCAGATATGCATTGGAGAACACAGGTAGGTTCTGAAGAGGTATATTTTATGTTTGAGAGTCAGCAGACCTGCTAATCTCAGAGCACTGTATTCTAGGGATCAATATTCCCCCAAAAAGCAGAGAGTTACCTATGTTTTATGCTGATCCAATGTGCGTATTTACAAAATGTGTGACGTCAACTGCTGTTATGCTGATTTTCCATTAGATAAAAGTTTATTGATAAAAGGTTAGTTGGGTTTTGAACACAGGTGCTTTATCTTACAATGACATCAAACAAGATATACTTTGGAGACACTGTAACATTGACAGAATTACCAACTTGAGATCACGTCTGCAGGGCTTTTGCATCATAAAATCTAGCACTAGTGCACTGACAGTGAGCTTTTTGTGTAAACAGCAGATTTGTGTGTGTGTAGACAGCCTACATGTTAGTGTATTTAGGGATTCATTAGGATTTTCCACAATGGCAAAGGTGAGCAACATTTTAGATTTGGGAAGGGGGCCCCATAACCTAATTTTACATCAGGGCTCTTGCTAACCCGGGGGGAGGATAGTGGGAAGAGGGGGGTGCAGCGGCAGGCTGGAGGGCACGCATGCACAAATCTAGCAGTGTTTTTCCGAGTGCTTATGTAGTCCTGAGTTAGCCAATTCTCACGTAGGAGAATTCACTGTCTGAATAGCCAAGTTACAAATTTCCATCTTCGCACAAAGTAGTAGTCACTCCTCATATCACGAGTCCACGTTGGCCACATGTCTTTCTCCAGCCCCTGGAAGAAAGATTGAGTAGTCTAAAATACATTGGCATCTGCCAATGTGTCACCCTCAGTTCTTCTGTGTCCTATACTAGGATATATACCCAGTCACCTAGCCTGGAACTGGATAGGTAACTGTGGTATCTAGATCTCTTTTTAAAAGGCGCAGAATAAGCAAAAGGCTCTATATATTGTTTGTGTTCTTTAGCCAATGACTAAACTCTCTTGTCCTGCTGCTACAGGTGGGAGCACAGCTTCAAAACCAGGCAATTTACCAGAGCTGCAGGATTAACAGCAAGTGGATGCTGGCTTTGCAAGAGGGAAAGCAGCATTTGGACAGACCTTCAATCACCACCAGTTATTATGAACTACTCTTCATGAGCTAGCCCGTTATTGGTTCTGGGGTGGAATTTAAAATAAATGAAGGGGCTAGCAAGAATTTTCTTGGAGGAGGAAGGAAAGCAAAGATATTGCTTGGACAAATAACCATAACCTTTGCTGTAAGGACACATTCCCCGCAGTTCATGCTTGGCAAAGCAACTAGGAGGTCAAAGATTGGAGCAGATGGTTGAGATTTCAGGACTTCAGAAGAACTTATCTCTAGATTACTGGTCATACACTCTACACAAACTGGTGTTTGCAAAAATTACTTTCAAAGCCTTAACCTTTTACCTGACTACTCCGGGAGGCAGCAAACTCCCAACATATCCAGTCTCATCCTTTCGACAGGTAAAACTTCACTACTGCAGATGCTTTGGACATAAACACTGCCTAATAGCTACCAAGAGCCTGCAGCAGCACAATTATAAATAGCATCAATTAAAGCTCCTGCAAGAAAGGGTTAGGAACACAGCACTTTAAAATAATTTGATTGGATGTTTCTGCAGCTGAAGCTCCAAGGTTCAGGAACAAGCAAGGTGACTGGGAGTTTAGATTTAGTCTCTGAAAACTATTATTTCCCTCCTTCCACTCAATACATCTAGATTTGCCCAGAAAGGCACAGTTGCTCTCTGGACAGAAGCCATTGTGTGCCAAGATGCCAGCCCTCTTCAATCTCAGCCTTTAAAGGCGAATCCACCCCCAGCTTTCTATGCTCACAATACACTACACTGTGCTTGCTCCAGCACTTCAGAGGGTTTCTATTCTCTGTGCCATGTGCCTGGAAAGAGCAATTGTGAACAAGTGCACGGTATACATGCTAATCCCTCCCCAGGCAACTAAGCTCCTTATCTACAAAACACAGCCCCGCCACTATGCAACCTGAATGCTACAGACTAGGCAGCCACTTAAATGCCGGGTGAGGAGAAAGAGGGGACAGATAAAAAGAGGATCCGCTTCCCATTACCCTTCCTTTGCTTTCCTTAGGTGATGAAGAATTCCTTGTAAGTTCAAACATTAGAAGGAGAAATACAACCAAAGCTAAAGCCCCTCAATGATGCTCCCAGGCTTCTAGGGTTTTACAATGCTAATTCACTAGAACTGCATTTGATCAGTGCGATTAGGACAACATAAGTGAAATTAAGGCCTGGTCTAACTGACAATGTAGTTTTGCATGGTCAAGGAATAAATTATCTCATCCCAAGCATTCCCAGAATGCTTTACTAAGAGTTGGAAACAACAAGGGTGACACATGCTAACCTGATACTGGAGAGCTGCATGGTGTTTCTAAGCATAAGTCACCATGCACAACAAGACCGGAGCAGGACTAGTTTTGGGAGTAAGCACTGTGGCCACTGGAGACACTGACAGGTGCAAGTACTATCAAGAAAGGACAGGGATTGATCTACATGCAGGGTTGCCTATTCACAGGCTACAGCACATTGCTTTTGCCACTGTCCAAATCAAGCCCTGGATTCGTTTCAGAAATGGTTTAACTGGGTTTTCTATTTTCTAACTCCTGCCACTAACTTTTTGGAAGGCAAGGTTCCCTGTCTGCACTTGTCTAAAAGCAGAATCCAATAGGACCATGTTTTCTTTCCTTATTATCCACTCATGGACAGTCTCCCTCTCCCCCCCTCAAAGGTTTCTGGCATTAAAACATTTGTGGTTGATACTAGCAACATTACCAGTGATCCTTAAGGCAATGCATCAATCTCAGCCAAGTGATAAAAATGGAGCAACATAGAAGCAAAATTGCAAGCACTGGACACCATTTACATTGGAACACTGACTTCTCCCTAACTCCAAGAGGAGGATCCATGCCTTTTTACCCCTAAATCCACCTATCCAATGTATTTGTTATTTCCTTAGGGAAACCAGATTCCAACATAAATCCCTGACTAGACCAGATCATTCATTTTAATTAAGTTCAAATAATTAAGTGATCACCTCCCCAGGACAGGGTCCTTGTTTAACTGCTAGTGAATGGCACATGCCCTAACAGCTAGTGAATGGCACATGCCC
>ML675626.1:22096920-22121358 GCA_007922155.1 Mesoclemmys tuberculata
GCTAGTGAATGGCACATGCCCTAACAGCTAGTGAATGGCACATGCCCTAACAGAAGCAGGGTATTTGACAGTCCTCATCATATGACTCAAACCACTATGCAATAAGGTGGGTAATAGCAATCAGTAAAGTCTGTGCTGGATATTAGAGGTACACTACAGGAGAGGAGGCTGTTTCCAACAATACCCTGTATCCAATATAGTGAGTCACTGTGTCAGTAGCTGACGCTTAGCATATGTATGGTGTGGGAGGGATGCAGTGGAGAAGTGGCAGTGACAAAATAGGCAACATCAATTTGCCCTTTAGGCAAATGTAAACTCACCTGCAGACAAGGGTCGCTATGATAACACACCAGGCAGTGCAGCAGCAATCTGCATTTAAGTGCTCTTCACTTTTTCGATGGCGGCAGCACAGCCAGAATGAGTAGAAAAGGAGGAAGAGGAGATCCAAAGCAAGGCAGGACAGAGCAACGCCACCTAACAGCAACAGGGTCTGAGGAAGACAAAAAAAATCCAGTTACATCAGAGGCACCTCCATAGCAAACGCATTGTTAAATCAACTGTGTCTACCAAATCCCAGGGATTCTGAACTCCCGGAATAAGTCACAGAATCCACGCCTGGACACACAAAGCTTTATAAGAGACTAAGCTTTTTAAATTAAATTTTCTAGCTCTTGTGGTTAAATAGATACTCCATGCATCCTCTTATGAATGTAAGCCACAACCAACCAATGCAGTATTGTCTTCCTGAGTCTGCAAGGCAGATGAATGAGTCAAGAGTGGCCTTTAATCCGGAGCAGGGATCAAAGCTGGGCAGCTGGCCAAACTGAATATCTACAAGAAGAGTTTGTTTCCATTTCTGCAGTCTCAATCCTCACGAGTAAGACATTTGTTCCAAATAAATGGTAGAGCAACACTAAGACTAGAAATCCAAGTGCATGAGTGGGTTTGAAACAGAGGGTGGAATTTATTATCCACACTTGAAAAAGTCTGCTTTTAAAAAGTCAATCCCCAGTGCAGCAATATGTTGGAGGCTCAAGGTGGGCCTGCACGCTCCCACGTATTGTACATAGACAAAAACAGTTCTCTAGATAATAACAATGGAGATGGGAATATACAATACATTTGAAATGCTCACTGTCAGAACTAGTTTCTACATCTACTTGTCTTCTCTTATGTCGTTTCCTTCAAGGATATCGAATTAGAAATTGGTGTGGAGTGTTAACTTCAAATTTCTCATCAGAATCTCAGTGAAACACGATTCATTAACAAAACACAAATGCTCCACTCAGAACATTCTAATAACAAATCCAGATATGCTTTTCCACATTAATGGAGTAAAAAGGATACTTCAGCTGATGGCATTTAATAGTCAACATTCAGATTCTGCCCAGAAAGCAAATAAAATTTAAAAGTGGCTTTAATACCTGGAATGGGGCCCAAGGATTTAGTGCTGACCCAATAGTCTTAGCAGACGGCAGGTCAGTCATAGATCTGAACCAGCATGGGGGAGAAAAGCACACAACCACACACAATTTTAAATCAGTGTTATCTCCCTGATTTCTCTTCCCCTTCCTTTCCTCACTACAATCCCACACCACATTTTTTTTTTTAAAAACACCAATGACCTCTTTGTAAACTAACTCCCACTTGGTCAGACAACTGACCTGAGGAATGCTACAATTGCATGAAACGTGGTTCTAAGCAAAGGTTATTACACCATGGACAAATACTAAGGTAATAGCCTCTTAGAGGGATGGTTTATAGATTTGTATTTTTCTTTCTACCTCCTTTCTGTTTTATAGCTACCCCCAGTTGCATTAGTGTCCTGGGAAGTTTTGCAAACTGCACAGTTCAGCCGGCTTCCAATCAACCCTGTCAGCATTGGCAGAACTGGTACCTGTCAGCCATACATCAACAGATTTGCATCAGTTTACTGCCTGCTTATTGGCTCGCAAGTCACACACATGGCAGCAGAGTACCATCAAGATTTAGAGATTAAATCCACATTTACTACAAGTGTGTCCAGAAGAAAAGAGGTGATTAACGCGAACCTAAACAAGACAGCACAGAATCATACGAAGAGTCATACACATGGCTGAACTACTAAAACCGGGGGAGGTGGAGACGGGTAGAAGTTCTATTCCCTTCTCTAGATCATATCACATGGTGCTCGTGCTATTGAAGAGTGAACAGAGAGGCATTCAATAGGGGAGTGCATTCAGATATCCAAGTTCTCCCACTTCCCAAGCCTGCCATCTACCAGCATACAGTACTAAACTAAACGCACCTACCATATACAACACCTTAACATGTCCCAAGCAAGCCACACAAATTTAATATTCCCCCTTCAATAGATGTGCTCAGAGAAGCATTACTGCCTGAAACAGAAGTTTAGCTAATAATCATCCCTTTCCAAACCCACTCCAGTCTTTCTTCAATGGGGAAGGTTTCATGCGGCAGCTCAGCATGCAGAGACATCTTCCCCCATAATAAAGATTGGGAGCAACGGCCGACTGAAACCTAATAAAAATCAGGATTTTGAAGTGGAGTTTAATTTGTTTCATTGTAAATATTCAGCTGAATGGGGACTTGTCTGTCTCTAGGAGCACGCCAAGGTTGGGTGTTCATTTCACAGAGAGCACATGTTTGTTTTCAGCCAGTGGACATACACCATAAAAAAGTGAAGTCATACAAGACAAGAGTTGCTAATCCTTCAGACGAGTCATTTAGAACCCAGAGACAGCCTGGCAGTGAAAGACTAGCTTCAACTGAGACAGACCAGTGCTTGCTTGCCAGGATTAGACCACCACTATTTAAAGAGGGACTGCAAGGCTGGATAAAACCCTTTGATACTTTATCCTGCAACACTAAACCTGGGATGCTGTTATCTATGGCCACATTATTCTGAGTAAATTTAAAATTATGCACTTGGTCTTTTGCCATGGGGAGCACAGATCACCAAGCTATCAGAACCATTGTAGGAAATGATGTAGGAACCATACTTATCTGGAGAAAGCCTGGAGGAGCAACATTTTACCACTGTAATGACACTACTGGCAGAAGAGAAGATCGAGCAGTCCTTGAATGAGAGAGAGTGTATGCAAGTGGTATCAGCCAGACTGGCAGATGTAAGCTACACTGTAGCAGAGACCCTTAAAAATGAAAATAGTAGCCCTGCATAGCAAAGCAATGGCTGTGTATCACTTCTAGGCTAGAAAGGCAACCAAATGACACTGGTTTCAGAGAGATTTCATACACTGTAACAGCCATCCTTTCAGATTGGAGTTGACTGCCTGCTGTACTTCCCACAGGCTTGCTGGATAAAGGCTGGCCTGACTTTAGGACAGTGAGATTCCTGGTGTTGATAGTCACATTAACAAAATAAACAGGAGCAACAAGCATCCAGATCTCAATGCCAAGGAGGAGAGAGGTCCCAGAGCAAGAGAGAAAGAAGGTACAGGGGTAACTGAGTGGTGGCTAGCACTACCTGGGCACTTGCAAGATCATTCACATGACCTTACTAGGTGCTTCATTCCCAGTTGAAGGGATGACAAACGGGAAGGAGAGGATAGAACAGTTTCCAGAGCAGTGCACTTCTTGACCTCTACAAAGATCCTATCAAAAGGATAAGTAATTAGTGCCAAGATAACCGGTTTACTGATGTGCACCCGGCCCCTGGACATAGAGTCGAGGTCAACAACTCATTGTACTTAGGCCAGAGGTTCCCCAACTGTGATCCATGAATCATTGGTGGTCCACAGATGGTTGGTTATGTGGTTTCAGTTCTCCTTATTTTTAGCTGCTGAGATTGCAATAAAACCCCCCTACAAAAACGCACTAAATATTTTCGTAATATTAATTTCTCCATATAAGAAGTTTCTGTCATAACCTCAAAGACATCTAACAACCATGGATGGCAGGGGAAGTGATGTATGTAATAGTATATAAAAGATCTACAAAATAGAATCACCTTTTAATAGAGAAACTTCCTGTAAGAGAACTTGAAGCCCTCACCTAGGCCACTAAACAGCTTCAACATGGTAACTTTCTGTCACTACTGATCTAACCAGAATTTGAACTTGTGGCCTAGAAGAGAAGAGCTCCCTATCTGGTCAGTCAAAGACAATCCAGTGCCTAAAGATCATTTTAGGGAGGGGCAGAGTATATTGAAATCAAGAGATCCTTCCCTCTGAAAGGCTTTGCAATGGGGCAGGATGACACAGGTACAACAGTTAACATTTCCATTCAGTTTATTATTTGTTCCCCACTTTTGATTTTACAGCACTGTAGGGGATTGTTTATTTGAAAAAGTTCTGTTTGCTCAGTAAAAATGTATGTTTTACAACACGAAGTCCCTGCTGCAGACAGTAGGAAGAGGTCTGGAAGACTGGTTTTGAGCACTCAATGCAAGGATATATCATTTCTTATCAGGCTACCATCACATTCATATTTCCCCCATTTCTCTGGTGCCAGTTCTATTCACTGGCACAGCAGTCAGCTGTTGCCAGCAAACAGATTAAAATACATTTCCCAGCAATATACCACTATTGTACTGAAGCACGGAGCCTCCATTAAAACTTGCTGAAGCAAGATACTAAGAAATTAAAGCCTTCGTGTGTCCTTGAAATGCAACAGCATAAAGTACTTATGGCGAGAGCTGACTTTTCCTCATCACGACTTATTGATCCATGAGTACGCTAGTCATTTTCACTATGACCATATAATACAGTGCTAGTAAGATGGCCTCAATTCCCAGCCAAAAGCAATGCTCTATCTTTATACTGGACTTTTCATCAAGCCCAAACAAAAAACCCGCTTACGCTATACTCCAGGAACACTTCACCTGTATTACAGCAGTGAATGATGTATAACAACTGTATTAATGCACATCAACAATAAGTGCAACTTCAGAGCAGAGCATGAGAAGCTACCTAGTCTACAGTGACATGTGGTGCAGGCTAAACTAAAGAGACAAGACTCCAAAACTTCAAACTTTCTGAGCTAGGTGCTGTCATAGGAACGTGGCTGTAATACAATTCTGTTGCATCTTTCACCAGTGATCTAAAAAAATAGCTTCTGCTTCAAATTCAACTATTTCAGTCCACTAGGCAATTATGGTTTTTAAACTAAGTGTCTACAGCTTGAGGATCCCAGCAGTACAGTTGGTTTAATTACTGCTGGATTCTGAGCTATTTATAGATTGCCTTATAATTTGCCAGAAGAAAGCTTTTCCTGCAATCTGTGACTAATGTTCCTTCTGGACTTACATAAAGCAACTTGAGAGAGAGAGAAAATAAAAATCAGAAGGGGTTAAAGGAGTGTGGGAAGAGAAAGATGCTCATCCAGAAGAGCAAATGAAGCAAATTGGTCCACTGCCAAACAAGCACTCGTATCTATCTAGTGAGTGATGGTCAGTCTAAAGTGGGGAGAGTCCGGGGGGGGGGCGGTGAGAAGGGAGGGGGGAGAAGACATCCTGGGGATAGGATTATAAAATAACCCCAGAGCTATTTCCTCCATCTCTGGTACAAAAACAAGGCCAGCACACACCTCTCACATTAAGGATCCCATTCTCCTACCCACTGCAAACATAATCCTAGGTGGTTTCTTAAAGCTGGTGATGTGAAAGAAGCAGTTGACCTTCCATCTCTTCCCAGACTATGGATGGTTATTTTAATTCACTTTAGTAGGTTTAATGCATTGTAACTCATCTGCCTTAAGTGTCCAACTTTCAGTAATTTTCCTGAGTGTCTGCATGTAGATAAACCCTCAGGCTATAGTTAGAGTTTGACTGAGCTTCAATCACTGCCACTGCGGCCCCCATTTTTCAATGAACACTTTCAGCACGGCAAGCCTGCGTGCCAGTACGGTCAGAGTACGAGACATCAAATGTTGCCACTTAAAGCAACATGGGCTCCAGAAGTTGACTAGGCAAAGGCCTTGCCAGATCTGTGTAGAACACCCGGATTGCAACAAGAAAGGGTGATGCAGGTAACATTGGACCCCTTAATCTCCACAGGTTACATGGGGGCAATGGCTAGAAATAATTCCAGTGCTCCTCCAACTCACAAAACAAAAATTAGCTAAGAACCTAAACCACCTTACCCAAAAGAATTAATTTAACATGAAGCTGGTATTTTCCTCTAACTTCAAATTCAAACCCAAGCCATACTAATCAAAAATAGAATACTGGCATTCCAATAGGTTAAACTGAAACTATACACCAATCTTTCCTTCATGTTTCTAATCGCCATCTTACAGCAAGGAAACACTCCCTTACTGTAAGAGAGGCCCTCTAAATTGGTTGCTCTTATCCCCTCTGTAAAGGCAGCTGAAAGCCTCCATGCACTATGAAAAGAATGAGAGACTCTCTCTCTCTCTCAATTCAGCTTCTACCGACAGATCCCCAAAGACTAAAATCTTTATTAAATGAGGCTTAGCTCAGAACTGGCAGCTTGTCAAATGAGCTCTCTCACTGAGGTGGTGGATTTCCTTTTTGGAGGTTTTGCAAATTCCCTTCCAGGCATCTAACAAAACCGATGCTTCAATGTTTAAGCAGTTATTTGTATTCCACTTTTGCAAGGGTGGGCTTTGAAATAAAGATTGTCAAGGGAATGGACCTTCAGCTTCAAAAGCTAGCCCTTTCTAATATTCCCTATGGTACAGATCAAACCAGACTGGCAACATTGTTTGAGGACAAATCTCAGCTATCTGCAATATTAAAGCTAAAGGGAATCTCCACTGGGGGTGGAGGAAGGAGAAGAGATATCCTAGGAGGACCCAATCTCTTCCATCACTAGTGTCTATGGTTCTGAGTTCCCTACCTCAACTATTGCAGATTTGTGCCATTTTAGACACTGCAAATACACAGTGGATTAGCACATCTACTCTTGGCCTATGATGGTTCCTTCATTTTAAGTTTTACCTCCTTAGTTAGATAGTTATATTTTCTGTTAAAAAGTTAAAGCCAAATGTCCTCATAAGGCAGGTTGCCAGTAGACTAGTTATTGTAAAGGAATTGTGATGAACTAGGAAAATGTGTGTATTAATATGGTACAGGTCCCTGTGTGGTTGTTTATGATGGGTTACTTGCTATGGAGTTACATCAAAAGAGACAAATAAAGCAACCAAGCAGAGCAGGTAAAAACAGTGGCCCAAATAATGAAAAACAGCCCTGCAAAATGCAAATCCCCTTTATAGCCATAGAGAGGAGACTTGGAGGCCCATACCCAATGACAGGCTTGAAGAGAGATCAAAGGAAGCACTAAAACCCTAGGCTTGGTCTACACTATCAACGTATGCTGATGGAAAATCCACACCCCTGAGCAACAGTGTTATGCTGACCTAACCCTTGGTGTAGACAGCACTTTTTTGACAGGAAGGTTATTCCTGTCGAAATAGCTACTGCTTCTCAGGGAAGTGGAGCACTTATGCCAGTAGGAGAAGCTTTTCTGTCAGCATAGGTATTGTCTTCACTAAGTGCTGCAGTGGTGCAGCTGCACTGCTGTAAGTGTAGACAAGCCCATAGAAAAGTTCAGAGACCCTACACGAAGGAAGAAAGTTTGGTGGGCAGGGAAGACTGCCAATTAGAATCATAGAATATTAGAGTTGGACGGGACCTCAGGAGGTAACCTAGTCCAACCCCCAGCTCAAAGCAGGGCTAACCTCAGCTAAATCATCCCGGCAAGGGTTTTGTCAAGCCGCAGCTTAAAAACCTCTAAAGATGGAGATGCCACCACCTCCCTAGGTAACCCAAATTTTGTCAGTGAAGGAGCTCACATTGGGATACACAGACTGGAAGAAGTAGTAGGTAGGAGCTGCAAGCAGGCAGGCTCTCTCTAAGCAGGCCTAAGCATCTAGCTCAGGAGCAGCTAAGAAGCTAGCTAAGAGCCACCAGGTTTGGTCTCTTACTTTTAACCCATGTCTCTGAATGCTGTATTCCTGTGGTTAATATTAACACTGTGTGAGAAGGCTTTGTGGTACCTGTCTATTAACCACTAGTCACAGCTCCCAGGGAAAAAAGTCAACCTCAAGGCCCAAATGCCAACTGGACTTGCTGAAAGTCATGGTTGGTACACAGGGGGCTGTAATCCAGGTCTTGATCCAAAAGTGGGCAAGTTGAGGGACTTCACCCAAGAAGAGTTAAGGGCCTGAGGCTTGATACCTATTTAGATACAGTCAGGGAGACCCCCAATAAGAACAGCAGTGCAGTTAATCCAGTTAAAAAAAAAAGTATGAATTTAAGGGACCAAAAAAAAAAAAAGCACTAAGCTTGCACCAGGTAGCACAAACTCCACTGCCAACACTTCCCTCACATACATAGCTCTGCTAATGGAGTTGAAATCTGCTATTCCATGCCTGCATCTCTCAAATGGCAAGATCAGTGATGCCAGCCTGCCTGTTGTGTACATATAAGGACTATGATGTACCAAGTCATTTTTACCCAAGCACATGATCAAAACAGTCATGGTCTTAAATATCTTAGAGGAAGGAAACATTGCTTAAGGGTGGAGTCAGTGGCTTAATCCTACTCGTCTCCTGCCCACAAACATCTCCCACCACTACTTCCATGCAAGGCTCTTCATTCTAAAGACTCATTTTAAAAGGAATTAAAAGCAGCACCCACAATTTCTACTAGTTCCAGTCCCAGCCCTTGGGTCACTGAGGATTCATGTGATGCTCCCAGCGTCCGCACATTCTTAGCAATAGCTCTGTACCAAAACCAGAATTTGAAACCAGGACTCCAGATGCAAGGCATTAAGCTTTAGATCACTATGCGAGCACTCACGCAAGTCCAGATAGAGATGGAATTTCATTCTGAGCTAGCCACTCCTGCAGCCCTTCACCTCTTAACTTGGTAGACTCTTCTGAGCATCTACTAGACCCATGAACTCATCACACAGAAGAGAAAGTTTGGGGGATGAATAGAAGTAACAAATCTCCATGTGTGCCAGAAGTCGTCACACGTGCTCACTGAAGGAGGTTTGGCTCATGACATTGTTTTCATACTGGGAACACTACTCAGCCCTCCTGGCCAGTTGGCAATATTATGCATATTGGGGCAAGGGAAAAGGTGAAATGCAGAGACTTAGTTAATCTACTCCATTCCCTGCCAAAGCAAGATTGTTCCCTATACCCTTTGTGGAGGCCCTAGCTGTCTGTCAGTAACTCCATTCTGCGTGTAACAAGGAGACCACCTGCCATTCCAATTACAGGGCAGGCATTGCTGAGGTCTGAAGGAAGTGGACATGGCACTTTAGATATCTCTTATATGCAAAGGGCAGGTTCAGATGCTACTGGAGCCTAGAAAGGACTTAATCTATTCCACCTTCTGCAGAGTCTGTTTTTGTCCTTGTGCAGCATGGGATCCTCTCAGAGGCCCTCTTAGCCCTGAGCATTCACCCTACCCCATAAGGTCAAGGGCCCTCTATGGCATACTTTCATCCAACAGAGATAGCTAGATGCAGCTCTCTACAATTACTGTAAACCCTGCTCCTTTGGTCAGCCCAGAGTGCCCTTCCCCAGGGATGTGAACTGCCATATTACACTGTACCCTTGCCAGCATGAGGGCTAAAAACCAAGTTCAGGATCACAGCAGGGTGCTCCCCTATACTGTGGCCAATTAAATGATTAGAAGATGAAAGGGCTGTAACAGTGTTTAAACCCACTGTTTAAAAATATTCACTGAACCTTTAAGAGATGGCTCTCCCACAGTAGGTGGAGGTGGAAAACCACTGACTTTTTTTCAAAAAAATGGAGAGCCTGTGAAGGTCACTACGTGGAAGTAAAATATGAAAAGACTGGAGGACAGTTGTAACAAACAAAAAACAAAAAAAAGGGAGACTAGGAGAAAGGAAGGAGCAAGGGCAGCCAGCCAGATCTATATGAGACAGAAACAAAACAAGCTTTATCCAGTCACGGAAAATTAGCTGAACGGAAATCCATCAATGAAGATGATATTTTTCCATAAGTATGACAGCTGTAGATAATACAGTTCTTCTGGCTTCCCTTCAAATTCAAAATAAATCAGCCTAATTGTATTTGAATTTCTTCAAGGATTCAGTACCACATGCAGTATTTAAAAAGTGTCAAATACATGTATGAACTTGAATAGATAACTAGTGTATGCACACATGCACGTGTCTGTTCTTCCAATAGACCTTATTCTCTCTGCTAATGGCACCACCATCTAAGAACAAACATTCTTCAACACGGAGTATCTCACTACTTGGAGGCTAATCAAGATTAACTGAAAGGGAAGTGGTTTGAATAGGTCTCTTCCTGTAACTAATGCAAAATAAAAAAAGCTTCCTCAGAAACTCCAGATGGGGTAGCCATGTTAGTTTGTATACAGCAAAAATACAGAGAGTCCTGTAGCACGAAAGCTTATGCCTGCAGAAATCTGTCAGTCTTTAAGGTGCTACAGGACGCTCGTTCTTCCTCAGAAGAGTGATGGAAACTATATATAGTCTTCACAACGTGCTTTTTTAAAAAGTGCAGGTGTACTCTGAAGAGAAAAGAAGAGAAAAGAGAAAAATCACACATTGGGTTTCAAGTTCCATAGTAATGGTGTTCCAGTTTACAGGGGAAAAGGGCTATATACTTTCTAGTTACCAGCCCTGCAAACTCATCTCATTATTTAAGAGTCAAACAGGGCTCTTCCTTCTTTCCCACCACCCTCTCCCAAAAAGCTTTGACAGGACAAAATATATCCTTTGTGATCTCTTTGAAACCCCTTTGCCTTCAAACAATTTTGTACAGCTATAGCTAGAACTTGGTAAACAATGCTGTTGATGAGACACAATGGGAGAAGAATCCAGCTAAGTTACCTGTAGTTAGCTAGGATGGCTCAGCAGGGCTAATAGGAATTAAAAAGTAGCAAGCTATATTTTGCCCCTAAACTGAGCAGATATGATGAATTCATGTAGGGAGCAGATCTGCCAAATGGAGTGGTGCTATTTTTAGCTAACCACTTTTCAGACTAGAAGCATGCTTCATAGCAGGACTAAAAAGATTAAGGGGATTTCATGATAGTCTAGAGTACCCACACGGAGAACAAATATTTAATGAAGGCCTCTTCAGTTTAATGCAGAAAGGTGAAACAAACCAACGGCTGGAAGTTGAAGCTAGACAAAAATTCAGACTGGAAATAAGGCATACATTTTTAACGGTGAGAATTAAAGGTCACGGGGGATTCGCCATCACTGACAACATTTTAAATCAAGATTAGAGGTTTTTCTAAAATATATGTTCCAGGAAGTACTTTGGGGAAGTTCTATGGCCTGTGTTATGCAGGAGGACAGAATAGGTCACAACAATGACCCCTGCTGGCCTTGGAACCTATGACTTTCAGAAGTTTGCATGAGTGGAAAAAGGATGCCATCGAAGATGATGTTAATTTCTCTCTGCAACTGTTACTATTCGCAGAACATAGCAAACATCTGGATATGTTCAGTCAAAGAAGTTGTGACATGACAAGGAATTATAGTTCTTGCCACCAGAGTGGAATCAGAAGTAATGCATAGCAGATGCAGGTGGAGCATCACAAAAATTCATTCATAGGACAGACAGACAAAAAATGGGAGGAGTGCAGGATTAGAGAAGTGTGGGAATGTGATGTGCACCTGGAATGTGGGATCTATGCTGTGCCAATAGGGTTTATGGGGTCCTTATATCATTTTTAGCAATAAGTTTCACCTCTGAAGTGCTGACATACAATAATGCTGGGAGGAACCATTTGAAGAAATGCATCTTAATCCTCTTTAGGTTTCTAAATCCGTTAGAGTTCCACTGCTACCTCCTCTTTGATCAGGAATAATTTCACAGCATTAAAGCCGGTTATATGATGCTTTGTAACTTGAGGGGAGATTCAAAAGTCAACATCAAGATACCAATGTAGTACGGTTAGTTGAGTAGAAAGGCAACTTAATTGGAATGTGGGAATAAGAAGTTCAACAACATTCTCTTATAGCATTAACACATCAAAGAGGAAATCCCCAAAATTGCAGCTACTAGGTATCAAAATAACCACTGCTACCCCCCCAAATACATTGAAGATCTTTCCCAGTTAAGAATAGAGACAAATACCTGATATTATGGCACCTATGGTAAAGTCTTCAGGGATTAAATTAGGGGAAAAATGAGAGTGATGTATATTCCCCATCTCTACCCACTAAGACCCCATAATAAGACAGTCTGCATAGTCTTATGATTATCTTCATAAAATGATTATCCCTTAGGGTGCTTTTATCTGCAGTAACACTGGTAAGAGTTTAAAAATTACCACAAATCAGGTTTCTGAGCCAACACACCATTAAGATGAATAGGGCAATTCACAGTACTCAACTATTGTCTCAGTCTATCACTACTCTTTACACTTGGTTCAGGTTTTGAAGATTATATTCACAACCAAAGGGAAGGAAACTTTTTAAATGAAAAAAGTTTAGTAGTAGACTACACTTGGAATTTGCATCAACTTTGGTGTATGAGGTTAGCTACTCTGGAAGGCAATGCCAGGATTTAAACAGAAAGAAAAGAAAAATAATTCTATGATGCAAGGTTATTTTCATCTATGAATGGAGAGAGTGGCCAGGGGAGGAGAGGTAATACGACCCCCCTGATTTGTCTATATGGAACTTAAGCGATCCAGCATGAACGAGCAGTGTAGCAGGCAGCTCAATGTTTAAACAAGTGCAGTATTCCTCATTTGAGATTGATCACAAATCCTCAGAATTTCCCCTTGAAAAGCATTTCTATCTGTAAAAGGAAGGAATTTCCTCCTTGCCTTTCAGCATGGGAATTTTTTTTTTTCTCCTTAAAGCACAAAATAGGTATAGCTTGTTTAGGTGCAGGAAAGAAAGCTTTTCCCATCTGATCTCTTGGGAGGGAAGGAGGAGGAGGAAAAAGGATAAATCTACTGCACACTAAGCTCCAAGACAAAGGCAACTAATACTTAGCGTCAAGGAGCCTTCGAATCTAGAAACAAAAAATCTTTACCATTTCGAGCCTGTAACACACAGGAAGCAGCAAAATCAAAAGCCATCAAAGCCTGCCAAGACCACCACAGTCCCAGCTAGAGCCTGTGTTTCTGCACCACTGACAAGACTTGAAGCCTCGTTAACCACTTCTTTGTCTCAGGACTACAGACTGTGCAAAGCAGGCTATACAGCTGTGAGAGGCCTGATGCATGCTCCTCATCAATGGTTGAAAAGGACTAGGGCCTGCAGCGAGCTACACTAAAGGGAAATATAGTTTTAATAGACACCTTCACTTCTTCCACTTAGCAGCACAGAACTGCAGATGTCTTCATGGCAACCAAAATGCAGTCACACATTATGCCCCTGAGAAGGGTATTCGGGCAAGCCGTCAACACTTGCGATGAGCCACCATGCTTCTGCTGTCCAGTGGTCATAAGTGGAGTGGACCGTATGCTTTTAAATCTCAAATATCATTACTCATAAGACAAAAGTACACGTGCACAGAAGTAACGTACTTCTACATCAAACTATAACAATGGCTTGAGAACTGTTGCAGGTTAAGTAGGTGCCTCAAGGCTACTGGGGGGGAGGGCCATTCTGCTTTGTAGAATCATCATCAAGGATGAAAGTCTCTCTCCATAGTCGCTCCATTTCAATAACAACCATCTTTCATTCTAAGCAAAAACTATCTATCTATATTATAGCTCATTTGCCTGTGAAGTTGGACACTGTCAATGCCAATGGGCCTAAATATTACAACCATCAGCTCTGTATAGGTCTGCAGGCATGTACAGTGGAACCTCAGAGTTACAAACACCTTGGGACTGGAGGTTGTTTGTAACTCTGAAACATTCGTAGCTCTGAACAAAAAAATTGGTACTAGCCTTTTGTAACGGTTGTTCGAGACATGTCGCTCATATCCATTCCATGATAGATGTTTACATGCCACATGCACAATTGTTGGAGATTTTTCCCTTACTGGTATCTATAGGGCTGGCTCTAGCACCCTCTGGGTCACGTGTATATGCACTAGTATAAGGGGTGCTGCCGGCCCCCCGTTTCTTCTTGCCAATTACTCCAACGGATGGATAGGTCATGGAATGGACACGAGCAACAAATTTTGAAGAACAGTTGCTAACCTTAAATAACTGTTTTTTCTTTGAGTGCTTGCTCACATCCTTTCCATGTTAGGGGACTCACAAGCAGTACCCCTGGAAGTGGGCTCAGAGTTCATGGAGGTGCTGATTGCAACACAGCTCTCCTGAAACTGGCATCAGAGGCCTGGTGGGTGATGGCATAGTGGGACATGAAGGCATGGACTGATGACCATGCCACAACCCTGCAGATGTCCTGGATTAGTATCTGCACAAGCAAGGCTGCTGAAGATGCCTGCGCTCTTGTAGAAGGAGCTGTCACACTAACTGGAGGCAGGACCTTTGCCCGCTTCTAGTGAGCTCAGATGGAGGCCGCTATCCGGGACGAGATCCTTTGGGATGACACCAGGAGTCCTTTCATCCTGTCTGTCACAGCTAGGAAAAGCAGCGTAGACTTGCAGAATGGCTTAGATGGCCCATCTAACGTCTAAAGTACGTAGCCACCAACCTCATCAGTGCTGTCAGGCTTTGGAAAGAAGACAGGCAGAAAAAGGACCTAGTTGTTATGGAACTGGAACACCACTTTGGTAGGAAGGCTGGGTGTGGATGCAGCTGAACCTTGTCTTTGAAGAACACCGCATAGGGGGCTTCTGAAGTCAGCGGTTTGATTTCAGAGACTTTTCTGGCTGAAGTAATTGCCACAAGTAAGGCGACTTTACACAAGAGTAGCAGTAGAGAATAAGATACCAGTGGCTCAAAGGGGGACACCCTGCCCCCTCATGAGCCTTGACAGGACCGGGTTTAGGTCCCATAGGAGAAATATACAGATAGAACCTTTCTAAAACCTTGAGGAACCCTGACTGTCATCTGATGGGAGAAGACTATTTACCCTGGATTGGAGAATGGAAGGCTGAGATGTTTGCCAAGTGAACCTTGACCGATGACAAAACCAGAGCCTGATGCTTCAGGTGGAGCAAATAATTCAAGATAGACTGCAGTGAATACCTAGATGGAGAAACTTTCCGTTTGGAGGCCCCACAAGTGAAATGCTTCCATTTAGCCAAGTAGGTGGAAGGTTTCCTGCTGCCTAGCAAGACTTGCCGGACCTACTCCGATCAGATTTTAACCTAACTGCACACTAGTGAGCTTGAAGTCAGAGACAAAGGATGTCCCTCCTCTTTCCCTTATCCACTTCTATTCCTTATCACGTAGGGCAGTGGTTTAAACCTTTCCAGATTACTGTACCCCTTTCAGCAGTTTGATTTGTCTTGTGTACCATTTCACCTCACTTAAAACTACTTGCTTATAAAAATCAGACATAAAAACACACAGAAGTGTCACAGTGCACTATGACCGAAAAAATGCTTACTTTCTCATTTTGTCTATAGGAATTTTTAGTTAGTACTGACTTCACAGGTGCTTTTTATGTAGCCTGTTGTAAAACAAGGTAGAGGAGTTGATGTACCCCCTGAAAGTCCTCTGCATAACCCCAGGGGTACGAGTACCCCTGGTTGAGAACCACTGACAGAGAAGGCAGCAGTACAGGACTGATTACTAAAAGTAGCTTAGAGATGGGCCTTTGAAATGTACAGACATGGCCACAGGAGCACAGAACTCTTTCCAGGCGGAACTGAACTGAAGGTCAGGGGAGAAGACAAAAAAACCACCAAGCTTAACAGGGAGAATACACTTCATTAGCTCTGCAAGCCAGATAGGAGACAGCAGCATGCATGCAGTGAGAAATGGGATTAGAACATTAGCTTGAAAATGTGCTTCTAAGTAATGTGCCAGTTAGGCTCATTCCCACAAATAGTCTGCATGGATGCTAAATCTTCAGTTTTACCAACAAGCCAATATGGTACAGGCTGCCAGATTTCATAGGATAAGGGCAAGCTGTGTCTCTCCATTTCACAAAGCCAGTTTAAGTCTATATCATGTTTACTTCATGCCTGGTGCACAGGTCACACACCGAGGACAGCCCAGGTCACCTGTCAAATATCATTGGGTCCCCCCTCTTACAGCAATGCCCCTCTGCCCAGCTAAGGGCTACACTAGCCATTTTTCAGACACTCTACTATAGAACCTAAGTGCATATGGCTGCAATGATATAGGAGACACTAGGTTCCATCATATAGGGGTCCAAAAAGCCCAGCTAGTTTGCTGGACAGTTGCCTCACTGATGTGACGGACATGATTACTGCCTTGACTACCGAAGACTTTTTCCTCTTTCAGGTCTCTCCTTCAATCTTGTATGTGGACTCAGTTATGCAGATTACTATTCTTACTCCTCTTCCCCACCGGGGACAGGAAAAAAGATAGCAAATAAGTTAAATGCCTCAGACTGATAGAACTAGGCACAGAATTATTCAGTGGGTTGTATTGCCTTGATGCTGTGCTGCTGATTGGCTAACAAATTTTGCAGCTGCACAGCAACACAAAAATCTAATGAAGTGGGAGGTTGGCAACATGCATGAGAGCTTGCTTCTCAATCCTTCCTCCGCTACATGCCCACAAGCGGAGCATGACACCACTATTGCTTCAGCACTCTGGATAACACTATTGATCTCTCCTGCACCCAGAGGTCAGGAAGAAACAACTGCAGCAAGGCAGCGCCTCTGCACAGAGGCCAAAACAGTTGAATCACGTCAGCCTCTCTAGCTTGTTTGAGACGAGCACACAGCATTATCCAGTTTTCTTCTGTTCCCTTCCCTGCCTCATCAATCCCTGAGGGAGGATGGGGGTGGGGAAATAGGCTATGTGGGCTTGCAGAGAGGAAGGGGGGAGGGAGAAGAAGAGGAAGAAAAAAGCCATCCCACACCCTTCCTCACAGCAATGCCATAGCTGCTCAAGACACCCATCCTTCACCAGTGGGCCAAGTCAGATTTATTATTTATAATGCTGACATTATAAAAGTTCTACATGCAAATGAGTCCAGTTTAGGTCCATCAATTATAAAGCAGGGACCCAAGCACTGACCCCTGAAAGATACTGATGCCCATCAAAAGAAAAGTTGTTGGGCAGCACTGTATCCATGTAGATTTCTCTCTCCACTAACCAAGAAAAAGAAAAGCAGTCACAGAATAGCAAGATACAACAGCCTCCCTATAAAACAGCTCTGTTCAAGATGCACAGAAATTATGAGTCAGCCCAGAAGTTTTTCAACATCAAACAAGCACGTTCTCCCAGACACCCAGATTTGAGCGCAAGCAGGGCTTACAGATGTAACGTTGGGCTAAAATTATTTGATCCAGTGATTTGACCACTACATCCAAACACAAAATCTGTGAAATAAGACATGTCGTGACCTGGAGACAAGGCGGTGGACAAATTCCAGAGTGCCCAAATTTAGGGACTTTACTACGTCCAAGATGCCAAGACCCACCACTTCACTGACGCTTTCCTGCAGGACCCACACCTAATAAAACCAATATTAGTCGGTAACTGATGAGAAGGGAGATAACCTGACTGAGGAGGGGAAAAACTGCTGCAACTGTGAAAAGAAAGGAGATGGGATACAAATATGCTGGATGACTGCTCTCAATGGCTAATAGACACCATAGTGACAGGTACTGCAGGGGTCCTAGTTCTAGGGCTGTGCGTAATTCGCATAAAATGGAGCAGACTGCACACGCACTACAGACACCAGCTTATAAGAATATCTCCTGACCCAAGATCTGAAATAACAAGCTATATCACACACGCTCCTGTGCCAATCTATGGAACTCATCAGCCTGTATTTAAACTATTTGTCTCCTAAATACCAGGAGAACGCTGCCCTTCATTATGGAACTGAAAGTTTGATGAAATGGTGGTTTTCTAATCTGTGTGGGGAAAGAGGTCCTCTAAACCTCTAGTGATCAAACAAACATCTGTAGAAAGCTGTCTGGTCACACAGTGTATCTTTTAAAACAGATTCATTTATTTTAATCTCACCCAGTAGGCTAACAATATTGTATTATATTAAAAACACTCTTGACCTCAATCTGTTTGTTAAAGGTTTACTTCACTTGCTTAGCCACACACAGCACGTAGACTAACTACAACTGCCTTGAACTGCCAGTATGTTGCTCTTCCAAAAGTGCTTTGCTGTTCATAGCACAGATGTAGGCTATAAACCATCATATTAAAAGTTAGCTATTCTAATATCCTATTAAAAGGAGTTGACAATGTACTAGTTTGATATTGGCACGATGATGACACTAACAAATACACAATGAAAAGAATAAGTGCCCTCTCAGGCTAAAAATGATTATGTAGCATACCATTCATTGCACCACAGTTCTGGCTGGTAAAAAGGATACCCACAAGTTTTATGAATAAGCCCAAAGTTGGCAGACTGAGCATTGGCCATATATCAAACAGCCTGAAGAGATCCTGATGCAGAGGAGGATTACTTGTAAACCATTGACAAATACAAGTTATTATTTCTGCTCCTCTGTTAACCACTATTTCCAACCCTTTGGCTAGTCTGCAGAGAACTAGTCAAACTAACTTCAAGTTGAAGGAATGCAGCAACCTTCCTCAAAAAGCTGTTTTTCTATAAATGCCTCTACCGAGGTCATGTTTTTAGAGGTGTCCCAAAAATCTGACCAGAACCAAAATCGGATTTACACAAAAAGTTGTTTCTTTTTTGCACCATGCATTACTGGTGATCAGGGTAAAGAATGCTCCATGTACCCATCTGTTAACAGGTACAGTTCAAAGAGGCAGAGTTTGTAGCTATCATGACTAATGGAGTTTCTACTCAACAAGTCACCCCTCACCTACCTCTTGTTCCTTATGTGCTGCCCAACTCCTTTCCAGTGTAGATTCAGGAAGAGTTGCTTCAACCAGAAAAGAAATATTAGAAGCTCATATAATCCAAGAGCCATGGACTCCGCATGACGTTAAGCCTCTTTTAAATAAGGCTACTGATTGAAGGAAAGGTGCTGTTATTTCTAACACTCCTAGCCCATTTGAAAGGATGCACCCTCCACAGCTGTTTTAACATTACACTTCAATGCCTCATTAATGTTTCTATAAATATTAGTTTTATAAAGAAACTGTTTGTGACTTTGGTCTTGGATAGATGAAGTCCCAAAACTAGAACATTCCTGCACAGGTTCCTCTGAGTTGGCCCCCAAGTGAATATCTGATACTTCACATTAGTATTTCTTCCTGGAAATTCAGGAGAGTAGAGGAGAAAAGAAATTATGTTTAATCATGCTTGACAGTTTCTATTGGTACGCAGAGGCTGGAAAACAAGTTCCACTGAGACTGACGGGCTGGAACTACCCACACAGCCCTGCATCTTCTTTTCAAACTCATTACTTTTGTAAGAGGTGAACTCAGCCACAAGCGATATGCTGCAGCCACAAAGCAACACGAACTCACAGAAAGAAGAGGAGCAGAGTCTGGTCTTGAAAACAAGCAACTGAGGTAGGACTCATGATTTTAAGCAAGTCAGATGTAGCTTAACTATAAGATGGTGGATGCGTACCCCATCACACGCACCCCGAGGCACAGGGAGGCTGAATTGTTTACTTTACATGCCTACGAGGCCAGACATCAGAGAGGTTGGAAAAGGGCCCACAACAAATCATTTGGAGCACAGAGACTGTGTTCGTACAAAGATCAGGAGAGTAATAGGGCAGTGCAGGTAACCTAGTAATGTGAGAACACATCATGAAGAACAAGTGAAATGCATCAGATATAGAAGTGCCCCCAACACAAAATAAACTCATAATTTGAAGGCAGCAGGGAGCTCAACGTTATAGGCCACTGTTATATATGATCTTATCACTTCAGAAGCTTTAACAACCCCCATTGATCTGCATATGTATTCATGCACCCACAACAGCATGAGTGACCACAGAGCATGTGTGAGAATATTTACCTACATGCAATTTACTTAATGTACAAATCTGGCAACTGCTCAGCAGACAGCTGTGCATTATGAACAGTTCAAATAAAGAATTGGTTTGTATACTTTCAAAGCACACCCTGAAGAAAAAAGCAGCAGGCAGAGCCAAAAGGAGCTTCCACTATCCATGGAACACTCTATAAGTTCTGGCATCCCTTATGGTTGTCAGGACTTTAAGCACTGCATACTGTAAGACAGGAACAGCAGCAGCAACCCAGGGAGAGATGATGGGTTTTCATGCAAATATACAATACAAGATAAGAAGAGGAGAACTGTTCAAGAGCTACTATTGGCTTGTTTATGTGTTATGAATGAAAAGTATGCTACAAGCGTGGTCCTTCATTAAGAGGAAAGCGATCCAAGAACAGAAGGGGAAAAAAGCATCAGAAAGGAACCCGATGATCCTTGCGTCTTAGCAGGAGTTCTCCTTGCTCAGATAGGAACTCTCCAACCCACAAAAAACACAACCAGAAACTAAAGCTCCTGTCATTGGTGGTAGAATGGTTTATTTTACTGGACTTTACCACTTCAGTTGTACTACTGAGTTCAGACCAGAGGAAAGCCACAAATAGTAGGAAACACCAAGTGGCCATGCCAAGTTCAGAAGTGTGGTTTTCCATGACAGTTAAAAACACTTTTTTTTAGTCAAGGCAGAAATTGGCCAGTAAGCTTTTTATGTTATCAGTCTGTTTTCTGCATTTTGCCCATTGGTCAAAGATAAGCCACTCCAAAGGGGCACATAACACTTCAACCACAACACCAAAGGCTGTCTTCCAAACATTAAAGCCCCACTCGTCATGAGAAAGTTATATAAACCTCAGCTACTTGCTTGTTCCATCATACACCCTCTCTTGCTCAAGAAAGGGAGAAGATTCTCATTAAATCAGTGGCAAGCTGATAAAACTACACTCACATCAGGGCCTAACTACTAAAGTAAATGTTAAGCACTTCACTGCTAAAGTGTGTACAATAATTCCCTCACTGTACTGATCTAGAAGCTGTGCTTCGGTTTCCCTAACGTCAAAGATATTCAGTGTCACAGCTGGGATTAGAAGTCTGGAGTTCAGACCAATAAACTATGCCTCTCACTAGTAAGTCACAAACCTTTCTTTCCCTCCCTCTGACTCCAGAATCTCTTCAGATGCTCAGTTTTAGGGCTTCTCTACATAAGAGAATGTAGAGTGTGGGGGACAATAACATGGTTGGTTTTGCCTCTATAGACAGGTCTGAAAACCATGTTACAGTGATGTGTTACAGCCCTTGCCTTCACAGGGTGTTCACCAACACTGGTTGGTTATCTTCAGACAAAACTAAACTGTGTGCTGTGCCAAAAGGGTCAGAGCGGTTAAGAGGTTAAAAAACTTGAGAGGCCATTAAAATATCTAATTGGTAAACTGTTCAAGGTATTGACATGGTCTTAAAAAAAAAATACACCCATAAGTGCCATGCTGAGTGTGATACACAAATTAGAATTCCATAAAACAGAACTGTTGAGCTTGTATAGTTAAGTACAAATTAATCCGAAAAGAATAGTTCAATTTCCATTCAGCATGAACTGTGCCTCGTGTGTATGAATTACAAGACTGTTCTGTCCCATGCTATCTCTCAGGTAGCATTTTGTCTATACCTTTAGATATCAGTAGCATCTTTATATTTTCCTCATAGTATACATGGATCATTTAGGATAGTGAAATTGGTTTACTATACATCTATTGGCTTTAACTTATTACATAATATTGTAGTAGTTTGTCAGCACCAATATATTACATATTTGCTTTTTAACCAAAACAGCACAGCACTCCTTAAGTGCAGTTCAGTGGATGAGACAGCTATATAGGGAGTTAACTAAACTGGAAACCTCAATAGCCTATGCAGAGCAACAAGTTTTCACCCTTGAAATAGGGTTTACTGTGTGCTTTTTATAAAGCCGACTCACATTCTGTCTAGTATAGGCAAGAGTGAGCCACTCAAGAGGTTGTAAAAAGAAACTGTTCTACTGTAGAGATGTGAAATAGGAGTGTTTAAAGCAGTGGTTCTCAACCAGGAGTACGCATACCCCTGGCAGTACACAAAGGTCTTCCAGGGCGTACATCAACTCATCTAGATATTTGCCTAGTTTTACAACAGGATACATAAAAAGCACTAGCAAAATTAGTACAAACTAAAATTTCATACTGACCATGTACCTGTTTATACTGCTATATATACACTATACCTAAATAAGCACAATATTTATATTCTAATTTATTTTTTTACAATTATATGTTAAAAATGAGCAATTTTTCAGTAACTGTGTGCTGTGACACTTCTTTATTTTTAGGTCCGATTTTGTAAGCTAGTAGTTTAAGTGAGGTGAAACTTGGTACTCAAGACAAGTCAGACTCCTGAAAGGGGTATAGTAGTCTGCAAAGGTTGAGAGCCACTGGTTTAAAGGACCATTTTAATGCCTACACATGGAGCAGAGGTAGGACTGCACAGAACCTTAACTGTTCTGTCCTGGTTTATGTGCCATGCAACCCCAATGTAGAAGTGATTTCATGGACTCTTACATTTTGAAAAAGTTCTACTCCCCAGTACTCAAAACCATTCAGCTTGCAAAGCAATTGGCAATAGTAAGTTTCTTAGCCAAGCACTTTACAAGCAAAGTGAACTGTCCAATCTGCACAGTACATTGTGAGCTTTTCATAGGCTTACTAAAAACAGAAGATGCTCCTGATCAAAAATTTTCAGCTACGAGCCCTATGTTTTTTTGGTTTTAAACCAAAATTCTGCATCTATATGGTCTGTCTTCTTCAAATGAAAAAAGGTGAATTCCCCCCTTCCCCCACAAGAGGAAGAACACTTAGAACACTCAATTACTCTATGGTATTAAAAGTAGTCTGTCAAAACAGAGCATAAAGAGGTCATTTTTATATTACTTTACTTCACTTAAAGCAACTGGAAAGAGTGCTACCTCTTGTTGCAAGCACTGCTAGCACTAACCCTCATCTCTGCACCCAACCCATTTTGGACTGTAGTAAAATCCCACTGCAGTTTACTGATTTAGAGAGGAAACGAACATGTCAGGCAGCTCCAGCTTTTCTATTCAGTAAGGGCATGAAAATGTACAAGACAACAGAATTATAAATCTGATTATAATTTCAGGGGGAAACATCTCTGCTCCTATCAGCACAGCTTCAAGATGCCCTTGCAGTGCTAATCCAGTTAACAGGCTAACAGTTTAAAAATCCTCAAATGGATTCTGTTGAGAATAAAATCCTTCACCATTTGTTTTGGTAGTTTCTTTGGAAAAATTTCCTTCAGATGCAGCATCTGTTTCTCAGGGTACGTCTTCACTGCCGAGTGCTTGAACCTTATGAACCAGGAACACATTTCCCTAGGTTTACAACTAAGTTATAGGTGGGGCTAATAGTGTTACCTACTAAGGTTAACCAGCACTCCTGTTTTTTCAACAGCTTGTAACTTCACCAAACTGTTTGCTCTGAAATTTTTCCTGCAGGGTCTAATTGAAGCTGATTTTTTGGAAAGTTATAGCCAAAAGTGTTCTGTTGTTCCTGAGAACAAAATTGAGGAACATACATTTAGGGCCTGTGGGCCATAGGGATGTGCTTTTCGCTGTTCCTGTGAAAAAAACCTATCCAAATCTGTGCAAGCATTAAAAGTCTTTAAAAAGCTGCATTTCATGCAAGCTCAGAGACTTAATTTAGCAGCCAAATTTTCCATCCCCTCAACACTACTGACAACCAGACTGCAAGCATCATCTCCAGAGTAATGGACAATGCTTCAGCTCAGGGATACTGAGGAGGTCTTTCCCTGCAACTGCTACTCCAGGCCAGGGCTGTGCATCAGAACCAAGAACAGGGAGCCTGTCACTCCTGTGGTCTCAGTGACTTGCCTACTGGCACCCAGGCAGCATGCAAGAGGAAGGCTGCGTGGCTTGTCTATATGGCTAGTTAATGCATGGCAAGCTGGGGCATGAATGTATAATACACTAGCTTGCCATGCATTAAGTGGCCATGTGGACTCTTCTACTGTAGTGCATTTTGACACAGTACCATTTCAAAACTTTAGTTCACAGCAGAGAGTCCATACAGCCAGTCAGCGTGCAGCAGGCTTACGTGCTGTACATTCACAGCCCAGCTTGCCACATGTTAACTCATTGCACGCACAAGACTTCACAGGTAACCTGAATTCTGGCATTTTCTGTGTGCTTGTTTTGCCATCTTCATGCAGTCTTTATATATATATATATATATATATATATATATGAAAATTAAATTGAGACTCACTGCTTCAAGGAGATAGCAAGCAACATATAAAATTAAAATTAGAAGATACCTTATCTAAGAACTGTCCTTGACATCAGCTGCAAGCTTCTTTCCCGATTACAGGGGACTTGGTCTCTAGAGTAGCTAGAATTTTTCACTTTGCATTTGAGATACCGAAGCTACATACTGAGAGCAGATTT
>ML675626.1:22129188-22144820 GCA_007922155.1 Mesoclemmys tuberculata
TGCTTGCCTGCCCGCCCTGCTAGGGGCCGGGGCAATAGACTGCTGACTCGCCCGCCCTGCCAAGGGCCGGGGCGATAAAACTGCTTGCCTGCCCGCCCTGCTAGGGGCCGGGGCAATAGACTGCTCGCTTGCCTGCCCTGCCAGGGGCAGCGACCAATAGACTCCAGACTCCGTGATAACGCACGGAGGAGCTAAGTTTTCCCCAAATTAACCGGACGTTGTGCACCCGGACAGGTGCGGACGTTTACACCATATAACTGCTCTGTCCCTTTATTTTTCTGTTTGCAGATTACTGTCCTTTACTGGCGCTAGGATTCAGACAGCAGAAGCAAGAGGAGACAGTTTCAGATATGAGACTCTGAAACGCATGACTAACCCAGCTTGAGCTAGCAGAGTGAAGTACATGCCTGGCATACGTAACGTTGCTTGGAAAATTTATTTACAAGAGAAGAGAGAAAAGAGGGGAGTAGAGGGCTATCTGGATTGCCTGTTGGAAATAAACCCACAGCCAGGATGCTCCATAAAATAATCTTTGATCCCATTCTTTAGACACAGTTGAGAAAACCTACAAAGCTCTTCCCTACCTACTCCAGTACCGGCGTTTCAAAGACGTTTGAAGGGATTGTGGGTTTTTTTTTTTTAATACACGCACGCACATGCACAGTAAGTCCCCCTTCTACAGTAACGCAAAAATATCTACGTTCAACAGTTAGCGTCACTTCAATCTGCTGATGAGGGAACTACCTCAGCACCATTAGTCATGTGGTAGAGATTTAGCCCCTGTGAATCTGCAACACAGGTGGTCTAATGGGTGGTTTGCTATCATATTTCCCAGATAAAACCTGTCCAGGGAAAATGTGCGAGAAGAGCACCAAGAACCATCACCATATTTAAATGTGGTTACAAACTAGGAGTTCTTATCTCAGTAAAGACCAAGCTTTTAGTAGAGACATCGATTTCAGGAAATATAACTTCCTACAGAGATGCGATGGACACATTTCAGAGTTGTTGGGAACACTGGGAGACATAGGAAGAGGGATATTTATCATCACACTGTTGCACAGAGCTGGGTTGTAGTCTAATTCCACAAGCACCCAAATAAAGCAAAAAAGTCGTGCTACACACTGGTGAGAATAAAGCTAATATCTGTTTCTTCTTTTCGTATGCTTTAATACACTTAGTTATGAAGTTTAAGTTCATTACACATGCAAAAAGCTTGTATATAATACAGTGAATTCCAAAAAACCAAGGACCAATATCAGAGTCTTCCACCTAATTGTTTGCATCCCCAAAATTGGAAAGGCATGCAAGACTAGCCATGTCAGAAGGTTTAGAGCTATGGTTACATTGCATCAAGATTGAGAAGTGATGAAAGAATAGCTGATACACCTTTATAGAGTTTTTTTTTTGTTTTTTTTTAAATTCTTGTTTTTCAGGAGATTGGCACAGAGATGTCAAGGATTTTTTATTTCACATATCAACAAGTGCTATGCTGTTGAGCAAGGGCAAGATTCTGAAGGGGAGAAATTTCAAAGGACAATTCCAAAAAAAAAAGTTTTATTAATTAGGTAAACTACAATAAAGAAGCTACAGATAAGGCCAGTACATTCCTGAACAGGCATTTTTATGACACCCTGCAAAACAAGGAAATGTGAATCCCAGTTTTATTTGAGCCTGGTTAAACACTATCCTTATCAGGATCATTGTTTTGTTATCTATTAATTTCCTCAACTGGATGAAGTCAGCAAGAAGACTGAAGCAAGCACAGGAAAAAACCCACACATTTTAATTTAGAAATTGGGTTTCAAGTTCTACTCCTAGATTTTATTTGGAGGATGACTTCCGTCACCTGTCTTGAATAAGATTAGAGACTAGTCAACATTGATGGAATGCACAGATTCAAGGCCATCCTCTGAATGATCTATTCCTGCTCGGATTGGTTTTCTAATTCTCAGCTGCACTGGGAAAGTGTCAGAAATGGGACAACCACAGGAAAAAATAAAAGATATAGTGTGGCTTGCAAGAACCCATTACACATGAATGACAGTAGTAGCTCAGAAACAGCAGCCCTTCAAACAAGATTTTCTTGGAAGCTAAAAGATTGTCTGCTATAAGAATTCTTTACAGATAGCTATATGTCACTGGATGCAAGAATATGCAGGCCAACAAACACAACCATAAGAAGGATAGG
Source organism: Mesoclemmys tuberculata (assembly GCA_007922155.1). Classification (NCBI taxonomy): domain Eukaryota; kingdom Metazoa; phylum Chordata; order Testudines; family Chelidae; genus Mesoclemmys; species Mesoclemmys tuberculata. The sequence goes on from ML675626.1 coordinate 22,131,380, forward strand.
GCAAAAAAAAGATTTCCTCTTGTAATGATTTGACAAGTAATTCTCTGGGTAAGAATTTCATACTTGCAGAAGGGAGAACGGAGGAGAAAATATCATTCAAATCAGTGGCAAGACCACCACTCTGCTTCTCCCCGCATCCTCGGTTATGCCAACAGGTGAAGCCCCAACGGCTCCAGGAGAAACAAGTCTGGCCAACAACGCAGAGGCTAAAGCTAAGCAGGATGAATAAAAAGCAGCAGAGTCAGAATAAGTGTCCAACCTTGTTATTTACACCCCAGTAGAATGCTCCCAGCATTCCATACAGGTTCACACAGTAGCTCTAAAGCCACATTCTAAAATGCAAACACTGGGAGCACATCCATCCATCCTGGTGCAGCGTGTGTCAATTCAGAGTCCGTCTCTACAACTACGAGACTGGACACAGTTTAGATTCATGGCCTCGGGCTTATCTTCAGTGTTAAAGAGCTTAATATGCTTTTCCCAAGACCTGTGTTGGAAATATTTTTTCCTTTATGTTGCAGAAGGAAAAGATGGAAAAGCTCAAAAACAGCAGGTAAGAGATTCATTGACAAGCCTGTTAAAATACTATGCCTGCATTGAGCAACTATCATGCTTTTGATATTCCAACCCCGCACTCCCCCTCATGCCCACCAGGAATTTTATCCACAGTGGTCTTACTTTCTACAGTCTCCAGTTATCCAGATGAAAGGTGATTACTTTAACCCTTCAAAATTATGGTGTTCAGGCTGTTCTCTACGTTTAGTTGGATTGAGTTCATTGAGTCAAGTTATTAGATTCACCACATGTGCTCTAAAATCCCTTAGACCTAGGTCAGTCTAGGAGTGCTCCACAGAGAATTCTCAGTTTTAGACACTGGAAAACAACTTCCCACAGCTGTGTATTACTCAGACTTCTGAATTAGTGATAATCCAAGAGATTGCAGAAGCAGGCAGCCTTATTACATTAACGAACTAGTCAAAAGGAATCACACAATATGAAACAGTAAAAGGAAACTTAAGAAATCTCTTTGGCCATGGTCCTGCAGTCTTTTTTTTTTTTTTAAACACCTCCTTTATCCAACTTGAAGCTTTCCGTTAAAGTACGAACAAAAATCAAACAAAAAGTAAGTTTAGTTCTCACTATCTATACTCTGCTTTCCACTGAGCTTGGGTAAAGAAGATACATGGGAACAACAGTCAAGTTGACCAGTGTAATAGAACTAAAGTGTCTTATTTTCAATTTCAGGGGAACAACAGCATTCTAACAACTGATTTTTGCGAAAACATTTCCATTCGTTATGAGTTTTATAATGTCTCTCCCCAAGCCCATTCCCACAGTATTACCAGACTTCAAATAAATGTCCTACACTTGAGGATAAATAGGACTGTTTATCAGATTTGTCTAAGTAAAACTGTGACCAGATATTCATAACCACTCTTAAGTCTAACACTTTGGTACTGTCCACACTACGCACTGGCACACATGCTGTGCTATTTGATTTGAATCGCACGCACATGCAACATTCATTTGCTCATATATCCACATGCTCTTTGAGAATGGGCAAAGAACCAAAGAATTTCTCCAGAGGTCTTGAAGTAATCATTGTAGTTCTCACCCTTAATCATCAGGATGCTAAAAGGACACAGCAGTAGGAGAGTCAAGGGAAAAATAGATGCCAACAGCAAATATTTAGTCATGTCCCCCCCCCACATTCCAGTCTGACATGCCCTAGACACTGTCACTCAGACCACAAACAGCCAGATCAAACCTGGCAGAGGAATGCCAACATCTTTTAAGCAACTGAACACAATGCTTTCTGAAGCAGTCACAAAACACACACCAGCCTTTGAATACAGAACAGGAAGCAGCTAGATACTGTGTAACAGGCTCTCCAAAATGCTGACTTTGCTACTTTCATTCATTCAATACCCTTCCCCCATGCAACTTTAACAATTACAGTTCAGCTTGACGCTTCCCAGAGAACAGGCAGAAATTGAAAACAGATTTCTCTGAAAGCACAGCTTGAGTTTCATGAATGCTATTACTCTCAACTTTCTCAGCATTTCCTGGTGGGAGCACTGGGGGAAGTGGGAGAAGAGCAGGACAATCATATCCCCACCCCTCCTCTAACTGAGCTAGTCTGCAAAAGCAATATACATCAAAATCCTCTTGCCATAGTCTTATCACCTCCCAGCCCCCCATGAATGTCCGTCTTTAAAGATGAAGGACTCTGAAATGGGGTCGGAGGAAAGGGGGAGGAATTCTGACAGTTCCTTATGAACTAAGTGCAAGCTAGTTCAATGCAAACAAAGGACAGGCCAGAAGTAATGCAGATTGGAACTGTGACAGACCTCAGTCAGTGGAAGCATCTGGTTCAACACACCAGCACTTTGCTCAGCCCAGATGCAAATATAGCCATTAAACATCAGCAAGTCACTTTTGTTGACCATGGCTCCCAATCTTCCAGGAGACCATACCAAAATTCCAGGTATTCCAGCTAATGCCCACTTTCACAAGGAACTAAGAGTAAGGAGAAGCTGCTAACACCATGACAAGGAGAGCACACACATGCAAACAAGTGGAAGGACAGTAGGAAAAGTCATTAAAGGGGGTGAAGGAAGGACTTGAAGCAACGGTAGTGTTTCACATGCGTGCACACACACGATTAGGAAGGACTGCTTTATACTTATTTCAACCAGGTAGTATATTTAAGCCATAATCCCTCTGCCCCACATCCATTAGATGTATTTTTAGTTTATAGATTGCTAAAATTATGGATTTTACAAGGAGGAGACAGCAGGGAATTAGGTAATTTGTTTAGAGGAGAGATTAATTTTGGTCCAAGTCAGTTTGTGATTATTGTTCATGAACTTAAAAGTGCAACTCCTTGTTCAGTTTTAGCATAACCACTTTTACCTTTGCTTCTTTCTTTAACACATATATGCTACAAGAAACTGCTTTGAACAAGCATCACATTGTACATTTAAGCCAATAACTGTACAGCTGAGCCTTTCCCATAAGGAAACTCTTGATTAGTCAAGAGAAATTGAAGTGCTTTCATTTGAATGTTGTAAGTTATACTTTGAAGTTTGAACAGCAACTTTGACTGGAAGGCTTGCTTGTTCAAGAGCCACGCAGCGTGCATCAACAGAAGCATTTTGTAGGCCAAAAAGTGTTCTCTGCACACAGCAGTGACAAACATCAACATTAGTCTATCCCATAAAAATGATTTAGACACTACCTGAATGAAACATTCATGCCACACTTCTAGACGACAAGAAGCGTCGTGAAGCTAAATTAGATGTGCACTCCTAGGGATGATTTGGTCATATAGGAAAAGTACTATTCTTCATGCCTCACCAAATCATGCAAAAAGACCTTACTGTAATGCATACGTGTATCCATTTGCTTTTATATTACTGTATCCCAATGCGTAAACAAACACAGAAATTGGTGCAAGAACCTTGACTGGGCTTCTTAACTTTTACATTACTGAACTCTAACCTGTACGTTTTTGGCAGCAAAAGTATCCTTGTAATCTTAAGCACACATTAGCAGAAGTTTCCTTATGAGTGTGTGGGGGAGGGTGGGTAGGTCACCAGACCCTGAAGCCTCTGGGTTCCAGCAGATAGAACAAGGCACACGGCCTGTGAAAAAGGAGACGTGGCATTTTCAAACTCCTTGCAACATGAGTTACTGTCCATTTTCAAAAAAATATCTGCTCGATCCAGCTCTTAAAGAAGCCAGAAGTGCACCTTTAGGAAACACACAAGCAACTTCTACCCTGCATTTTATGATGAAACTACACTAGAAACCTCTCCAAAGGACAAGGTACAACTCCCTCACCTCACACACAGTGACACTCACCCAGTAATGCACTAGTCTGTTCTGTTGCTATGATTAGAGGAAATGTTAAAATATAAATGAAAGTAAGTGACAGACAGTGGGAATCTCTTAGACTCATAGACTCATAGGTCAGAAGGGACCAATATGATCATCTAGTCTGACCTCCCGCACAAGGCAGGCCACAAAACCCTACCCATACACTCTTCTTCAGGGAGCACTACAGGGACTCCAATGAGCTAATGCAAAGTTATTATTTGCATCTCTGTAGTGTCTAGCAGCCCCCAGCAGAACCCGAGCGCTACTGTGTAAAACACAAAAGATGGTCCCTTTGACTGACAATATTCTGAACAAGCCTTACGGAGTTAAGAATTCTATTAACTTAAATTAATCATTACTGAATAAGGGTTAATACCTTTGGGGCACATTGTACGAAAATGCAACCGTATATGTGTTATTGTGGCATTGTATGTACCTTGCCGAGCAGGAAGGGAAATGTTAATGAACTTACTCCATTATAAGCCCTTTGACACCACCCCTGGAAGGTGCGCATACCTTAATTCAATCTAGATTCTCCAAGGACCAAAACAGTCAAAGAAAGTACTTTTGGATAACCAGCCTGGTTTTAAACAGGCTTATGGCCTTCTTCCTGATCCAGCAATTGCACAGGACCTCTGATCAAGGGAGGATCCCAATTCTTAGGCTAGGACTGGAAAGGGCTTGGCATACTGAGGTCTCATAAACTGAGTCCTTGTTCTGAGCTGAAGTTGGGATGAATCAGTAACAAGAAATCCCCTTAGATGAGGGGGGGGTGTTTTAAAGGACTGCTCCTGCTAGAACCATGTTAGGGTGAACTCTGGCAAGTGTATTAGCAAACATGTCACTTTTTGTTATTAAACATTTTCTCTGTAATGCTTTTTACCTTATGAAGCACAGGAAGTGCTGAATGGCACCTTCTCACTAACACCTGTTGACCATCTCTGAAGAGAAATCAAGCAGGTATCTTTGGGCAACCTGTCTGTGCTAGGAAGAACAGTGAAGGCAGGGTACGGTACAGCCCAGAAACAGAAGGGAGAGAGGCATGGGTCTGCTCCCCAAAAGGCAAAGGCTGGGAAGCTGGCAGCCCAAGAATGGGTGCCCTTGTTGTGCCACTGAGAGGGAACTACAGCTGCTCTTGCCCTGAACTTGGACAGTCCCCATCTGTCACACCACTGAAATGACTTCTCTTTTGGCACTATGTGAAGCACCTGTGCCTTGCCTACTCTGGAATGTATAAATTGAAGGCAGGAAGTCACCAGCCCTAAGATCATATGTGGCAGTAGTAAGGTCTGTCTAATAAGTTGACATTAAATACCAAGTGAGTGAAATCTGACTTAAGGGGAAGCAATTTTTATTCAAAACTGATTTTTGCTAACGTGTTGAACTCAGAGCTAAACAAACAACTGAATATTTAATAACCTCTCCATCTCTTCAGTTACGAACAGAGATCCCACAGTCCACATATAGGTCTTCCAAAAGGAGGGCTTCAAAAAGACAGGGAAGGCAAGACAAGAGTCCACATTCCTAATATTTCCAGTGTAGTTAAAAAGCCAACCCCAAGATCAGATGATTGGATATCCAAGTAGCCAAAACCCACATAAACCCAGGCACACCATGCCATGCTCCTTCCCATTTCAGATCACCTTTACTAGAAAAGTCAAGATTTTGATCTACTCCTCCCCACAGGGAAGGCACCAGGACTAGAAATTGCAACTTCCACCTAATACTAGAAGACCAACAGGAAGAAAAGTGGAACTAGCAGCTATCGAGAACTCATGCTCACATCTTTCATAGAAATTGGTCACAAACACAATCCTCCTCAGCAACTCTCAGCCATGATTAAGTGACAGAATGGCGATCTGAGGAAAGCGATTAAGTTTGTCTCCTGACACCATCACGTCCCTGACTTTCAAGTATCTATCTTCCTTCCCCGTTAGCAATAACCGTTTGTAATTTCCGATGCACTCCAGGAGAAGGACATATAGCACACTACTGAAACTTTCACCATAACACAGGCTTGCACAGATAACACTGGTGGCAGAAGACAGTAATTCTAGACCTTGCTCTTTGCACGTAGGTAAGGAAAAGGAAGCTGTGACTCTCAGCAAGAGTCACAAGGGATGGTAGGGGTACTTCTCTTCCCCAATTGTTTTGATTATCTGCCTACCTCACAAGCCCAGCCATTCACTAGACTTAAACCTCCATGCTTATAATGTTCAAAAGGAGATCTATGTCCCCCACCATTGGTAAGAAGGGTAAAGCAAGCAAGAAACAAATCCTTGTGCATAGCTCCATAACACACCATTCAAAGCTGTGGATTAATCAGGGCAAAGCCACCCAGATTCCAACCCTTAATCTCCAGTGTCATGTCTAATGGGATATATTCTTCTGGGTGAGAATTTTTCACTCTCAGAATGAGACAGAAAGTCTATTAAAAACCCACACAAGCTTCTGCTTGAAACTGTGCTGTTTTCTTGGCTCAAAACTAACATGTCAACAAGGGCTTTGCACACGACAAAGAGAAAATGCCCATCCAAAGAAAGGGAAAGCAGCAAAACAGGAACAGATTTAAAGAGCAAAAATCAGTTCCGCTTGCCATCCACTCATCCTCTGACACCAGAAGTCAGTTTCCGCAGCTAGATTCAAAAGTCCTTTGGCAACTTAAGAATTGTGTTTGAGCTGCATCTCAAGTCTTCAGTTTTTGCACTGGGAAAGAGGGATAGAAATAAGGCCACCTCCAAACATGGGACTATTTATATACAGCCATACACAGATCTGAAAACTGACAGGTTTTACAGAAATAAGCAAAAAACACTGCCTCCCCAATCTTAAAAAAACCACATGCAACAACAAGCATGATTCCTTCTAGTTATACAAAGGACAGTTATAAGTGCACCATGTTCAATTCATCAGGCCAAGTGAAAAACGTTTCAAGAACTCAGAGCATTTTGGAGCATGCAAATAATGAAGACCAACAAGAACACTATCTTCCAATACTTGACAGCTCTCTGCCTAAGGACTACACCTACACTACAGCCACAACTACCTATTCCAACTCCAGCAAGGAAACAGAACCGGTAAAACAAATGCAAGCTTCTTAGTGAAGAAATATGACCAGAGGATTTATAAATAAGGCATCAGTTTCCTGTAGGGTTTTTTTTAATTCTTAAACTTGACCTCAACCAAAAGATAGATACAAGGCTGTAATGCCTGACCAATCATACTCTGGGAGACGGCCTCTCCAGCAGGAAAAAGGGTTTCAATTTACAAGCAACAGTGCCAATATGCCAATGACTGGACATCAGCAGATTAGATTTCTAATGCTTTTAATTTACATTTTTATTCTAGCTAAGACGTAGCATAATACTTTCTAACAAACATATGCAAAGTCTCCCTAAAACCAGAGCTAAACAGCACAGGTAAGACAATGTGCATTCTCCAGACTAAAGTTAACATTAATCCCACACTCTGCCTTGATGAGATGGTCAAGGATTAGACCTTCCTCTAGCTGAGTAGCTACTTGCCTACACCATTATTGGTTAAAAGGATGCTCTCTCAGCAATTGTTGGTCTAATTAGCTTACTCTAATCTATAGGCTTTACAGCCACAGACAGTTCTCAGAGGACTACCCGAAAATGCAGCAGTGCAGCGTGGATCAGTGAGCAAGCGAATCTGCAGACAGAAAGCTGGCAAGAGTTCACTCTCTCGTGTTTGTATACCAGATGTTGCTACAGAACTAAAATGCACAGCCCACACAAATGTCAACTTGCAGGGTTTGCTAAAGACACTTTAAAAAAAAAACTGTTTGCATTTTGGAGTATATGTTATGGTGCTACATCACACCACTATCTCCCAATGAACAAAGAGCTCAGGCCACAATACTCATCTCAACAGAGGCATAATAGCTACTCATTATTAGACCATGGGAAACCAGGGGAGGCACCAATTTTTTAGACCTAACTGCTACTTTAGCTTCATTGGAGAGCAACAATGAACTCCTGCAACCCAGCCTCTGACACTATCTCAGAAATAGGAAAAAAAATAATGCTACATCAGGCTAGTAGAACTGAGCTGGGAAACAGGCCAACTATCCTTGACAGAAACTTCAAGACTAACCCTGCTAAGGGGCAAATTACCCTCTGACTTTGAGCCAACTGGTAAGTGGGCAAGAACACATTATCCAGTGCCACTAATGCACATGCTTTTGGATTTACAGAAATGCTCAAATTTCAGGATTGGAGTGAGATGCCAATACAGTAGAGGAAGTTCTACAACAGTGTATCCAATCCAAATTCTTTGGCAGTTTAGTCTGCACGCCATTTCTCCATCCAAGAAACACTTCCAAACAAAAAAAAAAAAAGGGACACTGTTACATGTAGGGCTAGGATCTTGTAAAGTTCTAGAGAGAATCTGTCTTGCTGAACTTCCCCTGAAATCAACACAAAAGCCAAGCATTAGACTGAAGTCTGCAAACCAAAGTGAAGTATCAATGGAATTTAACATAACACCAACCTAGGCCTTTATCTCCAGAATTCTGGTAGAGCAAGCTGATCGTTATCCTCCGGCGCAGAGTTGGGAGAGGGTATTAAAACAGAAGAAGAGCACTGAAGGCGGTGTCCCCAAGGGAATAGTGTGTGACAACACTGTAGGCACTGCCCCCCAAGACTGGGTCTACACTAGCCTAATTCTCATCAGTGCTATTATCACAACTCCATCAATGGCAATGATGGAAAGAATGGCATAAACTAGCTACCCATGGTTTACTCACCAAATCATCTCCCCTTGTTCAGAGTAGGTGTCGGTGACATGATGATTAAGATGCCAGAGGCTGCCTGTACCTTGTCTATTCTAGCCCGCTTCCATGGAGCTACAGAAGTAGTAGTAATGGTGGAATTTAAGAAAAACAGTGTAGACAAAGCCTATGACACACTAGTTAGATGCACTGATTTTACATCTCTAGAGCACTTTGTTCTAGTCTAGTCACAAGTGAAATGGGTCTAATGTACAAAATAAAGACTCCAGTGGACTTTGAACATCTCAGAATCACTGCAAAATGGCAATCCGCTTTCTGCAAGAGCCAAATTGAGGTAAGAAGTAATGCACAGCAGCAGAGCTGTGGGAAAGCTTGCATAGCCCTTATTGGTTTATAAATAGGCTTGGCAGAATTCAGTTTATTTTTTTATAATTGACAAATAATACCTATGTTTATTTGTAAGCATATTTTTATCAGTGTAAATGTTCATAGCTGTTGGAAATATTATGGAATGGTCAGACAATGATTATTTAACGCCAGGAGACATTGAGATTCAAAACGTTAGTTTTAACCGTTAAAATACACAAACTGTCAAAATCTCATATCAAAATATAGAAAGTAAATATCCTGAAAAACAAATTCTAGTTAGTTATGAAGCAACATTTTTCTTAATTTGCCTGTTTATAAATTTCATTCAATAGAAATATGTCAGTTTGTGTGTGCCTGGTGAAATGCGTGTTTGCCAACATTACCAATAAAAATTGAATCCTTCCAAGTCTATTTATAAAACACCACATAACCGAGTGCTTACAAGTGTTAGTGTATTTTATAACAACTGTTCTTAACAGCTACTATTGGAATTTCCCTTTTGATGGTATTAGGATCAAGCAGCAATCACTCCTAAGACACATTAGTAACAGCTCTGCTATGTTAAAAAGCCTTTTAGGACTACAGATCATCTTTCCAGCAGGAAAGATATTCCTGACAGAGGATCCTGGACAACTCTACTCTCAGCACCATAACTAATTGATTGCTGTGCCACCCAAGTGACCTGGCAAAATCAAGGAAGAGCTTTTACATTCCTACATTGCTTTAATCAAGGACAATAGCGCAAGCTCCAGAGAATCTTTACTGATCTGGTGGACTGGATCCAAGGGTAGTTTGACAGTATTGGTGGGATCCTCTCCTGGAGATTTATTTGTTAGACAGTAAAAGTCATAGGAACTAGAGATAGCTTTGCGCTATGAGAAGGAACTGAGGCTCAGTTCCATTTCCACCTTCACTCCAGCTTATGACTCACTATCAAATAAACTTTAATAGAACACTGCAATATGACTCAGGAGGATACAGCTGAAACAACTGTTTATAACTCAAGATATAACTGTTATATCCCACTGATCCATGCAACAGGAAGGTGACGTGAACAGGTCTATCTGATAAGATACTCTAGGCTCAGAGTAATTTCAGTAGACGGAGCCCTCAAAGAAACACATGGAAACCAGGAACATGAAAACAGCCCCTCTATCTCCAGAAAGCAGGAAAAACCTCTCCCCTAATATATCTTTTCTTTTCTCTCTCACTCACACACTCACCCCCAGCTGAGTCAGACAGACTCTGGCATGCTGTTGCCATAAAGATCCCTGACACTCGAACAGACAAGAGGATGTAGTCCCAGTTACTAGAGCACAATGGTCACAGCTGTCTCCAGGCAAACAAGCATAGAGTAGTCCCTCCTCTGAGACAAGACAGCACTGTCTTATTACATATAGAATGGAGCCATCAATTACAAGCATCACATGTGCATACATAAGGGTCCCAAAAGACACAGGAAGGATTCAGACTTCAAGCTTTACACACGTTTCGGACAACATCCAATAGCTGCTATTTTAGTGTAATGAGTAAGCTTCCACTGTGCTAATATTAGATCTTGCCAATTCACCTGGAAAAAAAATGCTCCACACTAACAAAACAGAGGCTATATTAATATTATGGTACTATGTTTGATCTATGTCACCATTCTGTGCATTGTTACAGTGGCCATTAAAGCCCATGCTTTTCCTGAACCCCTGTTTCATCCAAATATGAACACAGAACAGCTTTCAAGATCACCATCTTTATTAGTCTGTTTTAAGGGGAATTGCAAAAATCCTCTTATCTTCAATTAAGAAAGTTCTTTTCCTCAGCTCCCCAGAGGGCCAATCAAGAAACAGGTTGCCATTCCCTTAAGAAAGCAATTCCAAATCTGATTTATTTGGAAGCCCTGTTGGCAAGTGTGCACAGATGCATGAGCTCATGACAAGGGTCGAACTACCCAATGGCTTGATAATTCTCAGGAGATTTATAAAAGCATATTCTCCCATCCCTTCTTACTGAAGATAGGGGAATGAAAGGATAGAGTGCATCTATTAAGTGTCCAGCGTTACTGTCACTTCCAGTTAGCTCAGCAGAGTGCAATCAAGGACACTGATAGAACTACAAGCTGTCACACTGCATGCTTACACTTTATAGGAAGTTATTTTTTCCTAAGGTATTGAAAACCAGCAGGGGGGTGAAGGGGGAAGACACACCATCACCATATGCTCAGAGAAAAAAAATGCTATTTGCAAATTCCAAGAACCATTTAAAACAAAAGTGCCTATATTTTAAGTACTTAAAGTGCTTGAATAATGACAAGTCAAGTTACTGGTTTTGTATCTAGCAGGAAAAGAGATACTATGTCAGTAACTGTAAATGGAGCAAGAGGATATTCAAGTTCATACTCTAAATTATTGACAAACCAAGCATTCAAACCAGGCCTTCAGAACAACTGAGAAAGGAAGGGAGTGATAGCAATGTTACTTTGACCACCAGATTAAATTTTCTAGTTCTATGCATTTTATTATGATCTGCGTGCACCCACACACAAATCCTTGACAGGCCTTTCCATTTCCAGAATCAGAGCGTCTTCATTACACAGTCAGCAACAGGAACACTACGACTATCTTTATATTTGTTGATGGGGCTGTAGAGCATATTTGCTATACATGAACAGCACTGATGTAGGCATGGTTCACACCCTCACACCCCCACCCTGATTTCTGGTTTGACTAGAGTTAAAAAAGCCACATAGCAGTGGAAAGAACAAGTCCTTACCTATCACGCTCTCTCTCTTTGGAACCATACAAGTCAGGAACAACAAGAGATTTTCTAACCTCAAGAGACTTCACTGTGACACTCAGTCTCAACAGCACTACTGTGAGAGAGTATTTTATAATATACTCAAACACATTGTGCTTGGAAATGGCTTAAAATATAAGTACTATTAAAAGAAACACAAGCATATAAGATATATATTCAGTGACTGATTAGTGTTTCTCCTTCATAATCTAAGAAGAGTTTTCCATCTTACACTTTTGTTTCTCATCTTCAAACATCTCACACTCTTGTTTCAATACTGGAAGCAACTACCTCGATCCACAGATGTGAGCTAAACCACTGGACACGTGTAATTTTTTTTTTTTAAAAATAAATCTACATCTTGATTTCTTCCCAAACCAAGGAAACTCAGAGGAATTAAGTGAAAGCCCAGATGTCAAAGCTCAATTAAAAAGACAATTGTGCTCCCTGATTCATAGACATTTCTGTAGCCACCTATTCCCTTAAAAATAATAAAAAGACTTAAGCATAGTCTTTGCTACAGTCAATTCTGCGATCGGATGCTACTTAAATCAAAAACAATGCTAGCTAAAATAGCATCTGTCCCTATGGTAGGTAAGCACTGCTTAGATGCTTTCCCATTTCTGCAGAACGGTGTTGCTGTGCCCTATATAACTAAGTATACTCAATGAAGCAAAATGGTGTTTTCAAAGCCAAAGACCGTGGCACAATGAGGCAGTGAATCACTGCAGCTCCATTCCAAGATGGCAGCAGAGAACACAGATGTTAGAATACAGCGATCCACTCCACCATCATTTAATTAGACAGCAAGTCACCCCAGTACAGGTTAAGCAGTGCAAAGGACATAAATATTCTGCCAGTGGCTCCTCACTGCTTGGTCCTACATAGCCACAAGGCACTAAGTCATCTGTTTTCTCCCAAGCATTTTATATGGTTTTGGAGAGAGAGACTGAGTCCCAGCAAAGGAAGGGTGCTGAGCTAGCCGAACCCTTGTTCCAATCCTATGGAGGACAGGATATTTGTACAAAGTGGACACACAACTATTACCAGAGCCCACTACTTATCACTAGAGCCCTGCAAATCCGTGGATATCCGCAAACCATTTTTGTAGATTGGATACAAATGCTGTATCCACACAGGGCTCTCCTAATTCAGCCACAGGACAGGAGGCAGCACCTGTGCCTCACCTGGGCAGCATTAACCTTCCAGCCCCAAAGAGCCATCTCCCCATCCCCGTTGGGCAGCTGGGCCCAAGGCACTGGCGTCTCACACTCCCCAATGAAGAAGAGCTTCAACAGCTCTCAGAAGGGCTCTGGGTTTGTGCTCCTTGCTCTGGAGGTTACATAATTTCCTGCCTCTCTCTTGCTAGGATGGGGGAAGTCGGAAGAGCTACACTGTGGGCTATAGAGAGAGACAGACACCTGCCCTGGGCTGTTCTACCCCAGGGGGGGAGGGCAGGACACCCACTCCATGACAAGCGGCTAATTTACCCCCAGGGGGTGGGGGGGCAGGACAGACACCACCTCGCCCCCAGGGGGAATCCACCCCACAGGATGGGGACGGGGGCGGCCGGGAGAGAACAGATCTGCCCCCACAGGGTGGGGGGCGGGAAGAGGGGGGGAGGAGAACAGATCTGCCCCCACAGGGTGG
>ML675626.1:22145220-22259513 GCA_007922155.1 Mesoclemmys tuberculata
GGGGGGGAGGAGAACAGATCTGCCCCCACAGGGTGGGGGGCGGGAAGAGGGGGGGAGGAGAACAGATCTGCCCCCACAGGGTGGGGGGCGGGAAGGAGGGGGGGGGGAACCGGTCTGCCCCCACAGGGTGGGGGGCGGGGCAGGACAGACTCCCTCACGCGCCCAGGGGGCGGTGCCTGAGGAGACCCCCCACCCCCACACACACCCCGGCCCCGGCCCCTCACCTGCTGGTACTCGGCGTCCTCCGGGCGGAAGTCGGCGCTGGCGGCCTCCCAGCGCAGGCTGAAGTGCGGCAGGCGGTGCAGGAGGGTCACCCACCAGGGCGGCGAGTAGCTCACCCCCGCCATGCCCGGCCCGGCCCGGCCCCGCCGCCCGCTCCCGCCGACACCTGAGCCGGGGCCCCCGCCTCACCCGCAGCCGCCGCCCGCCGCCATGGAAGGGAGGTGGGGATCCGCCGCCGGCCCCGCGCGCTCGCTGGCTGCCCCGCGTCAGGCGGCCGGGCTCCCGGGCGGCGCCTCCCCCCGCATGGCGCGGCCGGCTCGCCTCGGCCCAGGTGAGCGGCGCCTCCTCCCGCGGCCGCGCGCTCTCTCGCTCGCTCTTTGTTCGCGGACTGGGACGCCCCTCCCCCGCCTCCCGGCTGGCCCCGCCCCCCGCCGCCGATTGGTGCCGCCCGCCGCCGGCCACGCCCCCTGGGCGCCCTCCCTGAGTCGAGCGTGCGGGGTCTCAGCCCGGGGGTGGGCGGACGCCTGTGTCACGTGCCGCCAGGGCGCTCCACCGCCACGGTCTCAGCGTTGCATCATGGCTGGCACTGCACGGCCGCCCACCCCTCGCTGCACGCCCAGCCCCTGCGCGGCCACCACGCACCGCCGCGCCACTGCACCGTCACCGCACTGCGCGGCCACCACGCACCGCCGCGCCACTGCACCGTCACCGCACTGCACGGCCACCCACCCCTCACTGCACCATCACCACACTGCGCGGCCACCCACCCCTCGTACACCGCCAGCCCCTGCCATTAGACCGCCACGCCATTGCACCATCACCATACTGCATGGCCACCACGTGCCATCATGCCACTGCACCATCACACCGCTGCACGGCCACCACGTGCCACCACGCATCTGCATGACCACCACATGCCCTCACACCAGGCACTGTCATGGTACTGCACCACCACACATGCCAAACCCTGCAATCATGCACCACCAACACAAGCTGAGACAGCACACACCATCAAGATACTTTTACACCACCACAATATCACAGCATACGTCCCCACCACTCCCAATGCACCATCATGGCACGGCACTGCCACCACAAATTGCCACCTACCATGAAAGCATGCAGCATACACCCTCAGAGCTCAGCATTGATGCAACACACCATGCCAACCCCTGCAATTTTGCACTGCCCCCACCCATTGCCACACCAGGCACCACCACAGTATGCACTACACACTCCTGGCACTGCTCCATATACACACACCATGCCATCCCCTGAAGATATGCACCACTACCACACACAGCGCCAGCCCATACTGTTATGAAACACTGCTAGACACCATCTTGTCCCTGAACCATTTTATGCCAAACATCATCATGACATGCCATCGCACTCACTGTTACTCCATATTACTCGGCAGGCATGAACGCGTGACCACCACCAGCCTTCAGTATGCCTTTCCACATCACCATGCCACCACCATTACATACATGCAACTTCGCAGCACGTAATTACGCTGCCGCACAAGGCCGTGTGACATCACTTAATAATGTAATGCTGACATGTCTTTGACCTTGTCTTCTGTAACATAAATACATAGCCATATATACTGGGGGGGAAACAACACAAACCCCCCTAAAATGCTACCTAAACAAGTTACTACAGTGCACAACTTTCTCCCCTAGGGAAAAGGATGAGAGATCAAACAACGTGTGACAGATGTATTGTTACGTTGTTTAATGCCCTACAGGAAGGCACTCGGATATTACGGTGATGAGAACACTATGGACCTACGTAGAACAACACGTGTTGCTATGAATCAGCACAGGACATCAGCACACATTATAGAGAGCAGTGATATCACTGCAACATTAAGAAATCTTCAGTTCTGGGATTATCACGTACATTCCACGCCCGTTTCTGAATTTTACTTACTCCCTTAACCCCTCACCTACAAAAAAAATATTTGTTTAAAAAAATCAGTTCCTAAACTCTTTGCATTGTCTACATTACAAAATGTAATGCCAGATTTTGAGAGGTATTTAGGCACCTAAAAGTACCTATTTTGCAACTTTAAAGATCCCACTAGATGCCTATCTGCATCTTTAGGCACCTAAATATATTTAAACCCTGGCCAGCATGATATCAGTTAATTTGGTTCTTCACAATCATGTTTGTACACAATAACCTTTTGTACTATAGAAAAGAACAACATTTTTTTAAAAGAGGAAGGGCAGAGGGACAGTACAATTTCCAGAATGCCTGTGTGCAATAATCCTAGAAAGACAGGAAAGAACAAAGAAAGCAAAAAAAAAAAAACGTTAACACCTTCATTTTAGATTGGAGATCACATCCAAATATATCTTTTGGCTAGCAGGTAAATTTGGCTAGCTATAATGTAGACAAGCCATTTCTATGAGTTCTCTTCATCTCTTCCCACATCTTTGTCCTCTACTCCCAACATTCCCATTCTCTTCCCCCAAAAATCAAACCTGCAGCGTGCCGCCTACGCCTAAATCAATCTCCTTTTACTTCCAGCTGGAGCTGAGCTTGCAGTATTGAGTGAAACTAAGTGACGCCTAGTCAGTTTTGTACTTAGTGCTAGGAGAGTTGGTCTTAAAACTCAACAGGAGCTAGACTTGAACTAGATGTCCTGATTTAATAGGGACAGGCCCGATATTTGGGCCTTTATCTTATATAGACAACAATTACCCACACCTTCTGTTCCAATTTTTCACACTTGCTGTCTGGTGACCCTAAGTTGAACTGGCTGCGCTGGTCATGTTCTAGCAGAAGAAGCAACACCAAAGTGCTCCGTCCTCTCACCCTTCTTGGGCAAGAAACAAAAATACAAACTAAACGAGCGTGTTGATTTCTCATCTGCAGTGTTGGAATCGATGGAATTTTTGCCAAAATAATCAATTTGAATGTAGGTTAAAATTAATGCTAAACTCTGACAATTTCTCTAAACAGACTATTTGTATGGCAACTTTGTATGAAATTACAGATCCTCCGTCTTTCTCCATTCACTAGTTCATAGGAAAACAATATTAGAATAATGATATGGTCCTCAGAAGAGAAGGTAGTAGTGAGATAGCTTTGGGACTGGTATCACGCCGAGTATCAGAATCAGTGTTGTTCAATATATTTATTAATGATTTCAAGGGGACAGTAGATAAACTGTTGATGAAATTTATTGACAATATAGAACAATTTCGTTTAGAAAAAACTAAGGAGACTCATGAGTAACTTCAGATGGATCTAAGTAAATTCAAGAACTGAACAGCACTATAAAAGATTATTTTGAATTTCCATAACGATAAGATAATTAATATTGAGCCAAATAATCTAAACTTGTGTGTGCTGAGGGGTTCTGAATTTGGAGGAACCTCTGAGGCAACAGAACCAGGAATGTGTGAGAAATTCAAAAGTAAAGATTGGATAATTGTCATCTTTAATAACAAGTTAGCTAAGCTTAATGGTAACAATATCTCATGCTTTAGGGCACACATTAATTGCTTGCGAGGATCAGTAAAGCATATCCCTCTCCCTCAAATACATATGTTGTATAGCATTTCACATTCATGTAGGTATATCATCTATAGGGGGGAACGACCTCCTCTGAAGCACCAAAACATTGTGTCTTAGTTCATGATGGAAGCAAAATAGTGACCTTGATCGGGCAATGCTTTGATCCAGTATGGCAAATATATTTAATATTTATACTTTTACACATTTAATAAAGAGCTTTTTGGTGGGCAGCAAGTAAAGTACATCAGACGTAATACAGACATATACATAAATAAAGTCAACAATTGTCATTGTTTATCCCAAATTGAACAAGAAGTCAACAGCGTACATTTCATGAATGGGATATAGAAATGCATCAATATGGAACTATGAAGACAAGCGCTCGAAGGGTATAATACGGACCCCATTAAAGTCAGAGGGAGTTTTGATGGTGACTTTAGTGAGGGTCAGGATTACACACCAAGTATTAGGCAAGTGTAAGTCCCTAACCTACTTGTTTATTAAAGGTATTTTTATATGCCCCCCACCCCCCCCATTACTGTAGTATCTGAGCACCTCACAATCTTTAATGTATTTCTCCTCACAACACCAGTGGAAGGGAAAGAGGTACCTTCATCCCCATTTTGCAGATGGGGAATTGAGACACAGAAATGCCCATAGAAAGTCTGTAGTAGTGAATGGACTTGAACCTGGGTCACTTACGTCCCCTTGTTCATCGTTTCAAATCCTTCATTGATATGGTGGGGGTGTGGGGTGTTTCCAGTCAGTCCTTCAACAACCCATTCATACTATTCCAGTCAGTTATGTGGCAAAAACAGCTTATGTCTTCTGCGTTGCCCCAAGAGCATCTTTTTAACCCTTTAGCACTAACTGGGTAAGTCACTGCCATGCATATAATTCATAAAAATATTACAGAAGATCCCCTGGATCACATCTTTTCTCCCTTTGAGACAGAACCAAGCGGAGTCACTTTAACCAGTGACCTAGGGAAGTTCAAACTCACCATTGTTATAATTAAATGCACAAACCAATTTCCCATCCACATGGTAGATGTCCTACTAGGAACTCTTACAGCTGAGTTTTCATAACACAGGACAGAGCAGTCTCACACTCTGACTTTGGTCTTTTCTGTTAGGTGACACTAGCAGTGTGCATATAATGTGCTCTAGATCAAAAGGAATGATTGTGAGGCAGTTCTATGGCCTGTGTCATGCAGGAAGTCAAACTAGATGATCACAATGATTCCTTCTAGCCTTGGACTCTATTAATCCAATCAGACAAACTTCTGGAATTCTTTAGGTCCCAATCCAAATCAAACAGCAACAATGAAATCATAATTTCACTGGCCTTATTACAAATATTTTATTGTTTTCTATGGAGATTAAAACTTGTAAAAATGTTTGCTGTTTTTCATTATAAAGGAATGTTCCATATGTCAGTGAATTCTTGCTGTAGAACGGCACGTTAGCTATTATTAATGCAGGAGTTCTCAAACTTTTCTACAGTGCAAACCAAATTTTAATACAGAGATTATCTCATGGACCATCTGCCTCCCCTCTGTAATCACGCGAACCATGCATTCTCAGTTGTGACTGTGGAATATCCTTGTGGCAAGAAAGAGTGAAAGTAACATGTTTTAAATGTAATTTATTGCAATTTAGCATCTGGAACTAAACTAGCATGTGACCAGCTAGTTTTTCATGAGCCACCAGTAAGCATTCCAGAGACCAGAGTTTGAGAATCACCAGTCTATTTAAATGATTTTAGAATTAAAAGCCACTGTGACACTAATCAAGCTACAAAATCTCTAAATATCTGAGTTTCTCTATTTGAAAATGAGGATCATACCTACAACTTCATCCTCTAAATGCTAGCATATGTGTATGGACCATGAGTACCTTTATTTTCAGAGATTTTATCACGTTATCCAAAAGAATTCTGGGATTGTACAGTGTCCACACCAACATGGTTTATAGATAAGGAAAGCAAAAGACTGAAATGGGCTTTTTGAAAAACTAGGATAAAATGTTTCTATAAATGTTTTGAAATATATAGTTGATTTCAATAGCTTTTTACTGAAGAGGGGCTTTCTGTATGGACAAAAACAGGCATCCTTGTGGCCAAGTGTTTTGCTTAATTTGTTTTGTTTTGTTTAAGTGCCATCA
The DNA here is from genome assembly GCA_007922155.1 of Mesoclemmys tuberculata. Classification (NCBI taxonomy): domain Eukaryota; kingdom Metazoa; phylum Chordata; order Testudines; family Chelidae; genus Mesoclemmys; species Mesoclemmys tuberculata. The sequence goes on from ML675626.1 coordinate 22,151,139, forward strand.
AAGAGGAGGCAGACATTATTTTCGATTCACATGATCTAAGATTTTTCACCTTCAGTTCAACAAGCTGCAACTGACAATCTCAGGACAAGGAGCTGGCAGAACTCCCTGTGAGAACTGAAAATATCCTCAGACAGGTGAGGTGTTTATGTCTCCTAATTATAGGCTGAAATGCTCTTGGTTGGAATCTGTCTTACAGATGTTCATGCTGCAACAGGCCCATGGACAGAAAAAAATCCCTTCTGCATCCACTGACCTCTCAGTACCTCTCTCAGCAATAAATACAGCATGGAGCAGAGGCATCTGCAGTGAGCTCTCAAAACAACATTGAGACCTGGTTTGACAGCGCTGATGTAAATCATTCCAAAATGTTTCAGCCTGTTTGAATTACAACAAGCTGAATACAATTAAGTAAGAGTATAAATGACGGAATAGTAACAGCATCAGCTTGGGGCACCTCGCACGATCAAAGTGGTATATAACCTGGTGCTCTTGGAGGCTGAAGAATGGTAATGAATGTGCTTCACCTGCATTTGTTTGCTACAGAGGAGAACTGGGCATAAAGATATTGGAATGAAGGCTGGGTTGAAGGGAACAAAGAAGTATCAATGCTTTGAAGCAGCCTCACAAAATAAACAACACATGTAAGGTAAAATATAATGCAGAGAAAAAGATGCAGTCTGTAATGTAGGAAGTAGAGATCAAGTATAGTATTTAATAGTATGCATATTTTCTATTCTAGGGGAGCTATGGTATATCCTGCCATTGAAGGGAGAAGGGACTGATCTGTGAGATATTTTGCATCTCTGACATGAGCCTATTTAGGTAATTCTTGCTTACATTCCGGCTATCAAGCTCGCACTGATTAGATTTTAGTAATCTCTTCCCCTCCCCATCACCACCAAAACAAATGAAAAAAATAACCACTGCTAGGTTATATTTAGGAATAGAAGATGCAAGTAATTTATCTTTACATAAAAAAAAATGTTCCATCTGTCTATACTGACAGTGGCAAAGTCACTGCTGTCAGATCGACCTATCTGGATCGATTGAGTGGTCAGTGAATACTCACTCAGTCGATCCAGAAGCCGACACAGTAAAACCATCCTCTCTAGTGGTATAGTGCGCCATCGATGGGAATGAGGTTCCTGTCAGCACAGTGCAGTGAAGACACCACACAGAAGGGAAAAAGAGCAGTCGACAGGAGATACGCAAGCTACTCTGTGTAGCTTGTGTAACTCCCATTGACTGCCGCCGAATCGCAAGGTAAGTGTAGACCAGGGCTTAAATGTCATTTTATTAGATGGCAATCCCGCTGAAAAAATGGTCCTTAAGAGCTTTAGTTACTTAAAATTTGCTAATGTGCAGTACCAAAGTGTTTTGCAATTCGTTATCTTTGTTAAAGATTCACCAGACACAGTCAATCAATCAGTCAGTCAGTCAATCAAAGGAATGGATCGCCAAAACGAAATATATTGAAGAGATAGTGAGATTAAGGCCAATTTAAACCTTCAAAACAAGACACGCAACTGGGTGGCCACTACAGGCCATGCTATAGCTCTGAAAAAAACAGCTAGACCTACTAAGTGTAAAGGCACTTACCCTTCACAGGACTTTCTGACAGTCAGTCAGTCAAACCATACATACATTTTCCTTTACTTATGCAATTTAATTCTTGCTGGTTGTGCGACAGAAGCATATTGTGCAACAGGTAGGCCCTTACCCCTGGATGTTATGTTTTGAATTTGGATAATTCAGACTATGCTATGAAGCTCACACTAGCTTGCTGTCCATCAGATCTTGCATGTGGTAGTAAAGATTTCAACCAACATACAGATACTTTAAAATGCAGGTTTGCACTGTGACTAATGCTAGGAGGTCAATCTGTGATCCTCTTGAGGTTAGGGGCTAAACTTAAGGACATCAGCGAGAGGTCAGTCTGACATATGTGTCTCAGCAGCATTGCTGCAATCCTCCTCCATTCATCTTGGGAAATGCTACGCTGCCACCTTCTAGTTATGTAAAACCCGAACTGAGTGTGCCCTTGCCCCTCCACAAGCTATACGCCCTACAGGACCTTCTTGCCTGCTGAGTTAGATTGTGCTCCTGGGCTCAAGGCCAGAAAATTGTAGAATTCCACTCACTGACCTTCCTCTGCATTTTTCTGTTGAGAAAAAAAACCCACCAACAACCACTACCCAGAGGCTGGCCCCCAAACCCCACAGATCGCCTTGTGCCTCCATATTAGCTCTGGATCCTCCATCCTTCCTCTCTCCAGTGAAGCCACACTGCCAGGGCTCTCCCCAGCTAGTGGCTATCCCTCTGTCCATCCTCCCTTGTGGCGAGCTCCCCAGCATGGAGGAGGATGGGCTGAAGCAAGTAATACATGGCTACCTACAGGGCTTTCTTCTCTTAACTGCAGTTACCATGATCTTCTTGCTTCCTAGCACTAGATAATTTTCCCTCTCCATACAGTGCCATCTAGACTTTCCGTTTTCCATGGGATTCTCCACCAAGTGTCTTTTTTCAGCAAAAAACAGAGAGAGGGCATGCACAGCCCAATCCAGTCTCCCTTACCTCCCAACACAGCATAAACATCCAGGGACGATGCAGATGAAGACAGATTAACCACAAATCTCTGAAACCCCTGGGATTAGTCCTGCTTGCTTTTTAGCAGATTGCAAGCCCTACTGCTAAGTGTATTGTTCTGTGCATTTCCACTATTGCCTGGTCTTAAAGCAAAGAGCTCCATGGTTTTGGTCAATCCAGGCCCAGTTTAATCTGATCCACCCCTAATAGAAAAGGAGACTACTGAGAGGTCAGTCCACTTCTGTCAGCATCAAGAAGCTAGGTAGGCTGTACACTTTATCTTTTTCTGCCTCCAATAAGCACTTCATGCAGCTGGCATGAAGTTTCTTGAATCTTACACTTGAATTTCACGTCACAACACCAAGAGACACAGAGGAAACTTCTTGTTGACTGCATCAAGCAAGAAAATCTGAGGCAGTGGGGGTTTTGGGTGTAGCATTACATTTTCAGGGTTCTTCTTTCTAACAGAAGGATAGGAACAAATATGTGACATGAATCCATCATCTTCATCAATTCCACTTGTGCTTTGGAGAGAGTCAAAGAATGCCATTCACCCTTAAGTCCCTTCCTCTACCTACCTGCTTAGGAGAAGACATTAGGCATAGAGTTAACACAAACTCAACCCCACTCACATCTTCACTTTTCCACCACTCCACCTCTTCATTTGTTTTGTGGAACATAAAAGGAGGGACTAGACACAAGTGGTACAGGAAGACAACCTGGCGCAAAGGGTGGAACAATGATCCAATTGAAAAAATAGTGATCACATCTTTAATGCAGTATGAGTCAGGGCAATAAAACAGAGGCAGTTACTGATGCAATTATCCATGAACAATTAATTTACAAACGAACTTTATTTATAAAGTCCAATAATTAGAGAATGATTTATAGAAATTGATTTTAAATCCAAAAGATCCCAGTATAAATTATGTACAACATTTGCACATTTCTAAATGAAATATTTAAAAGATAATAAAATATATTGGCTCTTCCTAGTGTTCTAAGGTCAATACATTTACATTTCATCTATATTAAAAACTGCTTTGAGTCTGGATGTTCTCTTTTTAATTCTATGCAGAAGACAACAAACATATCAGGCCTCAATGCTATATTTAAAAGGTATTTACAAGCATAGGCACTTCAGGACCAACAAGAGAATGAAGGAGATGTAGTCCTGAGAAAAGTTGTATTCTGATTAAACATTGCACACGTGCGCACGCATACACACGTTCACTGTGTCTTCCAATAGATTTAAAATCGGCAATGCTGGCACATAGAGCACTTCCACAACAGCAAAACGGGAAGTTTGCAATTAGATTACTTAGGTTATAATGGAGTTTAATTTTCATTCAGACCGTGAAGCCTTTACAAGGTTATCAGTGCCTTCTGCAGTGAACATTTATTTCTCAGTAACTGAATGAGTTTGTATAGGGACTGTGTCTTGACAAATCTGAGCTAACCTGATTTTCATTTTCCTGAACTCCTTGTGGGGGGTCTGGAGGGAGAAAGAGGATATAGGTTGTGATCTACCTTGGTGTTATTCCTTCAAGCCTCTTCTCAGCTTTTTGTTACTGAGACTCAGAGACAGGAATAAATAAAGCCCGCACTGTTAGTCTGTTTTTATATATTGCTCTCAATGTATTCCTTACATTAAAAGCTACTAATATTGGAGGTTTCCCCTTTCTCTTTCTTTCTTCTTTTCTGTTTCTCTGATATAAAACAAGTCCAGTTACTTTCCAAACTAAGAGGTGAGCAAGAGTGCAGTACTCAATTTTTCAAACTTGAAATTAGTTTTCCTCCAGACACCTTTTGGTTTGTCCCATCCCACAGGAAGTTGTGTCCTCTTTACCCTGAACTCACTCTGTGTCTGATATTCCCTCCGTTCTATCCTGGAACTTGTCTACTGACACTACTACTGATTGCAAATCTCCTTTTAAAACGATTCACTGCTTAGTTAAAATGAAAGCTTCTCTGCTCTGTATCTGGTTTCTAATGCTTTGTTAATATCTCTTTTATTACTGCCTACTATTTTAAGACAGTATTCTATTCATTATATTCACCATCCAAGTATCTCCCCGCAGAGTAGAGGCTTGGAAGCCATTCTGATCCAGCCTTGGCCCTACCACAGGCCATGTATTACACACTATCCCCTTAATCTATCTGAGCCCTGAGCTTTCTGTTCTCTACAGGAATATCCATGACATTTAACCACAGCTTAAGACATAAAATTTTAGACATAAGCAACCTTTACAGACCTACCACCATTTTAACTAACTGACAATCTCTCTCATAGCTTATGTGATTGTTTCAGAAAAGAAGAAAAACATCTTCCTTCATCTTATGCCAAGAGAATTGTTTTTCTATCCCCCTGAATAGGATAACCATGTAACTGTGGAAACAGCAGGAATACCCTATCCAACGGGAGTGTAAAGGACATTCTACAGACTGCATATGGAAAGCTCCCAACCACTGCCTCTGGAAATAGTGCAGACAGCATTTCCACTGATGGGATTAAATGAAATCAGCTGCATTGTGCTGCAGCCATCCAGTTTCCTCTTTGGCTGCACGTAATGGCATGAACTATGATAAACCTCAAATAAAGCACAGTCTCGGGTCCCTGATTTCAATGAAGTATACTTATCAGTATTCAGCATAACAATGCTGACTGACTTTTAATTTAAAAAAGAGGAGGGAGAGATTGTGATAACAATCTTATGCCTAAGAAGGGTGGTTTTGGTATATAAGGGACTCAAGGTACTTCTTGATGACATCTTTAGCAAGCAGCTACTAAAGGCACTGTTAGCCCTCTGCTCAGGAAAATGGGTGGACCCCCTAAGAATCCTATTGTGTTATGGAACATAATTACAGAAATGAAATATGCCATTACTTTCTTATGTACGTGACATCTATTTGCACTCCTACTCAGTCAATAATGAATGAAGAAGCTGTCAAAAGTATATTTTCTTTTGTTAGTCAGCATTAGAATGCAAGATTCAATTACACTTGTGTTTAATCAGTCCTCTGAGTTACTGACAGCTCACTTTTCTGGCACCATGGAGGAAAGACAGGATAAAGTTAGGTAGAGGACTGGGAATCAAGAGTGCAAGAGATTTCTTGTGTGACCTTGGGTAAGTCACTTAACCACTCTGTGCTGCAGTTTCTTTAGAATAATCTTTACCTCCTTCACAAGGATGCTTTAAGCATTAATTCATTAATGTTTTAAATCATTTTGAGAACCACAGATAGAAGATGACATGCAGAAGCAAAATAATATTAGATGTTAAACGACAGGAGTGTTCAGCAGATTGATCCATTTGTATAGATGACATTTCAGACACTGAAAAGTACAGTATGCTAAAACAGAGCACACAGTGTATTTTCTCTGTTAAATATTTTCACACATTAAGAATAACCTTGCATAATCCACCTGTGGTTCTGCTTTGCTTCACTTATATATCGTAAACATACCTCACATACACACCCACACCCATTATGCATTCTCTCCAGGACATACTTCTATAGAAAACATAATGGGTTACCTGGTTACACATTTCACAGACAATACAGTACACAATATCCACTATAAAATACAATACTTGGGAAATGCAATAACTTAAGTTCAACTGCAGAGACAACAGGCACAGCAGACTTATGACAGAGGTAGCTTTCTAAAAGCCTTAAACTAAAGTCTGCACATAATGTATATATTTAGTACAAAAAATTAAAAACATATTAAATAAATACAGTGGATCCTATGGTGTTGTTTCACTTAGCGCACACAAGCTGACAGTCACAAACATGCATTCAAGAACTCTGTACATCCTCTTGCCCAATGTGTGCAGTTCCTTCCTGTATCTGTCTTCATCTCTTGCATCAACCTCTTTTCCACATAATAGTCACTGGGACTATTCACATGACTAAAAACTGGACAAGTAAGAGTTACAGGATTGGGTCTCTAGATTGTAAACTCTCTGGGGCAAGGACCTTCTCTTCTTTCTTGCCTGTGAAGTGCTATGCACTTCAATAGCACTGTAAGGATTGTGCTGATGTACAGCTTTTGAACAGTGTAACCACCCGTTCTCAATATCATAAGGACAGGAAAGAAATACAGTAACAAGGTTAGAAAGATAGTCAGCAGAGAGGTTACACAAAACTGAATGGTTTTTAATGGCTGAAATAACAACTTTAAGCTGACATTGCCCCTTTTACCTGTCTACTTGCTTTATCTTTCCAGAAATAAAAAACGTTTTCTTTTGTTTGTGACCCAGGCCTGCAAGAGGGAATGAGAAGACCCACTCCCTGAACCTAGAAGTGGGAGTATTTTTTCTTCACCAGCAATGATGGAGAGACTACACTATCATCCGAATTGTCTGAGTGAGCCTCATCCACAGGCGAAGGGGGCATGGACTGCAGCTGATTCTGGGAGGACATGACTGAAATAACCACAAAGAAGACAGCAGCATCAATAAACAACATTGACAAAACCAGGCCCTTGGGGGAAGTGTAATATTCTTTGAGCCGTTAGGTTACCACAATGACCTATTGTTATGAACGATTCTGTTCCTGCTTTTCCTGCACACAACTATTACCTCTCCCTTTTCCTGCAAGATCATGGTAAGCATTAAACTGACATACTGACCATGCTTGATTTGTCTTATTGTCATGAAATCTTCTCAAGTGGTTACACACCACAAAATAAAGCAATTTGGCACTGAAGTCATCTCACATCATAAAAACAGATATTTATTAGCAGGCTAGAAAAGGAAAAATTGACCCAAGTAAGATCAAGCTAAGTGGAAATGTCATGGAGAGGCCTTCAGACAGTCATATATAAAGAAATGGGGGACAGACAAATGGCTGAGAACAGTGATGGCTGGCTCTCAAAATGTACTATAAAGTACCACACATAAATATGTTGGTGCAGCATGTAAATATTAACAACAACAAAACTGTGACCAGATTCTGCTTTATCTTTTATTTATGAACTTGATAGCATTCTTCTTTTGACATCCTGAAGGATTTATCTCCCAGAAAAAAAGAAAAGAATGGGGGGGAGGCGCGAGAGGGACACTGGAACAGGGGACCTGATGTGGGGGGAGAAGACACATAATTCCCTGAAATAGAGGGGGTTGGGAAGGTGGCACACAGGGATCATGTGGGGGGGGTGGAATACTGGAGGAAAGCAAGGATCCTCTGGTATGTGCAATGCGCTTGACCTACAGAAGCTACTAAGCGTGAAACCCCCCTCCTCCCTTCTCCCAGTCAAATGCACCAAAAGTGCATTTCTTGAGGACTGTTACTGAGAAGATGAGGGAAGATTTTCAGAAAAATGATTTATGAACTAATAGTACTGAGGATAGGAGCAAATAAAGGGAACTCCTAAAAGCTGACACAGTAATAAAAAGATGTGACTCACACAATATATTGCTTGTTTCTAAAAGGTCAGTCTTTGTCTCTCTAACAAGACATGCTTATCATTAACCTGGTCACTTTGCTGGGACATAATATCCTGCTCTTTTTTTCCCTCCTTTTTGTCCTTATCTTAGATTTTAGGCTCTTTGGGGCAAGAACTCTTTCTAAGTCTGTATTTGTACAAAGCCTAGCCCAGTGGTCCCAGAATTTTTAGCCTGCACCCTCCCTTACTCCTGTCCTCAACCCATTTTCTAAAAGATATCCTCTAGTTTAAACACAAATTAATCCATGGAAAGTCCTGTGGCCTGTGTTATAAAATGGGTGACAAGATGATCACAGTGGTCCCTTCTGGCCTTATAATACAATAAAAGCCAAGATGCTGCTAAACCTGGATAAAACATATTGATCGTAACCTATATAAAAGGCCTATTTAACACTTCAACATTTTCAATTCATCTAAAAAGAATGCCAAGGGGTAGGCAACTAAATGATTTCTTGCTAAATGTATTTCCACAGAACACTTACAGCTGATCAAAAATCTAGAGGTCATCAAATGAAAGTTGAAGGTATGAGGTGAACAGCTCATTCGGTTGCTGAATAATTTAAAGCTATCAAGTCCTTTCATAGCTGTGAGATGACCAGTGAAGTGCATTATTGCACTTGAGGCTTATTTCACTAGTAGATGGTTAGATCAGGCATGAGCTAAGAGTTAGGGAAGTTGGGCTTTCAGTAAATGGAATGGATTCAAATGGTTAACAAATTATAACCAACTACACAGTAATCAGAGTCACTCATCAAGGTGGTATTCATGACAGAGCATTCTCTTTCCTTCAGTAGTCAGTTGTATTTGCCTTTGGGGAGGATTTGGTTATTCTGTGTATAAATGACCAGGTCTAAGAGCAAAGAGTCCAAAGAGATATATAGCATCAAGCCTGAAAATGACATTTACTAGATTTATATTCACATGTATGCTCTCTCTCTCTCTCTTCAGTGGCTAGCTAAATATTTTCTAAACTCCAAGAGTGTTTAGAAAAATCTGCCATTTTCTTAGGGGCAATGAACAAACACCCCTTTGCGTCCAGGCACTTTCTTCCAATACTCACCAGAAGAGGACTGCAAAGAGGAAAGTTTGTGTTCCCTTGATCTCCTCTCTCCCGCTTCAGCAATATGTTCCTCCGCAATTTCTTCTTTGGTTGTTTCACTGTCTTTATCATCTGGAATAATTTAGCAGTCAGAAACCTCATGGCTAAGCAGTGATGGTACTCTATTATTATTATTATTATTAATTATTTGTGTTATAGTAGCACTAGTTAACCAGATTTTCTAGAGCTAAAGATTTTTTTATTTATCTGGTCTACTTTGTACTTGGAGACAGATGAAAAGACATTACCGCATTTATTTGGCTGACTGGGGATGCTTCTTTATTAGCAGATAAATCTCCATGGTTGAAGGCCTGAAATGCCATACAAACTCCCAAAGTATAACTACATGGTGGGTGGAAACATGGAAGCTGACAGGCTACATAGAAAGGAACACACAGCCTCTTGGATACTACCCTTTTATCCCTTTGGCCCCTCCAAGTCAAGTTTGTGACAAATAGGCAGTGCGGTTTGTGGGGAACTTGCACTGAAACTGTCCAGGTATCTGTTTTGTGGCTACAGGATTTCACTCTCCAAGACTACCAATCTTTCACTAGACCTAAAGCTCTCTTTAAAATTGTGAGAGTGCCCATTCCTAGCCCACGTGCTTTTGAACATAGAGGGAAATGAGATTACCAAGAGAGGCTGATGTGAAGGCTGAAAGGAAAGGTTTCCTGAGGGCTGGTGAGATTGGTTTCTTCTTCCTATTGGTAACAGCTTGGCTTGTTCTTTCATTTTCAGCACTGGAGACAGAGGGCCTGCAAAAGATGCACTGCATTTGCATGAAACATGAAACAGGGCTCACTAAACTGCCTGTAGAGCTGGAGGCAGGAAACCTGACAGATTCAGCCAAAAAAAAAAAGAAAAAGAAAAAAGAAAAAAGAGAAGTATAACCACTCACAGAGGTGTAAACCTGTAAACCAGATGAGATTTCACAGGTTGGTTTTATGTTACAGCCACCTCCTTGTTTCATCTCCCAAGGAACAATGTTGGGCAGCGTGTATGACATGAAACTGCTCTGTATTACCTTCTTAATACTATATATGTTATATGGTTGTCAAATTGCTGTAAGGATGCTTCCTGACTATTTGGAGCTAAGTCAAAAGGGGATGTTAGGAAAAACAAGCAGGAAACAAAACAAATGACTAGAAAAAAGATACTTTCAGGAAAACACATTAAGAAAACAATGTCTGGGCTATTAATTGGTAAGGCCCCATGTACCATGACTCCAGTAAAGTCAAAAGACTAAGTCTGCCATGGCTGGGCACCTAAGATCAAAAGGCCCTTAAAAAGTTAAAAGGTCCCTCATCCCGGGTTGTCCAGGAGAACAGGCCCAGACACAGAAGGGCTCTGAAGAGAAAGCCTGAAGAAATTGGGTTTCCTGGCTAACATCAGGGGGACAGGCCTGTTTAGTATTGTAGGACTGGAAGGGACCTCCAGAGGTCTTCTAGTTCAGTCCCCTGCACTCAAGGCAGGACTAGGTATTATCTAAACCATCCCTGACAGGTGTTTGTCTAACCTTCTCTTAAAAATCTCTAATGACGGAGATTGCACAATCTCTCTAGGTAATTTATTACAGTGCTTAACTGCCCTGACAGTTAGGAAGTTTTTCCTAATGTCCAACCTAAACTGTCCTTACTGCAATTTAAGCCCATTGCTTCTTGTCCTATACTCAGAGGTTAACAAGAACAATTTTTCTCCCTTCTCCTTGTAACAGCCTTTTATGTACATTAAAACAGTTGTCATCTCTGCACTCAGTCTTCTCTTCTCTAGATTAAACAAAGTGGCTTTTTCAATCTTCCCTCATAGGTCATGTTTTCTAGACCTCTAATAATTTTTGTAGCATTCCTTTGGACTTCCTTAAATTTGCCCACATCCTTCCTGAAATGTGTCACCCAAAATTGGACACCATTCTCCAGCTGAGGCCTAATCAGCACAGAGTACAGCAGAAGAATTACTTCTCATGTCTTGCTTACAACACTCCTGCTAGTACATCCAAGAAAGATGTTTGCTTTTTTTTTTTGCAACACTACACTGCTGACTCATATTTAGCTTGTGATCCACTATGACCCCCAGATTCCTTTCCACATTATTCCTTCTTAGGCAGTCATTTCCCGCATTGTATGTGTGCAGTTCCTTCCTAAGTAGAGTATTTTGCATTTGTCCTTATTGAATTTCATCCTTTTTACTTCAGACAATTTTTCCACTTTGTCCAGATTATTTTGATTTTTAATTCTTTCCTCCAAAGCACTTGAAACCCATCCCAGCTTCATATCATCCACAAATGTTGTAAGTGTACTCTCTATGCCATTATCTAAATCACTGATGAAGATATTGAACAGAACTGGACCCAGGACCAATCCCTGTGGGACACCACTTGATATGCCCTTCCAGCTTGACTATGAACCACTGATAACTACTCTTTGGGATCAGTCTTCCAATCATTTCTGCACCCACCTTATAGTAGCTCCATCTAGGTTGTATTTCCCTAGTTTTTTATGAGAAGATCATGCAAGAGAGTATCAAAAGCCTTACTAAGGTCAAGATATGCCACATCTACTGCTTCCTCCCTACCCAGCAGGCTTGTTACCCTGTCAAAGAAAGCTATTAGATTGATTTGACAAGATGAATGTAGAAAAATCCTTGTTTTCTTGCTCTATGAAGTATTCCCACTGTTAAAAATACACCATATTGAGTATAGAAAAGGCTGAGTGATCACTCTGTATACACTATTTGTCACAGTCCCCAGAGGGCAAAGCTGTAGTGGCTGAAACTATGTCAGGCCTGCTGAGGCATTCGAGGTTAGTACACAGGAGTCTGTAACCCAGGTCCTGGTCAAAGAGTGGGAGAATCGTGTGATTCCATCCTGAGAGAAGTGAAAGCTTGGGGCTAGTCACCTAAGGAGTGAGCTCAGACAGCAGTGCGGTTTGCCCTGTAACTATGACAGTATCTATGGGGGCTGTAAACCATGGAAAGAGAGGAACTGTTTTTCGATAGTCATTGTATACCTACAAAATTAACAAATCAGTGTGTTCCTGCTGAGGAAAGCCACTGGGCTGCACATGAGATTCCATTTTAGCCTTTTTCCTGTAATTTACCCCTTTTAAGATTAAGGCTTTAGACTCCCTGCAGTAGCACTGAGCACTGATCGTTACAGATGTGAAAGGTATGGTAACAATTTTCTACACTTATTTTTCCCATCTCTAAATGATAAAAAAACAAGATTACATGAGAACAACAGAGTTCCAACAAAAACCCTTGCAGAAATAGAAGAATGGAGAATTTTTGCGCAGACCCCTTCTATGTATTTTACTAGGGAACTGCTCATACTGAACATACGTATTGCTCCAAGGGGCTCTCTCTTTGCTGTCTTGGAGCCTCTAGTACAATTTTGCACCGATATAGCTATGCAAATATGTAACAATACTGTGTCTTGATGAAGACATCTGTTCCTCACTAACCTTTCCTCATGCTGTCCTTTACGTGCTAGCTGAGCCCTGAAAATTGATTGGACAAATGTCACAACCTCTTCTTCCTCCTTGAAGTCAGAAGACAAGCTCAAAGAGCTGGACCTATGAGACATGTTGAGACCCTGCAGTGTAAACAGACCAAAGAAAAAAATCAGCCATTTAACAAATTTCTTGCCAACCTTTTTGACATTTTTATTCTTGATGGTGAACGTGGTGTCACCTGGTGGTGAGCAAGCACTCACTTCTTTTGGATTGCAGCCCTATAGGGTTTTACTAGACTTCTATTGATCCAATGATAATCTGTCATAATACAGTTGTTAAAGAACAAATTCTGAAACATCTGTATTCAACTACAGATCAGATAAAGGGTAGGCAGCTGAAATGAATGTTCAATTATTTCAGCAGGATTGTAGGCGGGACTCCAAGATGAGTGTGACCTCTTTGTATCAAGCAGAAGTTTCCAGTCCTGCCAAACTGAGCTTAAATGCTATAATGTATAGTGGGATGGAGAGCCTGGGTAAAGAATTCTTCATTCATTTTAGATTGCCTTAGATCTAAATGGCTGTTCAGGAAATCAGTACATATATAGCAACTAAAATGTTTAATCAGTAAGGATGTCTTTTTATATTCAGAGCCTGGCAATCAGAACCAAGTGTAACATGATTTAAGAAATACACTGCAAATCTTCAGCAGAGTGTGCTGGATACAAAACTCCAAGCCAACCATGATTTCTACCTTCTTGTTTCTAAAGCATGATGAGTAATGTTTGCCTAGTGCTATTACGACTCCATGAGTGCCTGGGTGTAATGCAGCTTTTGAAAAGGCTGCACCCTAACAATATAGCCCTTTACTCTTACTTGATAGCAGAACCAGATAAAGAAAGCAAGCAGCCTGGACACAGGCTGCAGCCAACTGGACAGGGATACTATGGCTTTATTTCTAAGCAGGACTATGAAGTAGAGACAGTGAAAAGGAAAGTCAACAAATGGGCTTACCCACATTTTGGAATTTAAATGACACCACAGGTTAGAGTTAAAAAAAGCCCACTGGATGAGTTACAGAACTAAACCTGGGAGGTTTGGAAGTGTAGTACTTTGCACTGCAAACTGACTGTAAATTGTGTTTATGTCCCCACTTGCCCCAACAGTTACCTTATTTCCAAGGCTCTGCATGGTGAGAGATTTTTGACTGAGTGCGTTACTCAATAACAATTTCTGCCGAGTTAAATGTCCTCTGAAAGCTGCCTGAATCGCAACAGCCGCCTAGCATGGAGAGAGATAAATGGAAGTTAACTCCCTTGAAAGATGGCAGCTACAAATTAAAGTAGAATCCAGAGGGAAAAGTCATTACAGGAGAGAGAACTATTTTCCCTGTGCAATGACAACTGTTTGATGTACAGGCACTTCCCCTTTAATCAAGAGGCATCTCAACCACTTCACATGCACTCCTCTGCAGTCCAGAAGGGTTCCAACCTACGCATGAGAAAAGAACCACACAGACACACAACTCCACAGGAAATTTAACCTGGGAATATGCACATTATGGAGCCTGTCAAATGCAATTACATTCAAGCTGCCAACAGTAGCCCATATTTCATTGATACAGCAATGCAGTCATAGTCCCACCTTAAATCCCAGCTACCCAGGAGACTTTGCTTCCTGATAACATCATCAGAAATCAAGTGGAGTCTGGCAAACATTCTGGTGATTATGTTAAGCAAACATTCTTCCTCTCTGCTAACGGATTTTAATTTTGAACTAGGTTCCCAAACATGAGACAGTATCAAGAGCGTAAAGTGATATTTTAAAATTAACATCTATCAGAATGGTGCAGTTACAAGTTGTAGGAGTGTGGAAAGAGTTTTGGCACTCTTCATCCTTCTCTTTACTAACCTACTCAAAGCAGATTTTCTAAGGCTAAAGAAGAAAATGCATACGATATTATGGTGTGCTAGCTGAGAAACAGCATACAATCATGCAATTAAGAACACTATTACAATGAAGGCTGGTCACAAATTTTCTGTCAACTCTGTCAAAACAGTTGAGTTTTCAACAAAACTTTTTTTTTTTGGTGAGAAATGTCTGCTTTCTGTGGAAAAGTTTGGATTTTTTTTGTCGAAAATCTAAGTGCCTGTAAAATGAACTACTTCGATTCAGATATTCAGCCATGTTGCCTTGTAGGAGCTTAATTCAGTTTCCTTCAGCCCTGTGTCCTTTATGACCTGGGCTTCCCAGCTGGACTACATCTCCCATGATGCACCCTACCCAGGGACTCAATGACACAATGGCCTTCCTTCACCATGATGGGTGACTGTGGTGTGTCTTACGAGATGTAGTCGGACAGGAGCCCAGCTCATAGAGGAGAATGGGAGCATGAGACACTCAAACAAACTCCAACAGGTACCATGGCAGCATTTCAGAATCAAAATATTTCTGTTTTCAGCTGAAATATTTCAGTTATATTTTTTGCCAGACAACATTTTCCACAGAAATTTTCCACGAAAGAAACAAAGTCCATTTTCTGACCCGCTCTAAATCATAATGCATATATGCAAGCAGCAGAGTTAAAACTGTTCGTGTAACCTTAATTGTGGCTTTTCCCAGCCTATTTAACTATGTAGCCCTACAAGTCTCTTAACATAGATTTTAGACTAAAAGATCCTAGGTTTTTTGAAAGGATGCAGATTGGGAAAAATGTAAAAGGACTTCAATCTCCAGTGCCTTATGTGCTGTAAGATAATGACAATAGCTGGTATAAATCCCACAAGAGATCTATATCCCACCAGCTGAGATGGACAGCAGACAGAGACCTTTCTCTGTGCAGCTTAGGAGTTTTCAGAGAAGCTTACAAAATGTGCAGTGGTCCTTTCTAGTTCTTTCATACCTTACCAAGTTTGCATGGGCAGATCCAAGGTCTCCCATGCAGCACATATACACTCTCAGTATACATTTCAGTATGCAACTAAGACCTCAATCCTGAGCTGAGACTCATGCAAGAACAACTAACACACAGGGAGACCCACTGATTTAACAGGGATGCATGCAGGCTCAAGGGTGCACTCATGTGATCCTCAATGTGGATTCAGGGCCTAGATTAGCAATGCTCACAGCACAACCTTTCTTAGAGGTGCATTTTACAAGCTTAATGAAAAATCTTGTGAAAAATGTAATGCACATACATGTGTCGAAGGGTTATAAGATGGTCATATTAAAGCGAAATTTCACTGGAACTCTCAAAAGGCACTTCTTTTTAATGAGGGCTGTTTCCATTTCAAATATCTACATCCAGCCTTTTTGAAGAAGGGCTCCTCATAGAAAGATTGCAAGAATTATTTTATTATAATGGAAAAACTCTTGTCCATATGATCCCTTATATTCAAAAATGCAAGAATCATTTTTGCTCCCATTTTCCAAAAGGATGTATCTTTTGGCAGAGACCTCGTATAGAAAATTTGAACCCAAAAGGAGAAAGTTGAGGTTAGTCTTCATGAACAGTTGAAAACAGGGTATCAAAAGGTAAACTGTCACACAATCTGAACTACTAGTATAGCAATCACTAGTGCTCCTGCTGCAATATTGAATCTCATAATAAAATCTCTTTAAAAATTACATAACCACTTGTTTACATGTTTTTTATTACAAGAGAACCTGAATAGTCATTTTATTGGTGCTGTACACACTCACCTCATCCAGAGCAATTTCTTCTTTCTGAAATGGAGAAAACTTCTAAATTATCATAAGGACTTAAAGCTTTGCTTTAATAAAGATTACTCCCAAAAGTCTCATATTTTCTTACAGCTACTAAAAAGGCATCCCAAAACAACTGAAAATCCCAGCTTTTCCTCCCTGGGGCAGTTTTATGGAACTGGATATTTGGGGGATTGTTTATTCTTTAGTTTGATAGGAATTTTTATGTTCCCCTATCTCTAACCCCTGAAATCATGGACATTGACATGCATCATTTACTTTGTTTGTCATAAAACAAAATTTAATTTTTTTTTAATTTGTTCACTTTATCCTAGTTGGCCAAAGCTCCAGCTAAGGAATTTCTAGGGTTTAAGTGATGCAGGATCATCCTTCTGAACCATACTGGGTTATACTCATTTTAGCTCCACACATATCTTCACTTATTATCTTACATGAACTTGGACTGGCCACAACATTTACTTCTATAAATTACTGATCTCAGAAATGCTAAGTCATGGAACAGATTTCCCCAAAACTTTTTACATTACCTTTCAAAAGAATGTAAAACCTCTTTATTTCAAGCACCCTACTTGATTACTTTTCCTTGCATCATTTATTTTGATTCTGTCTCACATATTCCAAAAGTCAGGTTCTCACATAAGGGCCCTGACTGGTTTTGCTATGTGAAGGATGCCTTAATTCCACTTCTTTCCCTGTCCTCAACATCTGTGCACTAGTTTCCAACTTTGTCACTTAATACAAGTTCCAAAAATCTGTAATATCTTGCATTTCTGTTTTACCTCACCTATGATACTCAGAGCTGGCTGGAAAATGGATTTTTCCCCCCCATTTTCATCAAAATTTTCCTCAGGAAGAAAACCTAAGTTATCCATTGAAAATTTCAAAATTTTAGTGAAAAAAATCAAAATCAAAAATCAAAATCTAACACATTTAAATTCCGAAATGGTGCCGCATAAGTTGAGTTCCTTGGGAATTGCAGTTAAAGCACCTCATGTTCCCATCCTCTTCTGGGCTGGGCTTTCCAACTCCACTTCTCCAAAGACTTATCACAGCCATGTAACTGCTGCTGTGCACAGGAACAGTGCTGCAGCATTTTAGAATCAAAATCAGTTTTCAGCCAAAAATTAAACAAACAAACCAACCAACCAACCAACCAGTTTCTAGGTATTCTTTTTTTTTTATTTTAGACAAAACTATCAAAGTTTTCCATAGAAAACAGACACTTACCATGAAAAAAAGTAATTTAATCAAAAACCCAGTTTTCCATTAAAGTACAGTTTCAATGGAAAATTTTGATCAGTTCTTGTTCTCAGTACTCCCTTATTCAAGTCTTGGCTGCTACAGGCACCCTTCCCATTAATTCAGTCAGACTGCTCCTATCAAAATTCACATTCTCTGTTAGAATGCCAGCAGAGTTTCCAACATATAGGATGACAGAAATGAAAAGAACTACTCTTAATCGGTGGTCCTGAAGAAAAGACAAATATCCAGAGAAAGAAGGAAAGTCAGACGTTTAGTTATGATTACATCAGTGCTCTGATTCCTGATGCTTATCAGCAGGCTCCTCAATAACCTGAAATGAAGATGAGGCAGCAGGATATTAAAAACATTTCTCTGTCCATTTATAAGAATTTCACCTTGTTTCTATATGCCTTCCACTGGCTCTGGATGAGTTTGGCTGCTTGCTCCTCCCTGTGGTCTTCTTTGCCTTCATGAAAGCAGGCAGAAAAAGGCTGTGAAGGGAAAACACTTGAATGTAGTGTACGTACTAAATGGGATTGCTGATATATGATACTTTCTGGAGCAGTAAGACAACTGGGTCACAAGTGACTGGAAAGAGATAGAGAGAGAGAGAGAGAGATCAGTAGAAGTCATTTACTCCCAGGATGGAGGGAAGTTGAGGAGAAAAATCTTATTTTAAAAGATATCTGCATTTGTTATGTTCTGCTCATCTTTGGAAAATTCCTACAGCAAAATACACTCCTCACTCTATTAACTGTGAACTGGATGTGAAATTAGAGAGTTTTTTATTTAAATATCTAAAGCTTTACTATTGTATGTATTTCTAAGGTATCCATTCCCATAGTGGCAGTTGTTACCTTGTTGAAAAATAACATAACTCATAATACTGATAGCTTGAGAACGAATGCCAAAAATATAGATAGGAACATAGGGATAGTTAAAAACAACAGGCACAAGAACTGTATTTTCAATCAAAGGACTGACATTGTTCAAGAAATCTGTGGTCTTTTTTATTTTGTTTAAAGTTATTTGGAATTCAGGACCCCATCTACTATTCATCAGTCCACAGAATCTAAAAGTGACTCCAACTGAATGGCATCTTATGTCAAAAACATCCTCCTCCAAGAGGGCACCCTTATTCATACTATGTTGTTATCCATATTGTGGTGTCTGTTTTTCATTACACAGTGATCAAAAACATCAGCCATATTACTTACTGAAACTCTCTATCTCCGCAGTCTTTTGCATATTGTGTATAATGGTTCATTTTGCTGCAGACAAATATTGCATAATTCATCACAGCATCATGGAAATAGGAACCAGCACCAAAAGTCCATTTTTGGATTATAGACTAAAAGAAGCTAAACCTAATGGGAAAAGTTGCACACTTTTGGCAATATAGACAAAAACATAATAAAAAGAGGTATGCAGTTCAAGGGGCCAACTGGCTAGGTATTGAATTTGAGACCAATTCGTGCAATGTGTACAAATTAATAAAAAGTCATAGCCCTTGGATCTCCAGGAAAATACAGTACATATAACACCAAACAAAGAAAAAGCATCAACATACATACACTAGCTTTATTTAGGAATCTTTGCACAATTGTGCAAATTGCATGACGATAAAATTTCGTAATAATACAGAAACAAAAGTTGTCAAAAGCCCAAACCTTCTAATAGATACTAATATCAGTTTTGGTATCTTGGTTGTTTCTGTTCATGCTCCCAAGGAATTTAGTTTTAAATTTGTTGGTATTATTAAAAATACAGAAGAGTGGAGGAGAATCATAATAAGGCTCTGTAACATATTTCTCTTTGGTGGTGTGAAATAATGTCCAACATAAACTGAATATACTGCTGTATATTTTTAACTTCAAAGTATATGCTTGAAGTGTTTTTAGCCCCACAATTATTTTTTCTGTTTAAAAAAAACAAAAACAAAAAACCTCTTTTCAGTGTGTGAGCTCTTGTAATACTCCACTGAGCAAGCAAGGAGCAGCTTTACATTAAGGGTAGATAATCACCAGGAAACCTATGGACAAATTTCTGGGTAATTAGCCATTGGAACAATTTAACAATGGAGTGCATTATCCATCTTTAAATAGGAGTGTGATAGGGTGCTGGGAGAGACCAAGCTGATCCAGCCCCCTGCTACTGGTGCCCTAATAAGGGGGAATGGAAAAGGCTGAGTAAACCCTGCACAGAATGGGTTAATGAAGAGCAGCTGTGGGCATTGTTAGGCCAGGCATTATAAACGCTCCCAGGAAGGCAACGGGGAGGGAAATGCTGCAACGGGAGCAGTGAGGACCCTAGGGCTGGTAGGCTGCGCAGTGTATTAGTAAATGGTGGTGGGATACAAGTTGTAAATAAAGAGCGCTGGTGGGAGCACAAAGCTGATGTCTGTGCATGGCTTGTGATCAGCAGGGGGGCTGTGTGAACCTGCTACAAGGAGATTTAAGTGATTCTCTAACCTTTAAATCAAGATATGATGTCTTTCTGAAAGATATGCCCAGAAATTATGGGCTTGAAGCAGAAACTTCTGGGTGAGATTCTACAGTGTATGTTATGTAGGAGTTACAATCTAGGAATTTATTAATCTAAGACCACTTATCACACACCCAGAAGACCAAAGCCTGCAATCCTTACTCAAGCAAAACTCCTAATGAACTCAATAGGCATTTTGCCTGTGTAAGGACCTGGGACCAGACTGACAAAGATATATAAGAACCTAAAAATGCAGATGGGCACCTTACGGGAGATACAAAAGTGCCTAAGTGGGTGAGGTGCCTAACTCCCATTTGAAAGTCAATGGGGGTTAGGTGCCTAATTCAGGTGCTTTTGTAAATTCCATTAGGTGCCTATCTGCATCTTTAGGTGCTTAAATACCTTTGTCAATCTGGTCCTCAGTGAAGACTGCAGGATTTGGTCCATAAAATACATCTGTTTCTAAAAGGACTAGCTACAAAAGGGACTACCTACTGACGTTCTTTCCTTGAGGACGCACATGCAAATGAAAGGCACACCTAAAAAAATTGTAATTTACAAATGAAATTGGTTTAAACAAGCAACAATCTTCCTTGGTTACAGTTTAAGTTAGTATATGAAGTGATCTGAAAAAATGAGAATTGTATCATGGCCCTGAATATCTATTCATCCAAAAGACTTCAACTGCACAGTTGTAAGGGTACAAATGGGATGCAAGAATGAATGTGGTTTTACCTTGTTTGTTGTTTCCGTGGTATCATCTGCAGTTTGTCTCTTGTTTTGTAGTTCCAGCTCCAGTTCTCTCACTTTCTGTGTAAGGCTCTGGATTTCCTCCCTATAGTAGGCAGTGCAGAGTTATTTGTAGCCAGAACTTTTCTGCTGTACAGGCGCATGCAATGCATCCCTCCATAATGACAGATATAGGAAGGAAACTCATGAAGAGAGATGTCTCAGTACTAAATTAAAATTAACAATAGCCAAGGCCACAGTGATACTTTTGATGCTATTAATTATGCCTCTGGACCTGACCCAATAACTCAATGACTGGCAGATATAAGATTGTGGCAAAAATGTGTATTACTTTGGTCTACTGTTAGCTTCTGACAGATGTAACATTTTTGCTATGATTGTCTCTCTAATGATCACTGTTCAGTTCTAAATAACTCCTCTAGTGGATGGGAAATCACACTGTTAAGGGTCAGAGTATAAGGGGTAAGGTAGAGGATCGACAAACTCATTCCTCATAAGAAAAGAGGACAAAAGAAGGTCATCCAGCCTAATACACCAGCTTTTTATGGTTTACTTTAATCCTGCATTTTAGCTTTTCCACCATACTCCTCGGTCCCCCATTCTTCCAGACACAGATGTCATTCAGACTCTGCTTCAAACCCCTTCCCAAAAACTTATGCCAAGATTATCATCATTTAGCCCAAACAGTTCTGGCCAGATTACTCATTGTTCCCCACATTTCACATGACATTCTTCATATTTTGAACCACTAAGTATAAGAACTGCATCATATTAAACTTTACCAATCCCTTTCAGAATTGGAAAATGCCTATCAAGATACCTCAAAGTCTCCTCTTTTTCACTCTTTTCTTTCTCCATCTCCTGCAGCTTTTGCAGCTCCCTCTCCAGTTCAGTCTTTGCTTGCAGTAATTGCTTCATCTCTGAACTGTATGAGAGAGGGAATTCTAAGTGCTAAGGCAATGTTTATATATTTTGCATTTCAGTGCATTAGAAGAATTATTTGCTGCTTAAACTTCTGTTGAATAAAAACTGTTTGTTTAAACTTGAACAGTAATTTTATATTTTAAATAAGTATATTTTTGTCCTTATAACACCACAAACTATGGTATACATGGCTTAGGTGAAAAAGGACTTCTTGTATGCTATTGATATTAGGTCTTTGTCTGTGTGCATCTTTTCATTGAAGGATCATATTAAAATATAGGCTGCTCTATACAAACATCTCAGCTCCTGGTTAGAGTAAGCTGCCCTCCATGCACTGACAAATACAAACTACTGTAAGCAATAGCAAAGGAATTCAGCTGTCCAGTTGGAGGTTGAATGCCACAGTATGGCAGAAAATGAGAGGTATGTTTCAGAAGAGAAAATGTTGGATTAGGTAAAAACTTCTGTTGCAAAATTCTCACAGCAAAACTGAAAAAGATTTGCAAAATGATTTAAAGACATGACTATGAAATTTCAATGTTCTTCAAATGCTACCTTGCCCAAAATTTCACCAGCCTTTAAAAGTCTTCAGAAACATACAGAAGTTTCCATTTTTGATGATCAAACTTGCCATTCATTCATAGCAACTTTTTAGAAAGCTGATGTGACAAAGAGTAGACTGTTTAATTTTTTTTGCAAATCCAGCCAAAAAACTCACAAAACCTCAACTATTCCAGTTTAAAATGTGAGAAACTTTTCACATAGCTCCACTCATGATACAACGTGAAACACTTCACACATGAAAAGACTGTCACAGAGGCAGTACTACATCCCAGACTATAGTCAGACTTACTATTTACTGGCCAGCTGATTTTGAAATTCACTCCTATCACCTTTCAGTTTCTTCACCAGACCTCGGAGACGCTCACATTCTTCAAGGGGGTCAGGTTCTTGAATGGTTGGCCGATCCAACTGTACAGAAGCTGAAGGTGGCAGAGCAAGCAATGGTGACGTGCCATTAGCTGATGACTGCAATCTGTTGTTCTTCATCTCATGCACTTCCTAGAAATTCAGGGGGAAAAATAGAAAAAATATCTCTTGCTCCTTCTATATGATACGGGGGGTGGGGGAACGGAGGAAGGCAGATCCTCATCTGGCAGAAAGTGACTTCAATTGAGCCATACTGGTTTACACTAGCTGAGGATCTAGCCCAGTCTAGGAAAGATGAAAGGAAAGCTGGATCAAAGGGAGATCAATCTTAAAACTGCAGCTATACAAGGTGAGTATGACACAGAAAAGGGAACAGTCCAGATAGCTGTTCACATGTATCAGTGAGAATGCACCACGGTGATGCTTGGAAGGATAAGGCACCATGAACACAGATCAGTGACTTTTCGGTTCTACCACTGATGAGACAGGCTATGTGGTCTCTGTCACTCACTTTTTCCAGTTCTGAAATCCGTCTCACCAGCCTCTGTCTGCTCCACTCATTGTAATCTAAAGAAGGTAACAAGATTTTAAAGAAGAAGCTGGGTTAGTGAGACACAAATCCTTAGAAAAAGGAAGCTTGTGTCTATTCAGAAGGCCCACCTCATTGTGGAAGACTGAAAGCAGCTTTAGAGAGGCTGCCTTGAAAGACAGAATGGCCTAGAAATGTTTGACTTCCTACTCGAACCATTTTAGAATTCAAACGAAACTATTTAAACCAGTCCAGTATATTTCTGAATGATGGAAAACAGGATTTCATGGAGAATGTCTTGTTCCTCCAGACTCTGAATGGATACAAGCATGGGAGTCAAACACAGGGCCCACCAGCCAGATCCAGGCCCCCAGATGCTTTCCTCCTCCAGTTTGTAATTCTCTCTGATTTAACAAGGGGGTTTGACCCACAGCTGTCTGCTGTAGCTCAAAGAGACTAGGAGGGAGCTGGCGCAACTGGAGTTGAGGAGGGAACTCATGCCTGTTTGGGTGCCCCAATACCACACTCCAGAACTCAGCACTCCCATCATCCCTGATTCCTGTTGCCACATAGCCCACAGCATCAAAGAAGGGGTGCTCCTCACTCCCGCTTCAGAGAATAGCATCCAGAAAGGGAGATGGCACAAAGGGGGGGAGAGAAAAGAGAATGAGGAAGATTCCCCAAAGGCAGTGGGGGAAAGCATGCCAAAGATGGGGCTGTGGGTAGGCAAAAGAGGTTGATGAACAGAGGTCGGGGGGGGGAAGTGGTTGTGGCAGGAATGCACAGAGGGGTAAGTTAGGGTTTGTCTACACATACAGCGCTGCAACTGTAGTGCTTAGTGAAGATGCTACCTATGCCAACAAGAGAGCGTCTCCCGTTGATGTAGGTACTCCATCTCACCCTCCCGTCGACATAGCCCTGTCTACACTGGGGGGTTAGGTTAGTATAACTGTATTGCTCAGCGGTGTGGGTTTTTCACACCCCTGAGTGATGTAGTTATACCAATGTAAGTCTATAATGTACACCAAGCCAGAGTGAATGGTGGAAGGATGGTTTCACAAAAGTATTTACTTTTACAAAACAGAATTTAATTGTCTTTCAATCTCATCTGTGACTCTGCCAGCTACAGAGATACATTCTGCAGTCAGATGAGACAACATTTGCCCCTTTCTAGTGACTCCTGGCCCATAGACCCCAACTGAAAAGGTAAGTCAATCCACACAGAGAGCCAGTTCGAGACTCCTGGGATAATGGTTAAAGACTGATTGCTGCCCATTTTCAGGTAACACCTCTGCAATGTCTCGAGGAGTTGTAGCCATATTGTCATGTAGTCTCTGAACTGTACCTCTCTCCCATCTCCTTTCTATGTATTTGAAGCCTAGCTCCCTACCTTAACTTTTCAACACATACTTTTTGTTTTGCTGGAAGCAGGGGAACTGCTTAGCACTCGCTCTAGATCAGTTTTCAGGCTCTTATTTTCATCCTGCAGCTCTTGGATATTCTTGGATAATCGCAGGACAGCAGCATTCAGCACTTTCAGCCGTTTCTGGGAATCTCTGCTCTCTGGAGGGAATCTCAAACACAGCACAAAGAAGCAATAACTATAAACAATTGAGACACACACAATCCCCACACATTCAATAAACAAGCAGACTGGGGTTAGAAGAGGAAAGGGTGCATTCGGAAGAGCAATGCATTACAAGTAATTTCTAAGAAAGAAGCTATATTTTCAGACATGTGAGTGCAGCATTCAGTTACCAGATGTTCTTTCCCCTTAGAAGGAAGTCCCCTACCAACCTTTGATCTCCACTTACAAAGATACACTGGCATCAACACTAGATAAGAAACAGACTTGAAGAATGAAGACAGCACCAGTGTAGTGGGAAAACAATCACAGACTGGCAGATTGCGTGGAATAGGACATACTGAGGAGCTGAAGATTTTCTAACTTTGGCAGCAAAGGGACAACACACCCTCTGATGCCAGAGCAATTTAGTTATTTTTGGAGAAATTAAAAGAAAACTGGAAGAAAATTGTCTAGTTCTTTTTACACATCCTGCTCAACAGTGGGTCAAAATGTACTTTAAAGGTTTATTTGTTTACACATATATCTAAAAGGCCAGGGTATTAAGATTCAGGAGAGGAGAGACTAAACACACTAGCTTGAACCTGGAATGATGCAGGCAGGCATCTTGCAAAAACCATTTCTCACAAAGCTCCTTCAGTGCACCACAGTTCTGACCTTCAGCACCATTTGCTATTTCAGACCTTGCTCATTCATGCAGTTGGCAGGGACAGCCCTGAACATTGTTTTTGGAGCTATGCACACATAAGCACTAGGAGACCTGATGACTCATTTTCACATGTAAATTAAATTGAATGTGATGACTTTCAGCACGGAAAGGCCACTTGGTTAACTCGTTACATGCCTGAGCCAAAAGAAATGAAATATTTTTAACAGTGAAACTAAATTCCGGTTTTTAATCTACCACAAATGGCAGAACAGGGGAACCGAAGGAATATACAGTGTGACCCATAAACAATTTTGGTGGAATGGCATTGATTTTAACAGTTATGCCAGGGATTAAAATGGCCAGGTGTGTTTGAGAGAGATGCTAGGAAGCATAACACACTCTGAAGCACTGAGATAGCATCTTCAATGCTCAGCAGAACATCATCCTTCCTGTCTAACCAGAATCCTGCCCTCATTTTTCAGGTGGTTGGACTAACATTTCCTTGCACAGCTGCACTTGCTTTGCTCTCTGACTGTAATTTTACTCTCATGTTACTTACGATCATTTAAATCCTTACACTAGATACTTTGAAAGCAGCCTTGAGCACCGCAATACTCCTATCTTCATCCTACTGCACAGACCTTTCTCTCTTGTCTTCATGGTAGCTTCCATCACTTTGCTCCATAATCTTTATCTTCATGTCTATAAGCTCCTGGGATATCATCTGGACAATGTTTAATTTAGAGTTTACAACTATTCTAGGAACACAGATTCCTCCACAATATTTCCTTCATCCCTCCCACAATATTCCTCTCCAATATGTCCATGTTGGAGGAACACTCCTGTCAACCAAGGAGTGGACATCACTCTGGGTAGAAGACAGAGGGATATTCGGTGCTCACATCCCCCACTCACAAAGTAATTTGCTGTCTTAATTTTTTCCTTTTCATTTTTGATAACAAGACTAACAGCACTATGTATTTAAGTGAAGTGGAAGCAGCCATTGTGCAAGCTTCTGCCACACTATTTAGCAATTAACCTCAAGCATGACCTACAACCCCCCCATTATCCTATTCCTATTTTTATAACCTTGCCATTATAATCCTAAAACTTCCAGTTGTACTAAATTATGTTGTGGTTGTATGATGTCGGAAAACATCTAAAGTCATCTAAACTGAGATGCCCCCAAACCCATTTCACCTGTGTCCTAAATTACATTTGAACCCAGGTCAAGTGAGAGATGAAAGACAAGTTAATTCATTAACTTACTCTGTTACCAAGACTACATCTTGCACCAGCTGAAATAATTTTATTCTTTGGTTTGCATGGGTGGGGGAAGGGGAAGTGTTAAAGTCTTGCTAAGTAACACTAAATGAGACAATTGTGCTTTGCTACATTGTAATGATGCATCAGAGCAAACCTGCTGGTGTCCCCCATTCTGTCCAGCCAGTCTTTCTGTACACTGACAAATGAGGCCTTCACCCAACAATTCCAACTTCATGCAGCATTAGGACTGAAGACATAGATCCCATATCCCTACATGTTGGACTGTGGCTCCCAAATGGTATGACATGCTCTTAAGTCCTATTCCAAGGCTCCCCACAAGACTAATTTTAACAGGCCCAATCCTGTTGTCATTGAAAACATACTTCATTATGATCTTGTTTGCTTTCTTCTGTAGAGCCTTTCCCTTTTCCCCCCTCTCTCTATGTGCTAACTCTATTTGTTCTGCTGATTCTTAGTTTAGAGGACAGGAATATAATACTGGTACTTTTATTTATTGTAATTAGAGATGTGCCTGAGCTGTGAAGTTGGAATTTGGATCTGCGTTTTCCTCAAATGCTTGGCCTAGAGCTTTGGTTCAGATGAACATCTAATTTTAATCATGCTCCAACTCCCTGTGTGCCATTGGCTGGGCAGTTGACACACTATAAAGTTATTAATATTTTATATTTTGCCCTTGTCTTTTGTTTTTAGACTCACTACAGCATGTTTTGCTCAGCATGCATCTCCTCTTGATCCTGTCTAAGCATTAGTAAACCAGCCTACGGATACATCTACACTGCAATCAGGAGGTCTGACTGTAGATTGTGTAGGCATATCTGAGCTACCTTTGATCCATGCACTTAGATAAAGCTAGCTCAAGTAACAGCAGCAGTGTATCTGCAGCAGCACAGGCTAGCTTCCTGAGTACAACCTTTTCCAAGACCCTGGGTACGTACTTGAGTGGCTAGCTTGAGCCCATGCTGCTGAGGCTTCACCGCTATTGTTACTTGATCTAGCTTTGATCTAGCTAAAGCAAAGCTAGCTTGGCTGTGCCTAAATGAGCTGCAATCACAACTTGATTGCAATGCAACGTATCCTCAGAGACATTTCTCTGAGCATGTCCCACTCCCACGACACCCTGACACCTCCAAACTACTACCATTATTCAGTCTCAGTTGTACAGGGATTAATGCCCGTGCTATAGGATTATTTTTCACACCAAAGCACTTTCTTTATTTGCAGCACACATTCTAGAGTGGTCTACATAACTGACTAAAGCATGCATAATTCAAATATCCAACAATCTCTGTACAATGTTGCCATGAGAAGCTGTTCAATTCTGGGGGTAAGGAAATGGATTTTCTTTTATGGGGAACAAATGTTAGAATTCCTTTTTTTGATATTTCAGTTGCTCTGCTTTAAAATGTTTTGTTTTCAAACAGCTTTGATATTTGGTTTCCCTGTAAATTAAAATGTATTTCTTTGTTCTGTTTGACACTGAGAGTGTTTTTTTGATTTAATATCTCTTCAGGGGATCCTGTTTTGGTGATACTGGACAGGAATTTAAAACTGTAATTGAGATAGATGCCTTTGATTTTCCTCATTAAAAGCCCATCAATTCAGAATCAATTCCACCTACTGTGGAATCAACATGGATGTGACATGCGAGCTGTGAAGTCAACAGAGGTAGTGTGGAAATACAAATCCAACAGCATCTAAGTGCTGAGACAAACAACAATTTACATGCATTTGTTTTCCATCAGTTAGTATAGTAGACAAATTATATATCAAAAACATATAAAACATGCACATGCCCCAAAAGAAATAAACATACTTTTTTCCTACAGCCTCAGATTTCGCCAGCAGGGTTTGGAGACGATGAATCTGCAGTATAGAAGATAGATTGCATTAATGGACACACGTAGCTGGCACTGAAAGGACTTGGCTGTTGGAAAGCTCAGAATGTTAACCTACTAAACAATATCTGGTAAGTGAAAATAAAAGTAAGATCCTTGTGGCATTAGCACAAACAATGATGCCATGGCCAAAAATGAGAGTATGGTCCTACTAGCATTAAACATAGATGCTGCATTCATAGCTGTATATTAGTTTCAATACTTGTCTTATTTAATTAAAAATGGGTTAAAGGCTTTTACAAGTTCATGCAGTTGGCGCTTTTATATATATATACAGAACACACACACACAGTCTACATGATATTCACACATAGACAGGTGCAGCTGGGATCTAGGAAACAAGTCTAAAATTGTTTGAGGTTTCCACTTAGATTCGACCATTGAACCTCTCCTTCCCATTTACACCACCCAGAGACCCCACCAGATGTACCTCCTCATAGTAGGTCTCCATAGCAATCCTCATCTCTTCCAAATTAGTGGTCTTCACATCTGTCTGGAATTTGCTGAAAATGGAAGAATACAACAGTAACCTCAGGAGACCTGGTAAGGAAGGAATGCCCTTAATGATTTAAAATATTTGGGAAGAGTTTAGCAAGAGTCACATGTGGTTGTGGATTAATTCATCTTTCTCGAGGAGTAGGAGAACCTAACTCCATAGAAAAATGGATAACTAATCCCTTTCCCCATCTTGTCCAAAATATTTCCTTGCCCCAAAAGAGCCATACTTGATAGTGTTGTCTTTCTCTTTGCATTGCTGTTCCAGTTTGAGAATCTTCTGCTTCAGTCCACTGATTACCTACCAAAAAGAAAGAACGCAGCTCATCAGTCTTAGAGGCATCTCAGAATCTCCAGTGAGAATTCCTGTTTCCCTATAATCCACTTCATCTTTCTAAATCCATCTAATCAGAAATATTTAGCCACTGTAAGCATTCGTGTTATCCTTAGATGGCGAAAATTAAACCAGACGCCCAATAAATATCTAGGCTAAATGTCACCACATTCGGAGCTGTGTGCAAACACTAATAACACATAAGCATACAATCATCAAAATGTAGAGCTCGAAAGGACCGCAGGAGCTCATCTAGTTCATCTCCCTGTGCTGAAGCAGGACCAAGCATACCTAGAACATCCCTGACAGGTGTTTGTCTTACCTGTTCTTGAAAACCTCCAATGATGGGGATTCAACAACCTCCCTTGGTAACCTATTCCAGTGCTTAACTATTCTTATAGTTAGGAAGATTTTCCTAATAGCGAATGTAAATCTCCCTTGCTGCAGATTAAGCCCATTACTTCTTTCTTGTCCTACCTACAGTGGACATGGAGAATAATTAATCATCATTCTTTTTCTAACAGCCCTTCATATATTTGAAGATTGTTATCAGTCCCCTTCTTAGTCTTTTTTCTCAAGACTAAATATGCCCAGTTTTTTTAACCTTTCCTCATAGGTCAGGTTTTCTAAGCCTTTTATCATTTTTGTTGCTCTCCTCTGAACTCTCTCCAGTTTGTCCACACCCTTCTTAAAGTGTGGCGCCCAAAACGGGACCCAATACTCCAGTGCTGAGTAGAGCAGAACAATTACTGCTCATGTCTTACATACAACTCTACTGTTGAAACACCACAGAACGATCTTAGCCCTTTTGGCAATTGCATCACATTGCTGGCTCATCTTCAACTTGTGACTCCCTATAACCACCAGATTCTTTTCTGCAGATTATTTGGCTAATTATTTTCCATTTTGTAGTTGTGCATTTGAATTTTCCTTCTTAAGTGTAGTACTGTGTACTTGTCTTTATTGAATTTCATGTGGCATGTAGTCACTAAATAAAAACATAAACCTTGATAATCCCATCCATTCACGATTAGGGGACATGGAAAAAAAGATGGAGTGTGCAAATGTACATCTATCCTGCTAAATTCAGGACTGTGAATAAGTAGATGTGTTGAGGCAAATGTTGTCATCCTGAGGATGAGGAAAGACTCTTTGAATTGCTGTTAACTCTAGACCTTGGTTATTGATCTTATATCTGACAATAATGAAGACATCACTTATACGACTGCCTAATTAAACTGTATGGTCTCCTCCTGTGTCTTGGATATTCTTCTATCAGTAAGGATTCAGCTGGAAAGTAGACAAATCATAGTTGAAGGTGCAGGTGAAGAAGCAATTACCCATCTAGTATCATTCTTCTCTGCCAATGTCTGGGCAAAATCAGAGCCCTGCAACAGAAGACAACAAAATCAACTTAGTTTTATTAAATTCTTTAGTTTCATCCCTGCAGATTTTCCTCCCAGCCTTAGGCCAGGAACATATTCTTACACTTCTCTAAGGATTTTCTGTGCCACCCATTGCAATAATGACTGTGTGTTTCTCTTCTAGGCTCACTGTTCTTACAACAGGGTTTTCCTTCTGCTGTACAGCTGAGGAGTCAGGACCATCTGTCATTCACTGTGCGCTGGGCTTGGCTCCCCACCATCAGGTAAATAATTCAGTAAGTGGGCTTCCAAGGAGAAAACAGCTTAAGTTTACCGTTAGAAATGACAATTACCTTCTCCTGAATCAATCCATCTACAAAATATAAATTGTCCTTGAATTGAATTTCCAGTTAACAGATTGGAATGGCAAACTTGGATACACAGAACAGAAATCGTCTGGTATCACCTGTATTTCTGTCTTAGGCAAGCTCACCATTAGTACACTTGAGATATTCAGAGTATAGAAATAATGGGAACAGGGCAGGTCTGATTTAGCATTACTTCCTGTGCTCCCCTACCTACCGCTATCTTGAAAGGTCTTAGAAACTATATTCAAGTTGAAAGCCATCACATTTCAGATTTTTCATGCCTGAGATAGGGAAAACAGTGATTAGGCCTGAATTTCTCTTACTGTCTCTGAAAAGGCTAGCCGTTCAATTTGACACTAAAAATTCAAAAACATCATCCTCGCCATCTTGCACCAATTCTGTAAACTGAGTAACATCCTGCCCTCAGTTACACTACTGGGAAGGTTATAAGATTCACCCTGGAAGGATCCAACAGCTGCTCAATTTGCCGATCCTTCTTGTTAGTCTCCTCCTCCAGTCGACGGATTTTTGTTTTCATCCGATCCCCCTCGCTTTTCTGAGCCTGTATTGTCTAAAATGGAACAAAAAAAAAAATCACAGGTTCATCTACAAATTCTGCCCAAATTCTCTATGCAGGAGAAAGTCAGAGGCACATCGTGAGCTTTTACAATTAACTCACTCTTGGACACCAAGATCAACCCAATTAAAAAAGCCAGCACTAATGAGGAGGGAGAAGCAAGAGGAGGACTATTACATTGGATTAGGACTGATTAAGAAGGGAAGTTTCAGGGTATGGAGAGGAGGAGGGGGAAAAAAAAAGAGAGAGACTTCAATGGCAGGACAACTTTACTGGAGCCAAGACAATTGTCTATCAGTACCTCCATCTCAGCTACCCCTCTAACCAAGAGCCTGGTTCAGCTTTGCCTAGAAGTCAAGCCCAACCAATCCCCATCTTCCATGTACTGTACACGGACCCAACTGACTGATATGGGGCTGCTATGAAAATTCAATCAGCCTTTTCAAAGTCCAGGTAGGAGTTTATTCAGGGTTCAGTCTTCCAAGTATACTTCATGGTCTCCCACATTCAGAAGAGCTGACTGTCACATGATCAGCACAAAGAAATCTCCTTAAATAAGCATGGTTTCTGTTCAGTCCTTACATTAATGAAGTGAAGAAGCTCGGTGGCTCTTCCAGGTATAGGCACCAGACCCTGCTGACCTGGTCAGGGCTGAGTACCACAGATGGATGAGATGGGGCACAGGATTTTTTCTATTCAAGTAGCAAAGCGACTGTACCTTCTTCAGTTCAATAATTTCATCATACATATCTTCCTTTTCTTTGTAGTCAGGCGTTCCAGGGATGTAACCTACAGAAAGAAAGACACAAAATAAGGAAAACCCTTGACAAAAGGAGATCTGAAACAGGCATTTATTTTTCTGATTGACAATCTCATAGATAATAAATAATGCTTGAAGAGCATCCATTAGAAATCTACTCAATTAAAAAAAAATTAAAACAGAAAGACTTTCAGCTGCTGCACCTACACCTGAAAACCACGTCAGATTTTGGGGTCAATTTTTCCTTTAAAAAAAGAAAAAAAGAACCTCTCTCCCCCCTGTTACTTTATGAAAGATTCACACAAAAACAAGATAAACTAATGGACCTATAAAGGAAAACATTGAAACCAGCTACTTACAAAGCTCTCTCAAAAGCCAAACATACTTTGGAAAAAAATGTACTTCTCTAGCTTCTTAAGTTATAGGAATCTTAGGTGTTACTTGTAACAACAGTAGGTATAAACTTTTCAGACAGAAATGTGATTTTTAAATTTACTGCTAAAGGGAGAAAGAGCAAGAGTCACGTGTATGTTCATTTTGATTTTCTCATACAACCAAAACGATTTTTACATCGCAACATAATGTAATGTGAACACTTCATAGGGAGAGGTAAAAAGGGAGTCAACACTTCACATAGAATTTCAGGCAGGCAAATGTCTTATGTGATTAAGTAGCTAGAAACAAGGAAAGCCAGCACGATGTGACCAGCTAGCTCACACAGAACCACTTTTGAGAATGTGTTCTACAGATGTGAACTAGAGGAGCTGCTGCCTCACCAAAGCAAGGACCTTAAACAAAACAATATTGCCATAGTTTCTGAGCTTACCATTGCTAGAAGAACGAGCATGCTTTGGCTTTTTCATGCCCAGAGCTTCCTTTAGATATTCTGGAGTGCTGCTGGAAAGGTTAGTCCGTGCATGCCCCACATCAAAGTCTGATTTCAGAGGCTGGCTCATACCTGCTAGTAATGAGAAAAAAACCAGCCATAGATAACTGTACATTCAGTTCATCCTGTGTGAATGCAACAGCAAAGCCCAGAACAGCTCTGACTGCCTCTACTAACCCCCACTAGAAACAAGTACATCCAAAAACAGTAAAGAATTAGATAAGTCAAAGTCAGTCCTAACACACCAACCAGACACCAGCAAAGTAAATTTCAGCTAGGCATTTAATCAAGGACAAAATTTCTGTTTGGAGGCATTACAGAGTCTGTAGGTATACAACACTGAAGAG
This sequence comes from Mesoclemmys tuberculata, assembly GCA_007922155.1. NCBI lineage: Eukaryota > Metazoa > Chordata > Testudines > Chelidae > Mesoclemmys > Mesoclemmys tuberculata. The sequence goes on from ML675626.1 coordinate 22,184,859, forward strand.
AAAGTTATGTGAATATTGATCAACCAGCAAAAATGATCTTAAGCAAATTTTTAAATATAAAACACTATTGTGGACCAAATTCAGCCCTGGAGTAAACAAGATTAATTTTTACCGGACTCAATGGAAGCTGCATCCATTTATACCAGGACTGCATTATAGACTCTATGAAATTTCACTTACAGATGTTGATGGAATTTCTATACTGATACCTTGCTTCAGAGATCCTAGCCACATCTGCCTTGGTGTTTTAACCATTGGGTTCTCACGGTGTATAATCCCTGTTCCCTTCAAGGACCTCCAAACTGCAGCCTTTTTAGGGTACAGGTATGTGGAGCTATATGGAGATTCTAAGGCAAGAGAAAATATTTGAGCGATGCAAAATACTGCCCATGCATTATTGGAGTTGATATCACAAAACAATTTTCTCCTTCTTGAGCATAACCCCAAGTACATTACACTCTGATACAGTCTTGTCAAAATACATTTTATAACACCTTAAATGCTTAGCTCCTAAGAACAACAACAAAAGGCAATTGGAACATACTCACATCAAAATAAGAAAAAAGTCCACCTTCCAAAAATTGTTGTTACAAAGATGAATACATTTAGAAAAAGAGGACTAGTCAGATGACTTAATATATACAGACATATTCATGTGTACACTTTAAATACATCTATGGACCCATAAGAAATATACACACACCTAAATTAATACATTGAAATGATCTATTAAAAAGGGAATATACATATATTCATTACCAACACAAAGGATATTACATGACATTAATAAAAGCATAGTAAAAAAGTGATGTCACAAAGGCCATGACAAATAAAACTGCAATTTTTAAGGTAAATCGATCATATGGCCACAGGTATTTCAGAAGAAGGAGGGTGTGTGTATGTACAAAGAAAGATGCACCTAACCAAATCCTAGCAAATTAGAAAAACTCCACTGTTTAGAAATACTATATACTATTTATAAAATTCATAAACATCAGGTTTGAAATATGGAGTCTGGAAAAATAAATAGAGTATTAGACAGTTTACTACGAATGAACTTAAAAATAAACAAATAAAAGGTCTTAACTGAAGTTTACAGATATGAAGGATTCCATAACAATGGGGGGCAATTTCCTTAACTATGGAAAAAGGGCCAACTGAAAAATGGAATGGCTTAAACCCTTCTGTGGCCTCCATGACTCAGACAGTCTGTAACCCACTAGGTCCACTGGATGTTAAGATGCCCTGCATCAGAACTTCTGGATCCCAAAACCTTGGATCTCTTTCTGCCCGGGTACTGCAAAGGACACAGTATTTCTCCAAGGAAGTAAAAACCAAACAGTGATTTTTATCTGCAAACTGCTTGCCACCACAAAGGAAAAGGGGTGAAAAGTACACTATTACTCAGTTAGTGCCCAGGGCAAGAATTTGCAGAAAACTAAACTCCAACCCAAGTCTAGAAACGTAAAATATCTCTTGCTATGGAAGGTAACCCTCAGATGGGAAGGCTTCACATTCCATAAAGAATCAAATATGTTCTTATTTTAGGTGTCTCTTCAAAGTGCTGTGTCCCATGGACATCAATATAATTCAGGACAATGAAGACATAAGAAAAAAACTGGTAACACTTACTTGGTGACTTTGGGGGTTTATGAAAAGTTTTCTTCTTCAATTTCTGAAAGAAAAATAAAAAGAGGCTTCCTGTATTCAAACTCTCCCATTCCTAAAACACCTCAGCATGTAACCTAAAAAACAGAGACTGAAGCCACTTCTAACAGGGAGTCAGAAGAGGTCTAATAAAACAATATTAACTCATCTAAGAAACAGGACTGTAGTGCATGACTACGTGTAAAACAAAGGGGATTCAATACAGCAATCCCAACTGCTTTAGTTTTACCAGAGTTCAAATACCCCTGTTGCAGGCTAAAATGAATGAATAAAAGTAAGCGTGCATCAAAACAAAACAACCCACCATAATTCAGGTGTCGCCCCACAATGATGTATGCTATAAGGCCAAAGCTACTTATTCTTGCTCATTTATTGAACAACTCTGAGGTTCACCTGTCCATATTAAATGTGGTAATCCACAAACCTTAGAGGTGCAGGACTACTACAGGGCAGAGAATGGGGTCTACAATTCCTTAGTAGATGGAAGAACTCTTACTTGTTCAATTAAACTAAAGCAGTGGTTCCCAACCCGTGGCCTGCGGGGTCTTTCAGAGTGGCCCGCAGTTCCTCTCCCACTGGCTACAGAAGGGAGCTGCTGCCTAAATACTCAGGCGGAGCAATTGCCAGTGCAAGCTCCTTGCTGCAGCCAAGGAGATAGGAGATCAGTGCTCCCCACCCCCTGGCTGTAGCAAGGAGCACAGCAAAGTGCTCTACCTGGGTCCTTAAATGCTGGAGCCAGAGGGAGTGGAGCAAAGATCTCCCATCCCCCTAGCTTCAGAAGGGAGCCGCTGCCTAGGGACCCAGGTGGATTGAGGTTTCCCTGCTGCAGCCACGGGGACAGGAGATCCTCCTCACTGAACTCCTTCCTTCTGGCTGCAGTGGGAGGCTGCTGGTGGAGGCTGGTGGCCCTTCAGAGTTGTAAAAATTATATTTGTGGCCCTCGAGCCAAAAAGATTGGGAACCACTGAACTAGAGTGTAGTTCAGAGACAATTTAAGGTCCCTTTACTTTATGGTATTGAGAAATTCATTGAATGTAATTTGCAGAGTGCCTCAGATCAAGCATGAGAACTGTGAAAGCCCCGTAATGTTTGGAATTACTGCAGCCTCCATATGTCAAATTCTTGTTGGCACAATACAGTTAGCTCTACTATATATCAGTAATCAGCAGACAGAATGGGTATGTGTTGCATGCAAGAAGATTCTGAGAAGTTTTTCAAGTGTTTACAAAAGGCATGTTGCTGATAAAACTCACCATCTCTGCATCAGATTCGTAGGTTACTGCAGACAAACAATCTTCTCCCTGAGAAGTAGATATGTAAAATATAACCTTTGCTGCTCTGTGGATGGTTAGTTAACATGCAGATCTATGGAATTTAAATAATACCCCACTAAACTTTTTTATATCAACCACTGCAGTAAATTCAACTATGGATTCTGTCACTACCCTTACAAAGAGACAATGTAGTTTGGAAAAATTTCCTGAAGAGGAAGCTCTGCAAGATCTTACCCGAAAATGTTGAAAGCCTGGACTACAGCAAGACTGCTTATTCACAATATCAAACTGCATCAATAGATGTAGAATGAAAAATCACTGCAGAATGCGAAATCAATTTCAGAAAAGGCATAAGAATGACTTATAAAGCATATTATAAATATCCATGGAAAACCTAACATTTTCTTAAGCTTGTATTAAAAATCTCACTTCTCATTAAATAACCCTTTTATTATTATTTTTAAATCATTGCTATTCTTTCTCTGACATCTAGAGACAGTGCAGGGTTGGATGGGCCGGGCATATCTTCATGTCCCACTTTAGTCAAATAAAAGGGTCTGATGTACCTGTAAGCTTCTCTCGCAAGTAACTTTGCACTGAATAAATAGTAACAATTTTTCAATGTTTGATAATATTCTAGATGCAATATTACCAGAAGATATTTATATCAACCAAAACGCTCTCTCACTTACAGGCTCTCCAGATTAATCCCAATTAGTTCAGTATTAATACCTTAGTACTTACAGACTGCTTCACGTTTTCAATTGCAACATTAAGCAACCCCCACATCACCTCTGAGAGGCAAGTATTGCCATCCTCACTCTAAAGACAAGGAAGCAGAAGCATGGAGAGGTTCAGAGATTTGACCAGAGTTACACAGTGAGTCAGTGGAAGAACCACCATTGAAATTCAGAGAGGAAGGATTGTCCCACTGGTTAGGGCATGAGACTAGGACCTAAGAGGTCTCGGTTCACTTCCCTACTCTGCTACAGATTTCCCTTATGAGCTTAGCAAGCCTCTTACCCTCTATCCCTCAGCTCTCCTTCTGTAAAATGAGGATCACAGCACTTCTCTAACTCACTGGGGTGTTGTGAGGCTACACACATCAATGCCTTTGAGACACTAAGGTGATGGGGCCATAAAAGTATCTGAAATAAGTAGGAGAAAAGATTTATCTTGTTTATCCCTTCATATCAAAGTGCTTGAAGATAGCTATTGGTTTAACACTGTGCCCATGGGAAAGAGTAGCATCTCTTCATATTGAGACAGGCAATCTTTACCAACTTGCCTACTTGTCATACACAAGTAGATCCAGAACAGAAGGAAAGTTTGGAAAATTTCCATTTCCATTTTATATGATTTGCATGTTATGTTGCCCTGGCAGAAAAGATCATGCAGTTCATTTCCACTTGCTGCTGGCTTTGTTGATGCTTACAGATGTAGCTCTGTTCCTAGGCAACATCCAAATCTAGCTCATTGTGAGAAGCAGGAGTCGAGGTAAAGCATATTTTAAAGTGTTGGCTAACAGGAAAGAAGGCAGCATACAAAACAGCAAGAACAGATAAAGCAGCTGGCTGAGTGCAGGTAGGCATATATTTCACACACCATGCCATACAGTTTTTAATTTCCTGGGTCAATGTTCCTTGCAGCATACTAACAGGTTATTTTTGTTATTCCTGGGACATTTTCTCACATTGCTGGATCTCACTATGTAATCCATCGACTATAACAGCGATCAGATAGGGAACAGCAGCAGTGGGGACGGGTAAACAACACAGAGTCAGAAGCAAAACTAACTAATGTGCATATAAATATTTAACAGCTAGAATCTCCCAGTCCTGAAATCTGGCATCTCCTTCTCTCTTTGAAGGCGTTACAGGGAGATAGGAAGACTGTGCCAGACAATAATAGAACAGTATGGCTTTCAGCAGAGAAACTCACATGGTCTAGTGCAATGGAGATGACAGTGAGGTAATTTTACAAATGAACACTAAAGCACAGATGGGTGAAGAGTCCTTCCAAGGTCAAAAAGTGAGCTGGTGTTAAAGAGGAATTAGCACCCAGGGGCCCTTACACCCAGTTCAGACCCACTGTCCCTCATCCCCATTTGCCCATGTCCCATTGTCCCCGCCCCAGTCCCACTGTCCGGGTCCCAGTCCCAATGTCCCCCATCCCCATCCGCCACGGTCCCATTGTCCCTGCCCCAGTCCCACTGTCCCTTGTCCCCCAGTCCTACTGTCCCAGTCCCACTCCCAATGTCCCCCGTCCCCATCGGCCTCAGCCCCCACCCCAACGTCCCGTCCTGGTCTTACTGGCCCCCTCCCCACCTTCCTCGGACCCGGCCCCAGTGTCCCTCGCCCCATCGGCCCCAGTCCCACTGCCCCCCCTTCCCATCTGCCCCGGCCGGGTCCCACGGCCCCCACCAACTCTCCTCAGCCCCCCCCCCGCTCACCAGCTCCTCCTCGCTGGCCGCCAGGGACATGGCGAGAGAGGAGCTCAGGGAGCGGCCGGCTCGCAGGAGGCGCTTCGCTGGAGCGGGCTCTGCGGGGGCATGTCCCCCGGCGGGAGAGGCCAGGACGAGCCTGGATCGAGCCCCCTCCGCTCCGCACTTCCGGGTTTCCGAGACCATGGCAACCGGCCGCGCCAGGCCCAGAACCCGGATGGACAGGGCATGGAACGCCCAGGCCAAACGTCGCAGCGCCCGGCGTTTGGGGAAGCGGCTACGGCACGAGGCTGGGACAACCAAGTGTTTGCCCGGAGTTGGGAGAACACAGGGAGGGGCAGAAACGGGATCCGCTGGAGGGGGACGCGCTACTGATGGGGATACCCAGGCTAGGGCCAGGGTAGTGCAGCGCCGGGCACCCACACAGGGGCTGACACTCAACATGAAGGATCTTCCCCAATAGGGCCCTGGGAAGACACTGGTCCCCAACAGGGATCGGTTCTGGGGGCTGCCCTATGGCACCAGACCCTGGCGCTCCAGGCCATGGACGGACAGCCCCAGGGGTCCTGCACGCTGCCTGGCCCAATGGCACAAGATCTGGTGTTTTTCTTAAAGCCCCCGCTCCAGGAGTCAAAGAATTAAATGAGAATCTCAGTCCCCCACAACTCCCTGCATGGCCTTGGAGAAGTCACTCAGCTGCTCTACGCCTTAGTTTTTCTATCTGTAGAAGGGAGTTAATACTTCACCTGTGCGTGTGTGAAACATCATTCATTCATGTTCATAAAGTGCTTTCAGATTACTAGTATCCAGGTTTATGTTATGCATTCAGTTATATATTTTTTTCTTTCAAGGATTGCATCTTGCTGCAATTGACACACATTATCTACACTCCAAAATTTCCCAGTTCATAGACTCATAGGTCAGAAGGGACCAATATGATCATCTAGTCTGACCTCCCGCACAAGGCAGGCCACAAAACCCTACCCATACACATTTATAACAACCCCGAACCCATGACTGAGTTATTGAAATCCTCAAAAGTGAGATTTGAAGACCTCAAGCTGCAGGGAATCCACCAGCAAGCGACTCATGCCCCATGCTGCAGAGGAAGGCGAAAAACCTCCATGGCCCCTGCCAATCCGCCCCGGAGGAAAATTCCTTCCCTACCCCAAATATAGCGATCAGCTAAACCCTAAGCATGTGGGCAAGACTCACCAGCCAGCACCCAAAAAAGATTTCTCTGCAGTAACTCAGTTCCCATCCCATCCAGCATTCCCACAGACCATTGAGCAGACTTACCTGCCGATAATCCAAAATCAATTGCTTAAACTATCCCAACCACCTGTTCTACCAATGGAAGAGCTAGTGTAGACTGCACTCCTGCAGCCACCAGTGTATGTTTTACCACATTGTTGCCTAACCCTGCCTAGAGAAGTTCTAAAAGACCTTGTGGTAAAAATGTCAGCACTGCTATCAGCAATTTACTCTATGCCAGCATTCTTACAGCTGCTACCAATGGTGGAACTGAACTAGTAGTAGCAACAGAGGAAAAGCTTGTTGTGGGCATACCCATATATACCTTTAATTTGCCAAGGCTCAAGGACAGGATTCATTGAGAGACAATGGCAACGATAAGGGACACTAGAAAGCTTTTAAATACACATTTAAATAACTCTTCTATAACTGGTTTCCAGATTCCACAGTTCAGATGTAGATAATTTACACACCGAGCACTGAGAGAACCTCAGGCACGTAAAGCCAAAACTCAAAAGAGAGAATATTAACTTACCTGACGTCATTAAAAATCTTATTGGGATGAACATCAAAAGCTTTTTTTAGATATTTATGTGGAGCAATAGTGCCATCAAGTGGCCTTTCAGCAAGTAAAAATCCCCAGCAGTTCTCAGGCTCTTGCTTTCAGAAAAAGAGATGACTTCTGAATTCAGATCAAGTAAGAACTATACTTCTAGTTCATCTCTCACAGAGTCAGCATTAACATTTTTGGGGAGGCATAGTTTTCCATTCCCCAAAATGTAACTGCCTCCTGACCACTAGCACCAGTCTAATGATTTGGAGAGTTGGAATTAATGAGGTGATTCTTTAGGATACACCCCAAATTTAACTGATTTCATAAAGAATTGCATATGATCTTTAAATCTCCACTACTTCTCAAACCTCCTGCTGTATAAGTGGTGTTTAATTGCTTGTGAAGCATGCTATGTATAGCTGCCAACAAGCAGGCCTGCGCTACACGCAGTTTTTGTATCACTTTAACTATTTCTGTTAGAAATGTGCTACTATAGTCTAACAATATCATTAAATGGGTACAATCCCTACTGAGGACAGTTATATCAGTATAAAGGTGCCTCACACCAGTATAGCTGATACCCGTATGAACAATCCTTACAGTCCCCATCGGGGCTCAGCTCAACTAAGAACATCAGGGTAAGAACTGGCCTCCTTGTCTCCTCCACAGTTTCACCCTGTGATCGCTAACTGCAGACGGCTATCACGATGTAAATCTCCCCACACATTTTTTGCAATGAAGCCAAAGATAAAGTGGCAGCGCACAGACACTGATGATAATTTAAACCTGACAGAGGGGCGCAGCTTGCTGTTACTCATGCAAATTGTTACCACCCCTTTCAAGCCACTGGAAGCCTGTCCACACAGAGGTCTGCACCAGTTTAGTTAAGACCAGGGCAAATTTGTGTACAGAGATGCCCCCAGCTCAGCTCAGGCCGTGCTATAACTTCCCCTTCCCTATAACCTGAGTCCCCTGCTACGCTGCGCTACACGCCCCAACCCAGCTCAGCTTTAGGCAGCCCCATGCCATAGCCCCGCCCACATGCTTGTCCACCATTACTGTTTTACGACATGAGGAGAGGCGCGGTTTGCGGCCGGAATAGTCGTCAAGGGAAAGAAATCGAGCCCCGCCCCCAAGCTGGTCCGCCGTTCCTGTTTTACGACAGTAGGGGGAAGCGCGGTTTGCGGCCGTAGTCGTCAAGGGAGACAGACCGGGCCCCGCCCCTCAGGCTGGTCCGCCGTTCTTGTTTTACGACAGCAGGGGGGAGGCGCGGTTTGCGGCCGGAGTAGTCGTCAATGGAGACAGACCGACCCCCAGCCCTGTCTGTGGTGAGGTGAGGTGAGGGACTCCAGCCTCCCTCAGCGCCCCCGGGCGGAGCCCGCCCCTCCCCCGGGAACAGAGAGCCCGCCGCGCCGCGGGGAGGCAGCCGGGGCTCGGCCAAGGCTCACCTCCGTGCCCAGCAGGACGGGAGCCCCGGGGCGGCAGGCTCGGCTCGGCTCGGCTCGGCTCTCCCCCCCGCCCCGCGCGGACAGCTGGGCACGGAGCCTGCGCCTCGGGGGTGGGGGCCTGAGCCGCGGCTCGGGGGCCCGCCCCGCTCCCTGGCAGCCCCAAGGGTCCGTGGCCGGGGGCTCGGGGCCTGTCCCCTCCCCTCACGCTGGGGGAGCCGGACGGCCCCCTCACTGGGGGCGGGCCACGCCCTGGGGGATGGCAGCCCTGGCCAGGGTGGGCGTGTTCCCGGTTCGGCTGCGGGCTTCCCGCTCTGGGACGAGCAGGGGGGTCTCCTCGCGCGCCGCCAGGCTTGACTTCCGGGGTTGAGGTGTGCGGGGGAGGCAGTGGCCCCTCCACTGAGCTGCTTCCTCACCTCCTTGTGTCAGACGGAAACCGGCTGCGCCATGGACCGGGAGTGTTCTCCGCTCCTGCCTGCTGTTTGCGCCGTTCTGGCAGACCCACGGCAGCTTGTTGCAGACGACACCTTTCTGGAGAAATTACTGGACTGGTTTGAGACTGTGACCCAAACAGGTAACACTGGCTTTCTGCATTTGATTGTCCTTAAGGCATTGGAAGATGGAGGGATCATCACAGATGATCTAAGGACAATTAATATTGTACATATCCCTTGGCTGTATCCTGTAGATTTTAAATAAAATAGGAGATTGCCTGAGGGTGACAGCACCCTCCAAATTGAGGGAAGCTTCTGTCAGGACAGTTTCACATTAGAACATAAGGTTTTGCGAGAGAAGTTTTGTTTCACTCCTTGAGAGTGGCTGAGATTCTTAATCTAATAAAATATTACTTATGATCTGTGAAAGGGCTGGTGCTTTTAAACAGTTCTGAACCCTTGTCCAACTCATAAATAAGTGGGTACACATCACTCTTGTTAGCTTTTAGGTGAACTGCCTAGAATTGTAGTATACAATAAAGGAACATGTCCTAGAAATGATAGTCAATTGTTGCTCCACTTTCCATTAATGTTTCTTCCCCAGAATCTAGCCTGCTGCTGTTACAGGAGAATCCATGCTTGACAGAGCTCATCACGTGTGTGCTGAAACTGAAGGCTCCAAGTTCCAGCACTCTTTCCTTTATTCTGAGATTAACAGGGTTATTCGCAGCCTCTGAAAGTTGCTTCCAGCATTTACAGGTAAGTTAAGGCTCAGCCAGCTAGTCACAGATGCACTTTTACTGTACAGATTTTGTTCCTTACCTGAATAAAATACAGTCATAGTTACCTAGGCTTATTTCCTAGTAAGAACGTACCAATCCCAAAGTCATTCAAGCATTGAGTCATGTTGCTAGATTCACTCTATGGGATTGTCAGAGCAGACAAAAAGCAGTGAAAGTTATGGTCTGTGATATACAAGAGGTCTGATTAGATGACTTAATGGTCCCTTCTGGCTTTAAACTCCATGAGTGAGACCACCAGGCTACAGAATGCTGTTCTCAAGATGGGTGCATTGTGGAGGGAGGAAAATAAATCACTGAAATCTATAGTGCACACCAGTATCTCTCCTTCAGTTTGCACTAAACTAACAGCGATCTAGAGACTTTTTGGGCAGTGGGTTAATTTGTGAAAAATTCTTACAGTATACATGCTTCAGACATAAAACAGCGAGTACATGCCAAACAGGTCAGCAAACACTAATACATTAAGGCAGATTTAAACTCCCTAAACTATGGGAATTCTGACTTAATGCAGTCACCACTTTCTTGTCTCTGCCATATCCTGTGCTTCACATAAAAGTACACAATAATTTACATAGTGCTTTTTATCTGTGAAGTGCTTTGCAGCGTGTGGCCTTCCAACAGCGTTCTGCAGCAGTGACTGGGATCCCTAGAAAAAGCCTTTTAATGTAAACTTGCAGTAATGGAACTTATTTTTCTTGTGAGTAGGGTAGATTGCAGACTCAGAAGTCTCAGTATGCCTCAGATGTGAGGGAAATAAATTTTTTTAATTGCCTTGTTTTGTATGGTGGTCTCTGAATTTAGAGTATTCTCTGAGTGGCCTGAACAGGTGGGTAGGAAACAACCTCATGGGACTGTCATAGCTGTAGAGTTTTTCCAAAAGTCCTAAAAATCCCTCTCAAATTGTTATAACATTGATCTCACTCCTGGTTTAACAATGTGACAAGTGTTTTTCTTAGATATGTACCTTTTACGAAGTGTTTTAATTAGGTAGGGTTTCACCAAAGTAGCTATTAACAAAGTGATTTACAGAAACTAACCTACAAGTCCCTAAAACTCCTCTTTCTGCATAGTTTACTGGTGTTCTCTCAACTTGACTCAGCAGGGGGAGTTGTTGATCAATCTCTTTGGTGAGGTGGGGCCTCTCAGCAGTGCTCAGTGGGAAGAGGCATCTGTGCGAAGCGGCTGGGTCAAGGGCGTGCACAGCATGGTGCAGCACCAGAGCGCGCTCCATTTTGTGTGCAGCTGTGGTGAGCACTTTGTTTCTTGTCCGTATTCTTTAACTTCTTAAACCCTTAATGTGCCTTGGCCATTCTAATTTGTCACTTCAGTGTTAAATGAGAGGAATTGTCACAGGATGTTATCTTTTGATGTCATTATTTTACTTTGGAGAAACCATGATAGAAAGGGGGTAAATTGTTGTAAAAGTTAATTTTATTGTTTTATTTTTGTTACACTTACATATGTATTAAGGTTCCTCAATATAAAAAAATAAATAGCAGACATGGTGGAGGGAGAAACACACTCTTACCCAATAGGCAAAGTAAAAATACTGCATTAGAAAGTCACTAACATTCTTATTTGTAGTCTATTAAAAACAGGTCAGGACTATTGTACTCTAGAGAAAAGTTAGCCCAGGCCTCATTCCTGCAAACTTTTATTTGTCCATGTACAGTTTACTCACATGAGCAGTCTTATTTGTGTTTTATAGTTAAGTAATCTGCTAGTCCAAATAATAATTTAGGGCTAGTAATTTAACTATTCATTATTTACCTGGTTAACACAGACAGAGCATTTTAACTCAGATTATCAATCTAACCTAAAATCAACAGCCACCTCCAGCTGCTAGCTTCCACACCCTGAACATTCTCTTTAAACCTCAGTTACATGACACTAGTGACTTCATTAGGGCTACTTGCATGAGTAAGATCTGCTTTTGTGAGTAGGGGTGTGTATTACTGGGCTGTTTCGCAACACTTCATATAATTTAATTTTTTGGGAGTATGCTGGAGAAATTCCTAAGTGACACTATCAGATTACTCATTTTTATGTTGAACCACTTTTCTGTACTGATGCTACTAACATCACCTGAAAATGTGAAAATTGAACAATAATTTTACTTTACAACATTTTTTATTTGCTTTTTTTTTAATAAAGTTCACTCCTTTTTAGAGGGAGAAAATAAATATCTTTTCTTCCTGGTTCTCAGCCTAAGGTTCCGCTGTTTGGTCTGTGACCACTGCAGCAGAATGTTCAAATGCAAACTATTTTTCATGGATCTTTTGTAAGATGCTACAATCATCTGATTCTGTAAAGCTTTCTCCTCTCCCAAAGAAACACAATTGTGAATATAATGTATCAAAGCCCCTATAATCTTACAGGTGGGAAAATAGAAATTTTACGAGTAAGGCTGCCATCCATTGTACCATTTTTTATTTCCTTTTTTTCCCTTGTGGTCTGAATGATGGATAGACTGACACTACTTCAGAAACCTACTTTTCTCAATCTGTTGCATGTATAGCATTTTAAGATTTTTTTTTCCATTTTAACCTTCCATTTTAATTTGTGTAAGATATTCAGTAGGGTAACACGATTAGATTTCAATAAAGTCTCCAGATTACAGCAGAACTCTTGTTTCTTAAAATGTCATGGCTTTGGGGTTATATTTTGTCTTTTACACAGGAGCCATAGATGTGATCTTCGCTCTGCAGGGAGACCCCAGCCTGTTTGTGGCTTCAGCTGCCAATCAGCTTCTAGTGCACATGCTCACCTTCTCTCTACAGTCTAGAATGACTAAACTTGTAAATATAAAGGACTGTGATTGGCCAATATGTGCTCAAATGATTATAGTGCACATTGAAGAGTCCCTTAAATCCAACTCTGCCTCTCGTATCAAGCAATCCTTGAAGCTGCTAATTAGTGTGTTTGGATGCTGTCATGATCTGTGGACTGAAGTACTTTGGTCACAGCTATCAGAGCCAATTGTGTATCTCTTGGAGGAGGAGAGTGGCCTGTGTGGACTGGCATTAGTGGATCTTTTCCTTAGCATGGCAAGGTGAAGACTTCTTTGGAACTTGGATTCATGCAATACTGTCAAATGTTAAAGAAATGTGGTTGTCTTTTCCAAGGTGTATACACAAAAATATGCTAACGCTTTTTTTTCTTCAGGTCTCCTGTGTTTAGCTGCCCTGAATGCAGCCTGTGGACATCAGTGACGTGTGCTCTGGAACACTTAAACCCAGCACAGGCTGGCCTTTTGGCAGTGGGAGTACTGAAGCTCCAGGAATGGTATGAATTATTGGTATCAAACTTTAAAAAGATCTTACATTCTTGGAATATTATGCTGCAGATCTTCTAATGTCCAGTGCGTTTCTGATTGTCAATGTTCTGCTCTGTGAGGAGGGAAACTTTGTGGTGCAACTCTCTGCCCCTATAAGGTTGGTACAGAAAAATATGTCCAAGAGCTGCAGATGCTGATGGTTTCTGACAGTCTGGTTCCAAACACGAGGAAAAGGAGATGCAAATGCTCTCCACAATCTCTCAAATACCATGTACAGCCAGCCAGCCTCTAGGGTAGGAATGGCAAACTTTGTTTTTGCTCTCTAATGCTAAAGTTAGCATTCAGAATAGGCATTATCTTGAGTGCAAATCACATACAACACGCTCCTCTATTTCCTTGCCCTTCACACATGCATTCTAATAGGAGCACGCTCACTGCTTGCCCATAGAAATCACCATCGTTGCTCTAGGGACTTCTACCTAAACCACCTAATGTGAGGAGCAGTTAATCTAATTTTCCATAAACAGGAGCGATTAGTGGGTGCACATGACCTGATGTTGCAGGTTAAGCAATGCCTACACTCTGAGTATATGACATTATTTTGATGGGAAGAACACCCAGGACTCCGTGCCCTTACGGTCCCCTTCTCCTGGAAAACTTCACAACAAAACCTGTCTGCTCTATTGCTCTGGTTGTTCAGTGAGGTTGCTTGAAAACCCCAAGGACCTTTCTCCTTCTCCTGGTTTAGCTCAGGAAGCTTGGGACAGAGCTGGAATCCCCACATGGCAACATGTTACTTTCCCACCAGCCCTGGCCTGAGCCAAGGCTGAAAGAATTTACTGATGTGAATTGTTACAAATTAACTAACCAGAATTTGGAGGCAAATCCTCAAGGAGAATGAAGTGTTGTTTGTTCACTGCTACTTCTTTCTTTGAAGCCCACAGGCAGTAAGGATCCAAGCTCTGAGAGTTCTGCTTCAGCCAATGGACTGTGTTCTGAAAGCAGCTTCCCATCCCTTGGAATACCCAGGTATAATGGTGCTAGACAAGTGAAGGATAAGCGACCAATCTGCCTATAAAGATCAAGACTGTATTCTGTGTAGAAGGAATTGTAGAAGATACAATTGAGTTGTATCTTTAATGAGTGGGGGGGGGGAGTGAACAATTGAAGTAGTAACTGTTGTGCAGGTTCGAGACTAAAGAAGCAGTGTGTGTTGTATAGGTACTGGCACGTATAAAGTCCTGCTGGGGGAGGGGCTTATTTATCATTGAAGGGATGGCACTAAATCCATTCCTTCCTTCACTTAAAACTTAGTTGCCTTCTCTATTTCAAACCCCTTGTTGTCCTTTGTGCTTGTTCTACTAACCTCATTTCTCTCCTCCTTTCCTTCTGCAGGTTTGCTGAATAGGTCTGTGAATGAGTCCACTGCTGTTGAAACGCTTCTGTCCTGCAGGTCCTCTTGTGCTAGTCTCCTGTGTCAAACGTTGGCTCACCTGGAGGAGCTGCAGTACCTGGTAGTGGTCTGGGGAGAGGGATGCCTGCGGAAGGAATGGGTTCCTTGAAAGATTTAATTAAGATAGGCCCTATTGTGAAAATGTGCAACCGAACAGAACCAGGAGAAGGGTTACAGTTGGCTTATGCATTGCAGCCATAACCATGAGTTTGAGGCTACTGTCTACCACATCAGTGATGGCGGAGAAATGGTCATCTTTCCTCTTTCACCCACCCATACCAACTTTACCATATAGCACTGCAGAAGTTTCTATTAGGTTTATTGTCATGACTTCTGACTTATCATCAACCCTGTCAGATTGCTTTCACTTGTACTAAGAGCCCTCATTTGTGCAATAGCTTTTTGTGGTGTGGAAGAGAACTTGTTCATAACTATCAGACTTGTGATACCACATTAGAATGAAACAGGTTTCTGTCCCTCCTCCCCGATTTCTCTTGTAATATAAAAATGTGTACACTATATGTACAAACACATGTATGAGGTATTTGCTAGAAACTTACCTCCTTTCTCTCTTAGACCTGCTTACCAGTGGATTTGCCCCATATGCCTTTGCTACAGTCTGTAGTGACAATATTGCAATTCTGTATTGGCCTCGCAACTCCAGCATCCTGTCTGGGAAGCAAGATCAGTAGAATCCTGATTGGTTGCTTCAGAGTTCAGAGGTCTGCACTTGACATCCTGGGAGCACTATCTCAGTGGGAAAGTGAGTAATCATGCTTCAATGTATTCACCTCTTTCTGGAACATGTAGCCATTCTGGATTTGCAGGAGTGCAAAGTGTTCTGTATCCATCTTCTCTCTGAGTATGGGACCAACATTTCATGGTATGAGAACAATCCAGTTCCCAAGTTTATTCAGTTCTCGACTTCAGACCATACATCAGTTTCACCAATGAATCTTCATTACTGTTGGTAAGTTAGAGCAATTAGTGATGAATGCATAGTTTTGATAGGTAGGCCATTTCTCTTTCTCCCCTGCTTTCAGATACAATGCATTTTACTTTTTAATGGAATTGCATTTGTTTTCTCCCTTACAAATAGTTCTATAATAAATGTATTAGTATTTCAAGAGCTGATTCATCTTTTTTCTGATCAGTATTGGTCATTTGGCTATCACATTTCCTGTGTTTCAGGCCACAGTGCATTCAGGGAAAGTGTATCTGACATCCTTCTTGCATACCTAAAGAGTCCAGATAGCAGCCCTACTGTAAGTACAGAAAACAAATCACCAAAGTGATACAATTTACTAAAACAATAAATCTAGTCTCATTAGGATGTGGTTCTGTTTGACATCATAAACAACTGTTTCTTGAAACAGCTTGTTCTAGAACATCAAAGAGGCTCATGTCTCAGCTCTGAGTGACAGAGGAAGTGGCTCAAGAAGAGGTGATTAAGCCATTAAACAGTGACTGAGTTCAATATTGTTGAAAGGAAACAGGAGGTATTGTACCCAGGAGTAGTACTGACACACTAAGCTTCCCTCACACTTGGGCTTTCTAGTACTTGGTGCTAGGTTTGCTAGTGTTTTTGTTATTACATAATTCCTTTACTAAGATGACTGGAGGTTTCCTCCTTGTCAAGACTCTGGAAAATTATTAGCTGATATTAAGAGTAGACAAGTTCCAGAAGCCTGTCAGGAAAATGAATAGGCACCATTCGATTCTTGATCTAGGCAACATTTACCAGCAGCCTACTCCTTGATAAAGGATGCAGGGTCATTATCCCTAGCAGTTTGGCTGCAGTTGAGAAGATAAATAAATGTTATCCAGTATAAATGCAAAAAATGCCTCCTTGTGAAGTAAATATTAGAAAGGCAGCCTCCCTCTGATTTCTCTCTCCCTGCTTTGTTCTGTTCTAGGTTCTGAAGAAGTCATTTCAAGCTACACTCAAATGGCTGCTGAGTTTGTCAGAAGCACCCAACTCCAGGGATCACTGGCAACAGACTGAGTGTTTTCTCCAAGGTAAAGAAACTGTTTGTTAGGGTAAACTGAAACTAATGGCAAAGTATTACAGCAGTAATTGGCAGATAATTCTAACAGAAGTAGCTCATGTAGAATTGCTACTCTGCCTATCAGTCATATTCCCAATATTCGGTACTTACATATAACACAACTGTAGGAATGATGTCCAGCAAGATGTGCTAGAGATCTCTGAAGAAAATATGCAGCAGCAGTAAAAAGATGTTGCATATGATGATTAAAAGGATGCTAATGTTCAACAAAAAAAATTGCTACTTCTAACTTGTACCCTTCATGTTGATCCAAACCTGTTGCTTTGTGTGTGCAGAGCTGTTTCTGGTGCTGCAGAAGCGTTTGTGCAGCCCTTGCTGGGAAGTACGGGACTCTGCTCTGGAATTTCTCACTCGCCTGGTTAAGCACCTGAGAGGTAAGTCTAAAAAA
This sequence comes from Mesoclemmys tuberculata, assembly GCA_007922155.1. Taxonomy (NCBI): domain Eukaryota; kingdom Metazoa; phylum Chordata; order Testudines; family Chelidae; genus Mesoclemmys; species Mesoclemmys tuberculata. Next base: position 22,201,920 of record ML675626.1, read on the forward strand.
AGTAACATTTGAGAATTGAGGCATAGCATCACAAAACATTTAATTAAGAGAAATAGCATGGCCTACAATCTCCACTATTTGCAAAAACAATAAATCCACCACACCCAACACCTTTGAGTGACATAAGCCATGAGAAACCTTGACAAGTCACCCAGTAGATGTATCTTGATTTCCCACTGTGCTCCAAGTGCTGAGTCCTCTTGAAGATCCAGAGACACAGCATTTCTAAAGAATCTGACTAGAAGGCAGTGACACAATCCCACAAATGTGCGGAGAGGCAGTTCACATCCGTTAGAGGCAAATAAGTCTCGAAGTGGACTTAGTAAGATTTCTCTGAGCAGATGGTAGGGTAGGATTTGGGAGCTTGTACAAGGGAGCACACCTGCACGTGGTAGAGCCCAGCTCTGCAGTGGTTTTCTTCCCACTACAGATTCACCATCCGTTTTCTCCCCACTTACCCGCAAAAGGCCCAGCTCTGAGGCTAATAGTTCAGCTCCTGTTTGATGGCAGAGAGGAGAGAAGTAATTTCTTTTCCTTACTTCTCTTCCCCAAACCCATGTGGAACTCCCTTGTGCCCAGCCCAGCCATTTGTCCCAGCACATAGCCTTTGCCTTGGTTCTTGAGCAGTTCACATCTATTTCCTGATACCTGCAGACCACACTGTGGCACTGTGTAAATTATTCAGTCAGGATTGGTAGTTTATTTAAAACCATTAGGGCTAGACTTTCATTTGTAAATGAAAGTCTAAGTTCAGCAAGCTGAGAGTAAATACCCACTTGCCAGAGAGAGGTTCATTTGTATGCACACCAATGGCAAGTAGATTTCTTTTAAGCTCTAACTTTTGGGGGATGGGATACAACTGGAATTCACTGAGTCCGTGGTGGACCATCTCGGCTCTTAGCAGCAGTTGTCTGATCTCCATAGCAGCTCTGCTCATGCTGCAGGCAGTGGGCATCCTGATAAGATGTAAGGGGCTGTTTGCACTGGAAACAGTTGGGCTGGATAGAGGAATAAAACCTCTTTCTTTGGACTGCCGTATGTTTACAGAGAAGGAAGGTTTCAGGCAAGTTCTCTTCTCTTCGGAGGTGGCTAGGCTCACAGAGGATCTTCTTAAGGACCCAGAGAGTTATGTGCGAGCAAGTGCTGTGACAGCTGTGGGACAACTGTCCTTCCTCGCCCATCGTCGGATGCCTAGCATAGAAAATGGAAATGGCAACGAGGTAAGGGAGGGGAAAGATACCCTCATGTAACCCACAGCAGAATCTAGTTGAACTTTCCACCACTAACTCTGCTGCTATATACATTTGACCATTCTTTGATCATTTCTTTAGACGTAATTTAAAAATGGTCACTGGCAGCATGAGCAAATAGGAGATTTCGCAGCCATTAACTAAGATGCCAGAGAGAAATTGGAGTGTTTTGAACTCCTCAGGTAACAGTTTCCATTTCTTTAAATGCATTCCCTCCGTTCTCTTGTTCTTAGAAAAGCATTGTAGCACAACTTCAAGAAATCTTATCAACAGACTCCGAGGGCTTTCCTAGAAGAGCTGTGATCAGTGTTTTCATTGACTGGTTGAGAAAAGGCCACACAGATGTACTGGAAGACACTGAGCAGTTTGTCTCCAGCGTGCTCCACGCTGTGAACTGTGACTTAGACTGGGAAGTCAAAGCTGGTGGGTTGGAACTGGCTGAAGTTTTCTCTGCCCAGACACTTGGACGGCTTGGCCCTGCTGGATGCCCATATGCTGCTGTCTTATCCTCTGCCACCCGCTCCACTCATCTGAATGAGTCCCTGCAGGTATTCTACCGGGTGAAACTGTTTGAGTTCCTGTTTGGTGCTTTGTGTGACTGTGACAGGCCAGTGGCTCAGAAAGCCTGCAATATTCTCATTGACTTGAAAGCTGAGCTCTGTGAAGAGAGCAGCCTGAAGGAGGGACCAAGTGCAGGAGACTTGGCTACAGAAGCACATGGCACTGCTTGGTTAGAAAAGACTCTGAGGAGATGGAATGCCTGTCCCAAAGGGGCTGATGATGAGGCTGACCCCCAAGACCCAAGCAGCAGGTTGTTGGTTTTGAGAACATTGGACTTAGAAGGGCTGCACAGATCACTGAACAGAAGTAGTGACCACATTGAGAAGAGCCCTCTGTCTCTTTTGCAGGACATCCTGGCCACTGTGGGGACCCTGGAGGAGAATGAAGCTGACTGTTATTAAAGTCAGTGCCAGGCTCTTGCTCAGAGAGGAAGCCATTCTAAACAGTTGTCTGGCTGTAGGAGAAGTTATTTCCAAGAGTAGAAATCAGGCCTCGAGTCCTTTGCAAAAGGGGAAACTGTTAGAGAGAGGCTCAGGAGGAGGAATCTAGCTTGGACTGGTCTAAACAGTAAGGATGACAACCTGTCTATCTGTCAAATGGGTTAGACATTTTTTGTTGGCACGTTGCCCTCGCTGTGGCCTAGAATGCAAGAAATTTAAATGAGAAACAGTATTTAAGAGGTGCATCAAGGAACTATAATACAATGTATTTTAACAACTGGTTGTTAAATACATGGGTCATATGAATTCAGGCTGTACTTTGTAATCATGGCCCAAAGCTAATCTGTTTTTTAAAAAGTCCAAAAAAGCATCTGTTTCATTTTAATGCACTCTCAGATAAAGCCATAGAAAATTACCCAGAAAATTACTTTTTAAAACTGACTTCAAATGCTGGTATAAACAAGGTAAAGAAATTGATAGACCCCCCCCCTTTTTATAACATGGTTGGTTAAACCTGCCAAAAGCTGGTTTCAAATAGACTGGTTTTTAAAAGGATTTATCCATTTTTGCTTTGACTATGCTACCACTCTAAAATCAGAGTCCCTGCTATAATGAAGGGCCTACAGGCGGAGGAGAGCATTTAGAGAAGTCATGACATCAGTGTTTTGAATGTTTCCTGTAATTGTGGCAGGAGATGAATTAAAAATGATATGGGCAAATTGTTTTCTGACTTCTTCCTGTGCAGGTTCATAGGGAGAAGACGAGATGCTGGCCAGAATACACTTGCATTTCAGTAATGCTGGGCGCAATGGCAGTTGCTAAGCCTTCAGAGAGCTCTGGGTAGATGTTAGTTTGTCTCATCCAAGTCAACAAACCTCTTTAATTAGAAAACTAGCAGCCATCCCAATATGGCAGAGCTGCGTTCTGAGGACAGTTTGACAGTTTCAGAAAGCAGCAGGGGGGGAGATTGTTTGTAGTTTACAGCTTCAGCAGTCCAAGAGATACTGCATTTAAACCCCTTCTCTATAGTGAAACAGTAACCATGGCAACAGAGTAAACTGCACCTAAAGCCCCTGGAACAGAAACATGATACCATACAGAGCGGGCTTGGCAAGGTAAGAACACAGGTTTCATTTTAGGCTAATGATGGATACTGAAGCTCTCATTCTCTCCCTCATGAAGCTGCGGTGTCTCAGTTCAAATCCCATCCCTTTCTTTCCCTTCTGCAAACAGCTGTGCTAGCCATGTGCTAGCCTCCCAAAGTCTGTCTTTCACCAGCTCCCTGGCAGCCATGTCGTGGGCTTAGGCATAGGTTTGAATACAAAACTGCTGTGGCTGGAAGTTTACAACATACCCTTTCATGAATTCACCCAGTAAGCTTAGCTGCCAGGCTGCACCCAGCTTTCTACAGAAGAGCCCCCGCCTTTGATAATCGTAGAGAGGCCTGCCTGGCCTTGAGCTGTATCTGACTGAAGAAGGAAGTAGGTAGAAGTATAAAAATAAGACCCAGTTGGCCCATAGCCTTACTCTGCCTGTCACTTGCAGAAGGGGAGAGGGTTAATGAAGAGGCTGGCTACCTTTTAAGGAAGTGTAGATTGTGTTGCAATTAGACACTTTTGGGGGAGTTCCTGTTATTAACAAATATAATTACCACCATTGACAGGTGGTAAAGGCTAAGGACTAGAATGCAAGTCTTCTGCCTCCCAAGCCCCTAGACTGGAACTGCTTTGTTTCCCCAGTGTGTCACCTTTAGCTAGAAGTGATAGTGATGCTCAGTTGAGGCCCACTGGCTGCTTGTAGTCGGAAGCCACCTTACCCCATGCGTGGTATGTATGCCACCAGAGAAAGCCATGTGCACAGATGATGGGCTAGCCAGGGAGAGCTACTTACACGGACAGGGGGAAGTAGCATCTCATTCATCTTTCCAACTGTGAATGGAAGTGACAGGAGGATTAGTTTTGAAACTTCCATAAACAGGCACTGAACTGAAAAGCTCTCAAACTTCAGCAGTTAGACTAAAAAAAATGCTGACTTTTGTACAGCTTTAGTTTCCTCTCCTCTGATCTTTCTTTTCCCCCCTACTTTGTTTCTTGCACTCCTGTTTTCCGCACTCTGTTTTCAAGCCTTGCATTAGTGTTGGGACGCTGAGACTGGCATCATGTACCTGGCCACAAGAGGGGAAAAGAGCAGAGTAGTGTGAAAATTAAAGCAAAAGGGCGGGATGGAAAGTTAATGAGGTAGGGCAGCAAAGAGAATCTGCTTTTGAAAGTTTCATATAATGCTTAGGGAGGTTACAAATCCTCTTAAACCAAAAACTTCACTGGCATGCTTGTAAATAAACACCATGGCACACCCAGCCACTGTGCATTCCCCACAGTCCTAGGTGCTGGTACGGGCAGTGAGCCAGCTCAGAGAGGAATGGAAACTGAGCTCCAGCAGAATATCCTCAGCCATTAAGCTCTTTCTTTAGGTGTCTGGTGTTTAGGGCTAAGTATAATGTCTTTCTACTACACCCTTGAAAATAGAAACCTGGTTCACATCATGTCTCTCTCCCAAAGGGCATATCTTCAACTTGTTCCAGCCCCCTTAAGAGGATTGTCAGGAGAGACAGTTCTGCCTTTGGTGCTGAAAAATACTCCACTGCCAACAAAAATCCAAACAGGCAAATTTAAAATAAATGAGCTTCCTACCTTGCTGGTCTAGTGCTGTCCTATAAGGAGAGGTGAGCTGACCTCCTAGCACTGGTTTGCCCTTCCCTGCTACACTGAAGTCTCAGCAGGAGACGCTCATCTCTTGGTGAGTCAGTGCAGGGTCAGACTAAAGCCTGCACACGTCTTGCAAGGCTGCCAATTTATCGAGCAGATAAAAGATAAGGAACTAGTCTTGTCCTTCAGCAAGAGCATCATCCCAGTCGCTGAGTATGTTCACATGCAGCCTGCCATGGGGTTGAGAATTTAAGCAGTTTGCCCTTCACTTCTGAGGACCAGTGATCACTCAGCAGCGCCTGATGGGGGCTTTTCCGAAGGAGACTCGGCCCTGCTAGGTTTGTAACAGACCCCTACACTCGACCCCACTGCAAAGAGCTGGGTTATGCTCAGGTAGAATCTCCAGGAGGGCCGACAAAGCACATACCCTGCCTGTTCAGCAATATGCACACTGACCGCTGCACCACAGAGTTGCACATTTTGTTATCTAGTGCTTCATTTTCTAGGCTGGGGCTGTGGTCTCCATAAATTGGGTACATCCACAGCATTGATGGCAGCAGCCCTCACACTGGGCAGTGGAGAGGGGGGGAAGGGGTTTTGTGGGTATGTGGACAGGCATATGTGCTCACCAGCATTCAGAAACGCCGTTGTGGTGGAGGGAATCCAGCAGTGCCCATGCTGTGCAATTTGGAGGTGGATGGGGGAGATGGAAGTTATGAAACTTGCTGAGTGATGGACGGTGCTATCAGCATTTGTCTCCTTCAATCTCCCACCATTCCACAGTCCCAGGTAGTCTTCATTTCTTCCACTTTCAGAAGTAAGGCTTCCTGCTGACTCCCAAGCTATGCTGAGACCAGAGTGAAAGAACTGAATAAAAAGACAGCGCATGTCTAAGCTAGGAAGATAGATCACATGATCACAGCCAGATAACACATTTTTAAACATGACTCACCTTGTCTACACTAGATGTAAAATCCCAGCTAAAATCTTTTTAGTTAAAATGCATTAGTGAGCACAACCAATTTTCCTAGTGTAGGCATGTCCTTCTATGATAATCATGCAGTGAAGATGCAGGATAACACTGGAATGCATCATTGTCTAATACAAACCCCTTCCAGGAGCATGAGGCACAAATTATAATTCTTGTTATATTCTAATAAAAAGCTACATTTCAAAAACAGCTATGGTTGCTAAGTGATAGCATTTGTACAAACTTATATTCACAGACCCAAGCACTTAAAAGCAAGGAAACGAATAGCTACAGCCTTCACAAAACCAAACGTGGCCTACATAATAAAACACATTTTTATCAAGCACAAATAAATGCTTATTTCATCATAACCCAACATCCTTAACCCCTGGCTATTCGTTAGGATTCGTGAGCTGTGAAAGAAAAATAACCAAAGCAGGTCTATGACTTCCATTGAAATCAGTGGCAGTAAATTTGGGCCCTAAGGCATTCACAACAAAAGCTGTTAACTTTATTTCATTTCATCCTATTTTCTTGCAAAACAGCTGCTGCACAAGTTTCAAGAGGAACTGACAACATAGTAGCTTGGTAGCTACCAGCTATTTCTGAGCAAGAGAGACAAAAAAATCAACATTTCAAATTAGGGGGTTTACTTCTTTGTTTGTCTTTAATTGCTTGCAGCTCAACATTCTCCTTGGTGTCCAGGATCAATCTGGCAATTTTCAGGGCAAGCCGGTTTTCCAAGCCAGAGCAATAGGGGTTCTAAAATTGAGCTTTCCTATAGAAGGTAGTTGCAGGCTTACCCCAGGAGAGATTATGCATAGCTTTCTATACAGGCTATATTTTACTCTGAAGATTCCTGCAATATTTATGAGCTATGATAAATATTCCAATCATCTGCTGGGCCTGCAGGAACTTTGGGGGACTCATGCTGGCTTCCTCCATTCACCTGTTAGGGGCCCAATATCCTCCCCGTCAATGCTGATGAAGCAATACATTTAAAATGGGAGCTGGATCCGACTCTTTATAAACAATTTCTCTTCATTGTTTTTTTCAAAATGCCATCAGTGAGCCTCCTAACCCAGGTCTGGGGTGTGTGAGGAAAAGGGAAGTAATAACATGACTGAATCCTTCTCACCAGTGAGAAACTAAATCCCTTAGTGTTTCTTGCAGTCCAATATATATAATTTTACGCACACATAAATCACTGGCACTTTATACAAACACCTTTGAAGCTTGGGCCCAGCATTGGCAGTAGCATTTGCTTGGGACAAATACAAATCCCACCAAAGAGAAGGGCAATTCAATTCCTGTCTCAGGAAATCGTTAGAAAGCCTGGTCTAATAGACAGTGCACTAACCTAGCACTCAGGAGACCTAGTTTCTATTCCCGACTGTGCCCACTGACCTGCTGGGTGATCTTGGGCAAGTCATTTCACCCCTCTGTGCCTTTGTCTGTCTTGTCTATTTAGACCGTAAGCCTTTCGGGATAGGGATGGTCTCTTACCATGCACTTGGAAAGTGACTGGCACACTGGTGAGAAGGGCCGTTAGGTGCTATTGCAATACAATTAACAACAAGCAGATTGCTGCTGAGTTCTCAAAGGCTATTGGATACTGCAGGCTGTGAGTGGCCTATATGCTTTAGTGAAACTTGCCGTGGGATAGACATGGGAGACCTGTGTACTATGGGCGTAGCAATGCAGATTCCCTAATGTAGAGGCCCTAAGAAAAAAAACAAGTGTGGTTCTGAGTGGGAGATGCCACCTTTCTGAGTTTAATGCCCCTAAAGCCGAGATGTACAAATGAGAATTACAGGAGAGGATCCACACCAGAGCACACACAGAGCTCACTCATCCTAGGTATTATGTAACTCCACAACATCACATTAAAAACTCTGCATGGCTGATGCACTGGCCTTGCTGGAAGCAGAGATTGAGCAGCTGAATCTGTCCATGTCCAATAATCCATGAGAGAGATAGGAAGTGACAAAGGAAAGGCACCACCGAGAAGTCAAGGGAAGTCAGAAACTTACAAATAGACATACATGCAAGCCTGCTGCACATATGCACAGCTCCATGGATACAGTACCCACACATGTACTGCATAGATCCTACAGTTAGGCATTCAAGCAGGTATGAACAGGTTCATCTGTCAACATGCATGTGTGTGAATGGCATGCACTGGCCTAGTGCATGTGAACATGTATCCTTCAGGGGGTTGAGCCCAATGACGATGACAGCATCCTATTCTCACACTCCTAAAGCCATTCTGTATGGAGCCATGGTTCATTACATATGGATACAACAAAGATATACACACAGGACCACAAAACCCATGTCAACATGGTAAATGCTTTTAATCTTCTTCCTATTACAGTAAAACGATGCATCCCTCTGCAACCCATCCATAAAGGCAGCACTCCTTCCTGTGTTCCACTCTGCCCAAAACACTTTTCACCACTCAAGAAGAAAATCAGAATGCTACTTACTGCAAGGCTCGTATCAAAGCTCTGAGCATCATGGTATCCAAGTCCCACAACACATGATGGATAATGCTTTGGGCAGGGTTTTACCTACAGGCAATTGGCTTGACTTCACAGCAATGGCATGTGGAACCGGCTCAAGGTTATGGCATGTTGTCTGCCTGAGCAACTACCATATGTCAAAACGTGTTGGCCCTCCTTGCATACCCTTGTGTAGTGCAGGCAGTACAGTGTCCTCTTCTAATCATCCCTACCGACATTGCAGCATCACAGAAAACAAAAGTCTTAGATCAAATTGCTCTGATTCCCAATGCCACAAATCCGGCCTAGCAGGAATTAGTCCTTTCTGCATCTCTACGTTGGGGACTGTCTTCTTCTTTGTTTATTACTAGATCAAAGATGTGTCTCCATGGAAACATCTTAGTTCTTACAGCTTCAGTACTGTGGCTTTAGACCCTCCTTATTGTTTTCAGCTGTTTTTAAACTGGAGCCTTGAGATTAGATTATATATATATATTCACTTCTCTGCATAAATGATTTGATTAATAATAACTGATAACGTGAGCAGCATACACATGCATGGGCATATGATTAGTATGCATGCATCCATGACAGGCTGGAGCAAGGCCAAATTCCAAGTGAGCATGGGGGCCTATGCAGATGTTTGTATGCTTCTGATCTGCACAGGTGTCTATAAAAAAGCGGGAGTGTGTGTGTGATCATGAAGGCCCACGTGAGTTTTGAAGCCTGTGAGTTTTTGCATTTGGGTTTAGCTGGGAGGTTGTAATGGTTCTTGTTGCATCTGCACCTCACTATGCATCTAGAATCTCAACTGGATTGTACATTAAGAAACTTCGGGCAGCACAGATTTGCAGGCACCCCTCTACTCAGCATATTACACCCGTGCTCCAGGATTATTTTCTCTTTGCTTCCAGTATAATCCAAAGTGGTGGTGATGGAAAAAGCCATAAATAGTTTGGGCCTAGGATCTAGGAGACAGCCTCTCTCTCTGTGCTTTGTCCGCACAGCTGAGATCTAGTGAAGCATTTGACAGTTCCCAGACTTGTCCATCGAGGAGATGAGGCAGTGGAGATGCCTTCACTTTGTATAGTTTGCGCCCCACCTATATTCTGATCAAGCCCAAGTCATGCAGACCTTAGAGAAAGTGGGTTGTGAAGGGAGGAGCACTGGGGAGCTGATTGCAATGCTATTGCTAACTGAGTCCAGAGATGGTAACAGACAGAATAGAGAGCAGAACAAAGAATACAGTGCATTAAATCCAAACTGCAGGCCCCGGAGCTGCAATGAGAAGAGCAGAGAGAAAGGAGACGTTCATGCCTGCGCATGTGTGTAAGCCTCTGTATGTGCTATAGCTTGGGATAATATTAACCCTTCTTGCATCAGAAGTTGCATCCACGAATTCTATTCTGAGGCAACCCAGGTACAGGTCAAAGCCAGTGACTTTCTCCTTTCCTTCCCCTTGAAGCCCCAGCTGCCATGACGCACAGACCCGAGCCAAGCCAGGGAATTCAGCACTGGGATTCAGCCCTGGGATTCAGCCAGGCTCCGATTATGTTGGGTGAGCTGTGTCCAAAACCAAACAATTTTTAATTTGGTTTAAATTACTTAGATCTCCAAAATATAAAGGGCCAGACTGAAGAAAATTCAATTCAGTATCGAGACCCACATTTCAATACGGGCATCCTGAGAAGAGCAAAACGGGTAGGAGATATCAAGTGATTAACTGGCTGATAAGAATGCCACGCCACGCCGAATCCATCCAATGCACTGCTGAACTGGATAATGCTCAGGTGTGAATGGTGCAGGAGGAGGCTCAGCTCTCGGCATTGCTGAGAGTCACATCTTGCTCCCACTGAAGCCTGTGGGACCCTTACTTTGCCTTCAACATCACAGGAGCAGGCCCTTGATCGCCAACACAAACACATGTTTCTAATCACCTTTAGAAATTCCAAGGTAAAGCCTGTGCAGTGTCAAATCAGGCTGCCGACACGCAGCCTCATCCCAAGGCACAGGTAGAACACGCTAGACACGAATTAATGCCACAAAAGCTGCACCCTTCTGTGTCTTATGGCTTTAATTACGAAACAGAAAGCACAAAAGTGAAGGGATCCATTGGGCTAATTAATGTTCTGAGTACTCTGAGCGTGATAAGAGTTTCGGTCCATGGGCCACGGCACAGATGCATACATTTTAAAAGCGCAGTATTTTGCACCCACATGTGCTGTATTAATTCAATCTGGTTGCAATGATTGCATATCACCATTGGCCTCAAGCACAACACTACACCAAGCACATCACCGCTGTCATTGAGCCAAGTGTGAACTAGGGCGTATGTTAGACTTAAGGAAAAATAACAGCCTCACTTACGTCAGGCCACAAGTGAGGTCAGAACAACAAAGTCGTTAACTCAGATTGAAAGTGCAGCAGACCAAGGGTCTGATCCTCCACGGCCTTGCACCTTGTATGGTGATTTATATCTGCACTAAGTGAGTGCACAATGGATGTCGAATGCTACACCATGCAAGTGATTGGAGGATTTTGGTTCAATAGCATCTTACACCCTCTCTGCACAGGTGTAAATAACCATGCAAGCAGCAAAGCAGGGGAGAAATCAGGCCCATAGGATATCCTGCATATAATAAGTTCCCCAAACCCCTGTGAAGTCTAATAGCTAGAAGTCCTTATCTTTCTTAGCATCTACAAACAGCTCTCCTCAACTTTTCCATTATCTCACCTCACACCAATTCTTATTTACACCGTCAGCTTTTCCTCAGGCTTCATTTCTCAGTCACAAAACTCTCTTTTTTAAAGTGAAATTCTTCCATGAATGGCACTGTTTTACTAGACAACTTCCTGTAATAAACTTCATGCATTTTCACCTTTACGTTGAAACTCTCAAAGGAAGCAGAGAGCTGGGACATAGTTAGGCAGAACTCTTCCACTTCCACCATATACAAACTCACAAATTAGTGGTATGTTCTGAATTCCAGGATCTAACTTAATCAGGACCTTATTGTTTTATCAACAGAGGCCATCAATGAGACGATCTCAGGGCTGAAATGTTACAGCATTCATTACCAATTGATATTACATTCTCTGACTAACAAAACAGAAGAATCTCAAACATTTGGTTCCTTTAGTTAAATAACCTGTTCTACTAGGAACAATTTCTTTCATGCAACCTCCTAGCCCTCTGCAAAGTACAGGATTCCTTTAGAAATTTCTCTGCACTAACGATCCATTATCAAACAACAGTATGTCAAAGGAAACATCTATCCTGGCTGTCTCAAATTAAACAGGTTCTACTTAATACCCCAGCCAAAAGCAAGAAGTGAGATGCTATTTCTGCTGTCTTGATAACAGATCTCTGCCAAATCTCTGTGATCCACAATGACTCCAAGATCTCTTTCTTGAGCAGTAACAGCTAATTTAGACCCCATCATGTTGTTTCTAAGTAAAATACCACAAAATTGGTGTGGGTTGGAGTGAAATGTAGGTCAACGGTATTATTATTTATATTATGGTAGCACCTGGAGCAATAAACCTGGATCAGAGCCTCATTGTGCTAGATGCTGTGACACACATAGCAAGAGCTTATTGTCCAAGGCAGACAAAAGGTGAGAGGGGAAGCAAAAGCACAAAGAGGAAGGGATTTGCCCAAGGTTAATGGGGGAATTGAGAAAATCCCCTGACTCCCAGGTCAGTGCCTCATCCACTAGATCACGCTGCCTCTATTAATGAGGGTCAGTTGAGAAGTACAGTTCCAAATAACACAGCTATAGCACAGGGGTGGTCAATTTTTAATATTTGTTAAGGTTGTTTAAGTGCTGGTGGTTACAATGAATCCAACAGAATGGCAGTCCTCTAGACATCCAACTTAGCACTATGAAGAGCAATTTAGAACTTCATGCCAGGGGAATTTCTCTGTCCTGTTATCAGACTCCTCAGAAACAAATGATCTCCAGAACTTCAACACAAAGTGTAAAGATCCTCTGGCTGATGTTTTCTACTGAGTTGGAGCAAATTTACATTTCATCTACCTTTCATAAGTCCATGCGCTGTTCCTAGTCTATATGGTGTTTAAACACGCAAAGGGGCAAAGATTGTACCCGTTGGGCGGCCAGGTCTTCCACTGCTATAAGAATCATGTATCATTTCAGTCATCTGCCAGACTCAGACTCCCAAGGTTTCTGGTGGTGGTGGCTTTCATTTGCTCCTGAATTCTGGCTGCCTACACACTGGTCTAATAGGAAACACTTGCACAGCTGTGGCTATGGCAGTTGACACACCGGCACCTCCCATCCACCTTTTGGTGATCATCACCATGATTTTATAATGAGCTCGAGCATCTTTGGGCACAATGTCAGTGACTGATTTAATAAGTCAGGGCTCAAGTACACTTGGAATCGAGAGAAAAAGAGTGGATTAGGTGCAGACTGTCTAGTCAAGGTCTGAAAATATCCACTCTCAAAGGAAATAGAGGCTGTTCCTGCTAATATCTGCCCTGCAGTTAATTAGGTGCCTCTGACAAGACAAGCTTTCTGCTGAATCAGGCACCTCTGCCAGGCATTAAATTGAGTTCACGATGGAAGAGTTTTTCTTCTCTTTTAAATCAAAGAAGGGCAAATGACGGACAGTCTCCTGGAGGAAATTCAGCAGGGTGTATGAGCTGACCAGCAACTGACGAGCTGTAGCTTTGAAACGGGTCCCAATCTCTTTAGGTTTGTAATACTGTTGCTTCCATCTTGGAAAGGAATCATGGTGCACGTGCATGCTACATTTCAAAACCCACTGCAGTGAGTCTCAGGCCCGGATCTACAGACTTGGGCTCATGCTATAGCACTAAAAATAGCTGTTCACAGATGTTTAGGCTCAGGCTAGAGCTCAGGATGTGAAGCCAGGGGAAGGGGGTGGGTTTCAAAAGCTGAGCTCCAGCTAGTTTTTAAAAACATCTAGTTTTTAGTGCTGTAGCCTGAACCTCACAAGCTTTAGTATGTAGGCCAAGCTCAGAGTTGCTCCTGCAGGTTTTAAAATGCAGTGCAGACATACCCACACTGAAGGTTACAACTGGTAAATTTGACAGCATCCTTGGCCCAGAAAACATCCATTGCATAGTCAGCTCTGGAGTTAAAACAAACGCATTGAGTCCAATCATCAGAGGGCCATAAGAGAACATAGCTTGTTGGAAGTCCAAAGAGCTATGCTGATTTACATCAGCTGACGTTCTAGCCCAGAGTCCATATCCCACACCTTGTCTCCCCAGTCTCGCGTTCCCACATGGTGTGAAAACAAGGGCATGGAATAAGCCTTCTCTTTACTGCCACTTCTCCCTTCCACTAGATCTAGTGTTCAGGGCCTCACCCACTGTCTCTGTAGCCCAGGATCAATGCCTTGCCTAAGCCACCTCTGTTTATTTATTTCCTATCTCTCTCTTGGATATTGTTTACAGCTGAGGGCTTTACAAGTGTGGCAGGCACTGGATGAGAGGGTCTGGTTTAATTACCTGGGTCCACTGCAATTCTTTAATGCTTTGCTGCCCTCGCACAGCTTTTGGTTTCTGCACCCAAGGGCAAACACCAACAACAGGATTTGGCCACATGGGGCTACAGATGGGAGTAGTTCTGCCTGTTGCCTTAGCCGGGCCATCCCTTAGGCTCAGCTCTTTTGTCCACCTGATGACCACTCTCCTTTCATTCGGCTCCCTGCTGAGACACACTTCTGGGGAGTTTTTCGTGTTTACCCACCAAAGAAACATGCAGATGTCTATTTAAAATCTTCACACTTTGAAGCGAGTCCATCAGCTAAAGCCTAAGTCTTCACTCAGAAGCGGGCGTAGGTTAGGTGACATGATGCGGACCACGACTCACTGGTCACTGTACACAAAGACAAGTCATGTTGACCATTCTGGCTGTACTGGGACAAGCTTTTCCTCACAACTAGCACAATGGAGTCCTGATCATGGTTAGCTCCTAGCCACTGCTGTAATAAACGTGTAATAACACCACAACTTGCCTTTGTCTATTCTGACTGGTCAGCTTTGTGTCAGCTAATGTGAGTGTTAAATATTGAGTTTTATCACAAAACTCATTTTCTTAGTAAAAAAAGGACCTAGACCACAATGTGTCTGAACAGTTTCTTTTGTTTTAGTTGTTGCCTTCCTCTGTGCTTTGTATGGTACTGAGTATACTGAACAATTCCAGTCCAACAAACAAACATACAATTAGACAATTTAAGCTGATTAGCACAAACCATGGACACAAGTAGCCATGAGTTAAAGTAACACACAGGGATCCCCGGTGCTTGTGAATGAACTTGGTAACGCTGCCACTGCAACGCCGTGGGATTCTACACTGCCCGGGTCTGCCCAATAAAAGGGCACTTTGCCAGGAAGCCCGAACCACACCCAACTAGCCTGAAATGAAGCAGGCTGCGCCACCTGGCATCCTGGAAAGGCAGTGGCAAGGAGCAGAGCAGACAACTCCCCACCAGTGATGCGCCACCCTGAACCAAGCAGCGCAGCTTCTGGAGATGACAGGACCAGCATGCGATGCCTCAGTTTGGATGCTCTGATCAAGACAGAGCACTGCATATTGCGTCTTATCCTTTTCCGAGGCCACACTGTTGCACCACGATGAACACTACCAAGCTCCAGTATTGCCTGTAGGCAGCGCTCTGAACTCTGAGTGGCATTTGGCCCACAAGCCACGGTTTGGCTACATATGCTGCGGTGCAGCCTTCTGATAACCCTGCCTGCTATTTCTACCCACCTTAGACAGAAGGAAAAGGTCCTGCCCAGCTGCTTTTCTGTCCCTTCCCTGCCTATTAAGCCTGCTAAGGCCCAAACAGGGATCAGCACCCTGAAGAGGGATGCAGCAGAGGGAGAATAAAGCAGAAAACAAAGGAAAGGGGATCATTGTCTCTAACCTAAGTCACCTTCTCTAACGCGTTTATTAAGTGACTCGGTATTTCTGATGTAAAGCCATTCACACAAAGAGGAGGGACAGGGAGAAGCCCCCGGTCCATGTGAGACAGAGGGTGGGAAAGGTCGGGAGTAGATCAGAGCCAAAGGCAAACCCTCCTTTGGAAGTGGTCCTGTCCTGTGCTGCGGGGCCCAGAGCTGTGGGCTCCAGGCAGCTGCGGCTTAACCCGCTTCATCGCAGAAGGTGGCACGAGGAGGGTTTTATGCTCCTGAGCGTGACATTGCTCAGCCCCGGCTCGCTCGGGACTGGGACGGCGCCCAGCACAGGACCATCCATGCGGGCTAGGGAGGGGCTGACGCTCGCTGTAGACCCAGCCTGGAGCTTTGACCCCAAAGCCGCCGCCCGGGCTGACAGGGGCCATTGCCCCGCTCTGGGCCCACACCTGGCCTGGCCCGGGCCCTGGCTCCCCAGGGAGATTTCCAGCCCCCCGGGAGTGCAGCCCTGAGCGGGGCTCCCCCAACGCCGCCCCCCGACCGGCCGGTCCCCGCGGGCAGCGGCTGCAGACGCGGGCTGGGGGGCACCGCCCGAGGGGCGCCCGGGACCCAGCGCGCCGCCCCCCAACACACGTCACGGGCCCGGGAGCCTCCCCCCGTGTCACGCCCCGGCCCCACTCACCGCGCGTCCGTCCGTCCGTCCGTCCGCTGCCGGCGCGGTGCGGTCCGCCCGACGGCGCCCCCACGCCGCAGGTAAGCGCTGCCGCCAGGCGGGGAGCGGCGGGGTCCCCCCGGCCGCACAGGAGCAGCGGGAGACGGTGCCGCGGGGGGGGCCGGCGGGGCTCGGGGGTGCTCCCGTCCCCACCCCGCGGGGCCCCTCCTGCGGCCCCGGGCTGCACCTGGCCCCCGGCTCGGGCAGGGGGGCGCCCCGCGGGGACCAAGCACACGGCTCCGTGGGTGGGGCCCCCCGCTCGGGGGAGGCGGGCTCGGCGCCGCGCTGCCCTGCGGAGAGGGCGGGGTGCAGCGGGCCCGCGGCCCGGCCCAAGGAGACCGGGGGCTCGCGGGGCAGAGGCTTTTCCCTGCGGCGGGAACGGGAACGTGTGTTGGCCTCGCCCTGCTCACGCGGGAGCCGGCGGTGGCTGCAGCCCGGGGGGGGCGGTTCTGACCCAGCCGGGAAAGCCGCAGGAGCAGGGAGGCTCGAGGCTCCCCTCAGCCCCAGCAGCTGCTTATAGAGCGTCAGTGCATTTAAAACGGTCCTTTGCGGAGGGGACTTCGTGCCAGGCCCCTGCAGCCGCGTGGCTAGAGCCCAGGGCTAGAAGAGAGCTGGACCGGGGGTTGAGGCGCAGCTCTGCGACTGTAGGCAAGTCACATCCACTTGCTGTGCAGCCCTTTCGCTCTGTGCAACAGCGGTCAAAGAACGGGGCTCGGTGCAGTGATGAGGAGGAGGTCGGGCTTGTAAAGTGCTGGGCATCGCTATTTAAATAAAACTGAAACGTTACCATAATAGGTTAAGGGGAACAAGTCAGAGCAGGCAGAGGGGTGTTAAACCAGCATGGTGACACTTTTATTTAACTTCGCAAACACGCTGAGGAAACCACGAGGGTCCATTTGCAGACAGCATTAGGTCTGGCTAGACAGGTGTAGGGAAGAATAAGCTGCTCGGATCGTTGAATGATTTGCACTGGGGCGCTGCTGCAGCAAGATTTTTTCCTTTTTTTTAAAAAAGAAATAAAAAAGGACGGTTAGATGATTCTCCCTGCTTCTGTGCACATTTGAATGCTCATTTATTGGGTGCATGAGAAAGAGGCATAATTTGCTATAGGGTGGGGGGCAGTTGTCGTCCTCCCCTAACTTTTCATAGATCTGTATGCTCCACTATGTCTTCCAAGCCTCACCCCCCCCACGTTGGCAGGCTGTAGCATAGATCGTATTCTGTACACTGACAACCTTGCACTTCTCCCCGTTTTTCTGAAGTGACACCCCTGATGTGAAGTAACCAAGGGTATTTGCTGTAAGAACAAGGAAGGGAGAATGAAATCACACCTCCACCACATACATACACAGGGTAGCATTTTCAAAAGCACAGAGGGACTTAGGCCATGTGGAAGGTTTTACCCATAAATATTAAAATGAGTACTAGGCTGTTTCTTCTATTAAAAACTGAATGAAATGATCTAACTCATCAGTTCTTTTTGTGACTATTTAGTTCAACATGATATAAAATGCTAACAGTGATGCTAAAAGTCCCCCCTTTCATTCACCTTAGCTTCTGGAACATTGGGAGACAACAATTAAGGTCTGTAAAGTGCTTGGAGATCATCAGATGGAAGGTGCTATAGAAGAGGGCAAAGTATTATTATAACAAGATCCATCAGGGTACACAACATATAAAACCCTGAAGAGAAGAATGAAATTGGGGAAATAGAGCTGCTTAATACATATTAATACCAGAAGGAGTCTGTATTGGTCTCCACCTTTTTCAATAAAAAGAAAAAGCCAGAGGCTCCTGTTAAAACAATTCACTAGACCTTATCTGCATTTTTAAGCACCTAAATACCATTACAAATCTAGCTCTTAATCCTGCAAACTTTTACTTATCTTTGACTTCAGTGCAGGTAGGTGTGTAAGGATGATTCATGGGACCAAGAGTTTGTAGGATTGCCCCCCCCCCCAATAATAAAAGACCAAACACATCTACAATGTGACAGATAAATTCTTACCAGTAAATGTGAAAATACTTGTGAAGCCCAGGAGATTTCCTCAGCCCTGGGAATGACTCATGCCAGGGAAACGAAATGAAGCACCTGTTTCAAAGTGAGAAACATTTTCCTGGTGGCATTACCAAGAAGTCTGATCAGAATGGAATGGTAAGTGTGGGGACTGGACTCTTTAATCTGCCCTTATAGCATGAAGCACACAAGGCCATGCACATTCTGTAGCCATTTACCCCCATGCAAATGATACAGTCCTGATTGGGTGGAACTTTACACAGCTACAGAGGACTCCACATAGTGCACAGATGAGTTGGGCCATGTAGATTTTATTTTCTCCTTGAGCAGAAGAGCTTGATCTTGCAGGGTACTGAGCACCATCAAAGTCTTCTGAAATCAGAGGGAATAGCAAGTCTTCGTGGCCTCTCAAGATTGAGCCCAGCAAAAGATTTATACTTCTTTACCTCAACAGCTGGGCCCACTCAGGACCAGATGCATCAGTCAAAGCACAGGAGTATGTGTAGACAAGTAGCATTAGTACCAGGTGCATTTTGTTTGTGTAGGATTAAACACCCTGGCCTGGCTTTTCTTAGTGCCCTCCCTGCCTCCCACAGCCCTTGATTCTCTTACACATCATGAGTTCAGCCTCTTAGTCAAAAACCATCTTTTTCATACGTCAACAAACAAATTGAGAAAATTGCTTTCAGCCTTGCAGCTGTCTTTATAATGGAAAGAAGAGGATGATCCAAAAGTAGCAGTAGCAAGCACTGAGTGCAGATCTTGGGAAAGGACCTATTGAGTGATTAGAGCATTTAATGATAATTGGCTAATGCTCTTTATATGCACTCTGGGCTTTTCATTTAGGTTGACAGACTATGAATTTTCTGCAGTATGACTGCTTATTTACAGCAGAGCCCCTAAGTTATTCAATTTAACAGATTCTGCTCAGACATTCAAAGTGCCCAGTTAACTAATTAGTCTCACCCTCTACATTTCTGTGAAGAGTTTAAAGAAACAAAATCCAAAAGATGCCTTCTCTAAATCTGAAATCCATAGTTTGTATGAAATTGAGTAGAATGATGTATAAAAGAAACTACTTAGACGGTGGTTTTAAGTGGCCAAAGCCCAGGTTAGGGCTAGATCATGCAAAAGTGCTGAGCAAATCCCATGAGTATATCTGGGCATTTTTTTCTCCCACTAGACCAGGGGTCGGCAACCCGCAGCTCCGGAGCCGCATGCGGCTCTTCAGCCGCGGTAGGTTGCCGACCCCTGCACTAGACCAACACTACATAGAATCTGTTCACTCAGGGCTCAGCTCTGTCTCTAGTACTTGTGCTGTATTATTCTATAGATGTCCTGAATTATGCTGTTACTGTCACTTCCAAACACATCTATCCTAGGGAGCAATGTTAATATATCAAGAATAAATTACAGAATTAGAAAAAGAATAATTCATAGGTAATTGTCAATTACAGGGAATTATTTATAGGTAGCTGATTTACAAAGAGAATAATTTATGAGCAACCATGAATTGCATGTAAAATCATTTATGGGTGACTGTCAAAAGTGCTTAATTTGTAATGAAAGAGGGGTCAGGGCTCAAGCAGTTTATTTTTTTACTTTCATAACTGATGCAGCAAGCCAAGCTGGGGTTATGAACTGAGAAGGCTAAAGGTGCTGGTGCTAAGACCTGGCACAAATTAAACACGGCCTGGCAGCTATGGAGGGAATATACTGACTATATCCAACTGAGAGATATAAGGCTGTATTTTCAGGGAACGCTTCTGGGGAAAATATCAACTACTAGAACAAACTCCCAGAACTCCCCAGTAAAAATAGTTGTATAATATGTACAATAGAGTATGAAGTCCCTGAGTTCCAACAAAAGCCACACACACACTCCAAACAGCTAATGTTGCCCTCTAAAGATCCCATCTTGCAGCATCTGTTCATCCAGACAGGAAGGCCTGGGCAGGAGCCTGCTGCAGTGCTCCAAGCCTTTGCTGGTCTGGGGAATGGGAGATGGAAAGCCAAAACCTTTGGTTCTCAGTGTGAATGTGTGTGTTTGTATAATAGAAAAGGTGGGGAAAACAGCTTTTAGGCTTTCCATATACTAAAGCTATAATATATGGAGGGGTTCAAGTGGCAGTGGCACTGGCCAGGTGAGGCTCTAGTGGGGAGCGTGCTAAACCTTCTGCAAGGCTGCTGTAGTGTGTGCATGAGCCCCAGGAAGAATCCTAGCTTACTTGGTATGGGGCACGGCTTCTTAGACTCCAGCTGCAACGCAGCCCCTCTGCATCCCATCAGGCATTCTGGAGAGGCTATATAACAGGGCACCGTCAAGCCCTTAATTTTACAGTACATAGATCTTTGTTTTTAGATATTTGGCATGAGTGTATTTTAATCTAGCAAAGACAGAACCTGAGCCAATGGCTGGAAGTTGGAATTAGGAAAATTCAAACTGAGAATAAGATGTGCCAGAATAAAACCCTTCCCTAAGACTCTGGCACAGGACGCACTGATGAGAAAAGCACTAGGGAAGAGTAGATTGTGCTTCTCAATACCTTTCTTGCTGAGATCATAGGGTCCTATCATGCAAGGTGCTGAGCACCCTAATCTTCTGTTGACTTGTGTGGGGGTGGTGGGCATTCAGCAATCTCATAAACTCAGTCCCTTCAGGAGTTTTATAGTGAGCAGATTCTCTATGAAAGTTGTGTGTGAGAATAGAATTGTTCGGATTCCAGCGCTGTGTGATTATAAACATACTGAATAGGTGAAATCATGGACCTACTGAAGTCCATGGCAAAACTCCCAATGACTTCAGTAGGGCCAGAATTTCACCTTCTAACCTTGCCAAGTGTGAAGAGAAGTTTTACTGGTCGAGTTCTTGGTCCTCCAGTTCCCAGACTGGACCAGGTTATTGTGTAGCTCTTCCTGTGCCAAATACCCTACAAGCATTTTGCTCTGTTGATGTAAGTCATTTGAGGGTTCTGTGGACTGTAACAGCAAACAGAGTGGAGAATGCACCACCACACCCCTTCTGTCTGCTATCGCTAAAAAGGGGCAGCAGCAGCAAGTGGAATATTTTTCTACAAGATCTGCCCTCGGAATTATTTTGTTGACCTTCTGTAGTCTACGTTGTACATGAGATCAGTCTAGATGAGCACAGCGGTCCTGTGCCTTGGAATCTATGAATACAGCCCTTGGCAGATCCAGAGGGCTGGGCACAAATGGTGTTGCAGATTGTTTCTGAACATACGGCTTTGATTGGGAGTAGGCCCCCACTGCCTCCCTCGGTATCATTGTGCCCTCTGCAGTCCACAGCACTGGGGCTGTTGGAATCCGAGGCTTGCAGACACAAAGGGGTACTTGCTCATTCCTTCCCCTCTCTGGAGCTCTCCTTTTCAGCCTCAGGCAGGCCATACAAAAAGGAGTCCCTATTAATGCCCTGTTAAGGCCACACACATTACTCTTTCCAAAGGCTGCTTGTTTAGTTATAAAACATGTAGCGTGTTTGTATAGAATATAATATAAAATAAAAATGGGCCACGCTTTCTCACTTCGACTGGCACAAATCAGTGGTTTGTTCCTGTGTAACAGAGGAGAATTTGGCCCAGGGTATCAACAGTTAATGAATTATTACTACTGCTACCCGAGGGGCCATGGACTATCACTGTTACTCCACAGAAATACGAGTGCAGGCGCCATTATCTAGCTGTACATGTGGCATTGCATTTGCAAGAGTCAGTTTCCTGGTTCAGCACCCTTGGCAAAACTCCCCTTGACTTCAATCTGTTCCCGGTACTGCAGACACACAGCAGGCTCTCCTCCTTCTCTCATCACGCCAAGGTGTTTAGCACTGTCTTGTCTCCTGCATTTCACAGACGCGAGGTTTTGCAAACTGAGCCTTAAGAACATTCTACCGGTTTCCACTTCAGCCGCAGGCTATTGGCATCTGTCTCCAGCATTCTGCAGTCTGCCTTCAAATTGTTTCACAGCTGTCAAGGCAACGCTTCTCTCTCCTATTTGAACATTTTCATTCTACTGTGTCTAGGCAACTGGGCAGCTCCTTAAACCACAGCCTCCAGACTCCCAACAGTGAGTTATGTTGACCATGTTCGCACTGCATGACTATTTACGCAACACTGACATAAAGGCCCAAAGTCCCGGCCCAGCATGCCCTGGGCTCAGGGTAAATCTGGGATGGACAGTCTTAGACTGCACACACACTCACTCACTCTCTCTTTTTTCTCCAAAGTCCTAGGCTGAGATCTAGTCCTAGGCTAAGCCTAAATTGCAATGGGAGTTGGATGCTTAACTCCTATGGCTCCTCTGCAAATCAAAACCTTAATGAGGAACCTAGAAATAACGTGTAACATCCTGGGAATAGCATGTCATGTCAGCTGTAGGCTTTGATTTGCAGGGTGTTTACCTCCTTGTAACATCTCCAGCATTCTTGACACCAAGACTGCATTGCACAAAGGTGCTCAGCCCTTACAGAAATGGGGCCATATAAGTATCTGGAGAGATGGATATGGATAAAGCAAATGATTTGATCTGGGTTGGCAGCTTGCCCCCAACCTGAGTTCTGAAGCTGCTCAGATTGTTTCAAGCAGATATTCCGGTTCAGTACTGTTAACAGTGTAAAACATTGCTAAAGGAAGCTGTTGGTAGGGCATAAGTTGTACTGGTGTTTCAAAACCCAGGACCGTTGCTATATGTTCTTGCCCACCCTCCACTGGTTCATTATCTATTAGCTTATGCACAGACACAGAACACTCCTGTAACAAATATCACCACACAGCAAGATGGCTCCAAGCCAGCAGCACCACAGAACCCTGGGCACCCCAAATATCTCGCAGCTGAAATCGCGAGGCAGATTTATGCAAGTGCCAAGTGTTGGGAGACCCCCTGGTCCCTTGTGGGGCTAAATGCTGATGATTTGATTCACTTTCCACAGGCAGTGCCACAGCTTCAGGACCTGTCAGCAATGTTACAGTGCAGACATGCTCAGGAATTCAGCTTTGGGCCCCGAGCTCTGAAGGACGCACTCATCTCTACCAACCCTGCCCTCCAGGAGCTCTATGCCAAAGCCTTCTCCAGCGCAGAGAAACTTTTCCTCTCTGAAGCGTACAATCCCCAGAGGACGCTCTTCTGCACCCTGTTGATCAGGACCGCCTTTGACTGGCTCCTCAGCCACCCTGATGCTCCTGAGGACTTTGAGACCTTCTATCACTCCATGCTGAGGAGGAAGCAGAGTTTCTGCCAGAAGCACATATACCTGCAGCCTATAGGTAACGCAGGCGAAGAGCCTTGGACACCTTGAAAGAAATGGGAGCGGGTTGGGTTTTTTTTAAAAAAACACTGTCAACCCTCCATTTCTTCTCAGCCTTGTCCGTCCAAGGGCTGAGCCTGCAGATGATCAAAGCCACAGCAAGGGCTTTTCAGACAGCCTTCAAACATTGTGGTGCTAAGTGCTGCCTTTGAGCCACAGTAATGGGCCACTGCTGACAACTGGAGGTTGGCTCCCACCTAAGGGCAGCCTGGGCCCTTGGGGGTAGTTTCCCCAGGAACAACTTGAAATACATGCAAAGTAGTGAACTCAAAGTGGTGCCATAGGCTCCCCCACATGGCTAACTTCACTGCATGGCCTGCCTGCCCCCCCAAAGACACCCCACACAGAGCCAACTCCTTTCAGTGACCTGCCCTGTAAGTGCCTAGACAGAGATATGCCTCAGCAAATTAATTCCCTGAGCAGCCAGAGAACACTAGTCCAAATGACTGGCTCCAGAGAGACCTGGCAAGACCTTTACAGAGCTAATCCCTTACCGTATCTTTGATTAGCCCCAGAGAAAACCCTTAAGACATTTTGACCTGCCCCTGCGCACAAGTAACTGACATTGGTGCTTCTGCTCTTAGATCTAATTGAAGAACCGGTCGGGATTTCACTGCTGGATTCCCTCAGAAGCTGCCTAGAGTCTTTCTTCCTGGGCCTTCGCATCAAGTGCCTGCCCTCTGTTCCCATCTCCTCCATCCGCTGCAGCTATCGGCAGAGCCAAGATTCAGACAATGTGCAGCTTCATGCAGGTAAGGAGAGAAGAGTGGAGCCAGCAGAGAAGTCCGGCTGGCACTCTGGTTCATGGCAGTCTCTCAGCCCACATCCGCTCCCTTAGGAAACCACTGTGATATCACCTTTCTGCCTAAATGGGGGAGGAAGGGAGTGAAGAGGGAGAAATCCTGTTTCCGTGGAAAACCCGTTTTTTTGGAGCTGGAAACCACAATAACAAATAACCAGCAGGGCAGTTCTCATTGTACTTTTTCCTCTAGCTTTTATTTTTCAGAGTTATCTTTAAATTCAGGTTTGCAAGGTAAAAGCTGCTGCTGCCCTTCCCTCAGCAAGTCCAGCGTGCTTTTAGATTTAATTCAGTTTGAATGTTTTATGTCATTCCCTCATTTGTTGCCTAAAGCCAAATTAAATGAATGCCTGGGGGGTTTAATGCACTAGCCTTTCACATTAGGAAATTTGGGTTCAAATATCAGTTAGGTCCCAGGTGAAATGGGTTTGCTGGTTGCCAGGCTAATGTTGTGTGACCATTCACCCACAATGCAAAACTGCCATGCTGCTTAATACAGCTGGCAGCACCTGCTCTGGAAAGGCCCAGTGCTGGAACAGTAGGGCTGTTAGGTCAGGGCTGAGGTGCCCATAGGGAAATTCTGTGCTCTAACCCAGCCTCTCTTTCATATGGCTCGACACTGGATTCACTCATTGGGATGCCAAGACTGTGTCTTGGTCCTTAGAATTCTCCTTTGGCTTGTTTCTGTGCTGCAACATCTCCTCCAGAGAAGCCAGGTCTAATGGCGTCCAGTGGACCTTCCTTTCACCCTGGATATTGAGCTCAGCACCTCTGCCAGTTTGTAGCTTGGATTCCAAATTCCATCCCCAGAAATGGTGGCTCTTGCAATTGCCTTTTAGGCAGACTGGATGTTTCTCTTCTCGCTTCTCTTTATCCAGATGGGATCCTGACCTTCCTGAAGAACAACAAGCCTGTGGATGCCCTGTGTGTCCTTGGACTCACTCTCTTGGATCTGTACCCCTGTGAGACCTGGAGCTTCACCTTTGGCAAATTCCTGCCAGGACAAGGTGCAAGTCACATCCTGTATTCTTCTCATGTGGGGAATGAACAAGAAAGTGCTTTACCTTAAACCACTGCATGGGAGGCAGAGTAGCCGGGTCCTTCCTCACAACTTTAATGAACACCACTGTGATAGGAAACAGGATTTCCCAATGTAAAACATGGGAGCTCAGGATTCAAAGCCACCAAGAGGCTGTTAGTCCAGGCCGGGAAGTCTGACTAGCTACAACCCTTTGGGGGAGCATGGGCCCCCACATTTAGTACAGTGGAGGGTGTAGCACTATATTAGATGAAGCTAAGGCAGTTTCCCAGCATGGTACCTGAGGCTAGAGACAGGTGCTGGAGGCTGATGTTAAGCTAAGGTGACCTGTCTTACTTTTATTTGCCTCTCTTTGTAGAAGTGGGCGTCTGCAGCTTTGCCAGATTTTCTGGTAATTTCCCCCAGCCAGGTTGCACCACCTTAAATCCAGCCACAGGGCGAGAGGAGCTGCGTGAGGTCAGCGAGAAGGCCCGAGGCCGGACGTTGCTGTTCAGTGTGCTGGAGGTGGTTCAATGTTGCAAGGTGCGGTTAGCGAATGTCCTGGAATGTGGGGTTTACATTCCAGCAGCCTGTGTAACCACAGCTCTCATGACAGTTCTCTGAAAGAGGAGTGAGGCCTAGCAAAAGCCATTCAAAGTTATAGCACTGTCCCTATGCTTGCTTAACACTTTACATCTTCAAAGCACTGCTTGATCATTCCCCACAATTTCCCTGGGATGGAAGTCTAGTAGTTAGAGCAGGGGCTGACAGCCAGGACTCCTGGGTTCTAGCCTTGGCTCCGGGATGGGATTGGGGTCTATAATCTCCATTTTACAGACAGGGAAACGGTAGCATGGAGAGGTCACACAGTTTGCCGTACATCACTCTGCAAGTGTGTGGCAGAGCTAGATTTAGGAACCAAGGAGTCTTTGGCTCTCAGTCTCATGATCAAGCCACTTGACCTTGCTGCCTGTCAGGCACTAGATAAATAGATAATACGGTCTCGAGCCTCGAGTCACAGAAACAGTCTGGTAGGCTCTTCCCAGAAAGCATAGCAGAGTTGCATATATGTCATGATGGATGCAGGTGGCAATGTGTGTAGCTGCATCTCCCGCAATGGCTGATGTCCATAGAGGAGGGAAAACCTGGCATTAATCCCTGCCAGACCTGCCCCTACAGAGAGTGAGGAAAGCTTGCACACATCTATATGCAAATGTGCTTCTAATCCCCATAGACCGCTCCACTTCAGTGTTCCTTCCACGACGTCCCCTCTGCTCTCCCCAGCTGCCTCTTCTTCTGCCCCCCCCATTTCCTCATAAGGCTGGCTTGCTCTGAGCAAGTGTAGCAGCTCCTGCTGCAGCTGAGCTGTCCATGTAGTTCCCTGCCGCTCTGCTTCCCCAGCTGGCACTCAGCATTCCCTGCCCTGGGCTCCATCCTGGATCTGACTGGGAGAGGGAGGCAGCCTGACCAGCTGGCAGGGGAAGGAGAGGGAATGTCGCCAATACCTTTCATGCAGGCTCAGTGCCAAGCAAGATGAAGGTAGCAGAGGTTGTCCAGGAGCTGGAAGGCTGAGGATGAGGTGGGCCGGGTACCAGCTCATGGTAACGAACTCAAATTATATTAGCCAGTGCTTTGGTACTGAAGGACCCAGGTTCTCTGTCTGATCACTTGGGGTGGGCCTTGTTACAGATGCTGGTCTCATCCTGTTCCCCTCCTGTCCCTAGAGGAACGGTATGTGCCCCTCAGTGACCAATGCCACAAGTCAGCCCTTTCCTGAACGTGATGCAAGTGGCGGCCTAGTGTTCCTAGCTGTATGGCTAGGCACCACTTCAAACGTCTTCTTTCCATTCCTTACTGAATCATCACCCAAACTCTCCCTCCTCAGCCCGTGCATGGACAGTGGGGTAGTCTGGGATTCAGGGAACCAAGCTCTCCTCTCATCCAGAAAAGGGTCACCTCCCTCTGGCGGGTGGAGGGCATTCGTGTAGAAGGCTGGAGCATGTCTGTGGCTGAACAAACAAGGCGCTTAGATTCCCCTTTCACCTCCCTGCATGAGGATGGGTTGAGATAGGGGAGGGTGTGGTCAAAATTGTGGTTTGTTTGGTTTTATTAACAACGAAGCGACTTTGCTTTCCTGAAAGGTTACATGTCATGAGATCTGCCACCTGATTGGCTTGGGGAACTGCAGATGGCTGCAGTGCATCATGCAGGGCGTGCTGAGTTTGGACGAAGCATTGTTGCGGCCCCTGGAGCCCTGCCCAGTTTGCCTCAGGAAGCTGCAGTACGTTGTGGGTTTCAAACTCATCGAGCGCTACAGGGTGAGAGAGGGATTGCTGACTGCTCTTGGGGCAAAGGGGCAAAGCAAGGAGTTCTCCAGCCAGGTAGCCCATCTGTGAATCACAGCATCTGGCGACCACGTTACAGTAAAAGCCAGGCTTAGAAATACACAGAGCTCTCTCCTGCCGATGGGCATGAGTTATAAAGACGCTGAACCCAAGACCCCAAATAGAGAAGGTGGGTATCAAATACACGTTCACTGTCACATTCTTAGCACTTTATACACAATCTCCAAAGCTCTTTGCAAACAATAATATTACAACACCCCAGCATGTACCCTTATCCCCATTTTACTTTTGAGGAAAATGAGGCAAAGGGGATGAGACAGGCAAGGTCAGAGCGAGTCAATGTCAGAGCAGTGGTTAAAAGGGGGAAATTCCGAGGTCCCACTCCTCTCCTCATATAGTGCTGTGTGACAGCATGATTTCCTAACAGCACAACTAGCTTTAGATGCCATCACTATCCATTAGTGCTGGAAAGAATATCTCCCTCTGATAGCTGAAGAGCTGGACAGGTGCATTACATAAAGCCTGAAAATATACAAGCCTACAATTCATGCTAGATGTCCTTTCTACATGATTTTATTACCTCCATAGGACACACATCATCTTCAGACACAGATTTTTCCAGGCTTGCCTATTTTAAACTTCCGTGCATCACGTTGTCCTAGTGAGTTGTGCAGTTCCAGGGTGTTTTCTAGTTCTTCCCCCTAGTTCTTGCTCATCCAGCTTGGAAGTGAGACACAGTCACAAAAAAGGCACTTCAGCATGCTCGGGGGAGAACACACCATGCGGCTGTACTGCCAATCACAGATGAAGAGACCAGTAGATCTAGCCTCATCATTTAGAGCTTGGGCCATTTGGCCTACATCTAAAAAGAGAGATCCCCAGACCCAGCTTCTCTACGTGGCTGTTAGCACAAGCCAGAGTAACATGAGCAGCAAAAGTGCTCTCTGCAAGGCAGTTCTGTCTTTCCACCAGAGAAGGACCATCTGAATTAAATATTTCCATAAATGGTTTCCCTCCACACCTGTTTCATTGCAGTAAATATTGTAATTAGCTCAGCTTCCCCACAGCTGCCATGAAAGAAACCCTGACGAAGAGGAAACAACCCACTCCTCTCCTTCAAATGTCACACCTGCTTCCAAGACAATAAGAAAGGAAAATGAGAAGACGATTGCAGGGCAATATAGTGGGGTTGTGACAATCTTCACAAGCAGCTCATATGGCCTGCATCAAGGCAGCATCTAAGTGCCTAGAAAGACAGGTTAAATAGCTAGACAATTTGACAGCAGAGGGCACAGAGTCCCTGGAGGCATAATCACGTCAGAAAGCAAACTTGCTTGCAAAGCATATTCTGCGAGGCCCCAGCTTATCCAATACTTTGTGTTTGGAGTCAGCTTTACCTTTTATTAGCGCTTCTTGCAATTGAGGAACCAATTTCCCTCAATCACACAACCACTCAGATCATAAGCAACTAATATAGCAAATGGCTGACACAAAGCTATGCCTTCCCTATAGCAGATAATGCTGCCAAAGTCAGAAACAGCTGCACAGGTTATAGGCAAAAGAGACAGCTGGTGGAGGTAGGTGAACTTTCTGTAGGAGGATGAATGCTTTGTAATTGATTTGAGTTTGCACTCAAATATGCTCCATTTGAACATCACCCTGGGTTTCTTTTGACAGATTTAGAGCAAAAAATCCAGGCAGCACTTACATTACACAGAGTTTCCATCTGTTTCCCTTACAGCATGACAGGCACTTCTGCTCCCCCTCTTCCCCCAGCTCCTTCCCCCACATTTCCCTTCAAGGCTCTAGTGTAGAAGAGCAACTGGATAGTGACGAAGGATATGTCTACACTACAGAGTCGGAGCCTGATTCAGATTCGGGCTTGCGTAACGATACTAAAAATAATCCCGGAGATGTTCCCGCTCATGCTGGAGCCAGGCCCCTAACACTCAGTGCAGGGGTAGGTTTCAGAGCCTGAGCGAAATGCCTAGGCTGCAATTTTTAGTGCTGTGTAGAGCAAGCCCGAGTCTGTAGACCTGGGCTCAGGACGGCAGCACGAGTTGGTTTTGCAGTGTAGCTATCCAGGGCTTGCCTACACTGCAGTGTAAGCTTAAGCTCACTGCTCTTGAGTCAGGCTAGCTGGAGCAAGAGCAGTCACACCACAAAACACAAGCAGCTCCGAGTGCCTGCGTCCCCACTGCATTAGCACCACCCAGGCTTCATCAGACCCTGCCTGTCCCTGCCTGATGGGCAGCTCGTTTGAGTCTAAAGCGCCATTTAACTCAAGCTAGAGAGGTGTGCGGACAGGAGCTGGATCAGGACAACCCTCAAGTCACAGTTCGAGCTAACACTGTAATGAAGATGGGCCTTAATTTACTGTACAGCCAGCTCCAGCCTTTGGGACAGAATTGGTTAATAAGGCCCAGCCCCGAGTTGTGGAGAGTGGCGCCAGCACCAGAACTAATGGATGACTGAGGCTCATATCATGGGTCTGGCTTGCAGCAGGGGGATATCCCTGTCTCTGAGGAGTTCATTCCCTCACTGGCTGATGTAAATCAGTCCTGCTAGGGGTGACTTCTCTCTGGCTCATGCTGAAAGGTTATTTTTTCCCTTTGTGCCTTCAGCTAATGGAAGCAGATTACGCACCAGCAGGCTCTTAGAAAAAGGCTTTATTTTCTCTGCCCTCTGCAAATTGCTCAGTTCCAGTTTTCTCACCTATAAATATCACCATGTCAAACTGACCCTGCCTACTGTGCGCTGATGGAAACGCCACTGATGCTGATAAGGGCAGGGTGACCCTGTACTAAAATCTGAGTAGCACTGTTCCCTTGTAATGTTAAGAAGTGGACTTCAAACTATGCCCAAGTGCATGATGAGCAGGTTCTGTCTAGCTGCCTTCCCATGGCCATGGATTTTACAGGCTCCTTCAGAGAAGAGAAGCAGCAGAACAGAAAAACGAAGCTAAAAACCACACAAACCTTTAAATACCTTCTGGAAAACGTGCCACACTGAGTCTGAAAGATAGAAAAGGACTGTTTCCTATTGCAGGGATTTTGGGGGACAGCTCTCCCCTCTTCTTGACTTGAAATAAATGAGCCCTCAGAGTTGGTTGAATTTTTTTTTTGTTAAAAATATGCAGATTTGGCAGCACAAAGCATTTTGTAACTTCATGTCAGTTTCCCCTAATTGTAGGAGTAAAAACAAAATTCAGAAGAAATCAAAATGTTTCACAGATATTTTTAAATTAAACATTTTTGGTTTTGGTTCTAGGTGATAGTTTTGAATTTCCTTCAATTTTATATAAAAATCAAAAAGGTTTTTAAAATGATCAAAATCAAATGTTTTGATTTTTGTCAAAACAAAAAGGTCTCTGCCATAATCTGAAGTTAATTTTTTCCCCTACTTTTTGGTTTGCCAATAATTTCAAAATTTAGTTTTCAGGTTGAACAAAAACATCCCTCTCTCACCTGGAATTACCAGCAAACAGAAAAATCTCTTATTCACACAGCTCTACCAGCCATCTCTGCATGGATGCCTTGGGTTCAGCTATTTTTTCCCCCTCTGGTGGTGTCAGACTGAGTGGCAGCTGTGATTACCCTGGAGTTTCATTGATGTCTTGGGAATTTAAAGAGCCATAATAAAATCCATGATGTGGGTGTGGCTTTCGAACAGCATCACTGCCACTCCCTCTGCTTTACCTCCTCTGCAGGGTCTGATGCATGTTCTGTTGAACATATACATGGGTGGTCAGCGGGGTGCGCATGGCTGGCTTTCACTGTACAATAGTGGCCACAGCAAAGCAGAAAAAAAGTCTTCCCGTTGCATTTTTTCTTGGCTATGGGGGAGAATCTCACGTGTTCAGATGCATCCCTGTACCACACTTTGCCAGGGCTTCACACGCAGATTGCAGTAGGAAGTTGGAACATGGGTGCGCTTGGCCCACCCACTCATCTTGGTCTCTTT
Source organism: Mesoclemmys tuberculata (assembly GCA_007922155.1). Lineage (NCBI taxonomy): Eukaryota > Metazoa > Chordata > Testudines > Chelidae > Mesoclemmys > Mesoclemmys tuberculata. The sequence continues at coordinate 22,233,434 of ML675626.1, forward strand.
ACCGATTCTGTCACTGGCTTGGGGAAAGAAGCCAATTATGGAAGGGGGGAGGAGGAATGGAAAGCTCTGGGAAAAGGGAACTCTGGGAACTCTGCAGATACTGGTTCGGCCTGGAGACTTTAGCCAGAGTGCAACACTTACGCCCTCTGCTGGGACAAACACAGCACCAGCCTCACTGAGAGCCGAAAACACAATACGGTCACCTCATTAAGACATTGACTGCTCACCCCACGGTAGTATTTTTTTTTAACGGCTACCACTGTATTTGCTTGAGCAAGTGCCTAGCGTTACAAAGATACTAGAGGAGGAGTAACAGAAAACAAAGATAAGGTACATCAGCATGTGAGAAGATAGGCGTGGGGGTGGGAATGCTTAGGAACAAAAAGAATCAACATTATGCCAGTTAAACAGACAAGGAGACCAAATTTTTATCAGTTGGTGACTGTCACGTGCTATGATGCATTCCCAAAAGCCCAAGAAATAAGCATGCCAGAAGCAAGCAGCTGTTTCCCATATTATAGAATGAAAAGTGTCAGATCTCCTTTTAAAATATTACTTTCTAGTAATTCTTTCCTAGAGCCCAGACTTCCTTACATGTATTTCAAGTCAAGAGATGAAGAGCTGTTCTTGAGAATGAAAATGCATGCTAAATAGGAATGAATATGTCAGTGAAACAAGACTCCTCAGCTTTGCCTCAGGAGCATTTATATTCATGTCATCTAACTTCCTCTAGAGAGATGGCTCTGGTTTGTTTGTTGCTTTTACACAGATCGCATGGCACATAGAGGTCTTGGGGGGATAACTGGGGTAGTACACTGCTACTCCTCTAGCATCATCTGTAAGCTATTCATGAATAGTTTAGTCCCAGTCTTCTCTAGCAGCAACTACTGCAAGGAATGGTGCAGAACCACACGCTGTGAAAGTATTCCAGGCCTGGTCTGTCCCAAACAGGAGTCATCACTGTACAGAATGATATTTGGTGTTACTCTACAGTATGGTCAAGGCTGTCAAGAGTGCCTCGTGATTTTTGGATGTCTGAGTTTTTGGGTGCCCAACTTGAGATGCCTTAAAATGGGCCCAATTTTCAGAGGGGTGAGCGCCACTTCCTGGAAGTCAGTCCCCTTTAAAGAGTCTTAAATTGAACACTCAAAAATGGAAGCACCTGAAATACCTGACACTTTTGAAAATCTTAGCCAACTTAAATTTGTTGTGCTAATTCCCTCTAACATGAGAACGTTTTCTTCCCACCACAGCAACTCTACGCTTGGACGCAAACTGTATTGTCTACCTGGCCTAGTCAAGAGTCAGACCTGTCAACCTCTGAGGACATCCTGCCACTCAGTGCGGACTCTGGGATGTGCTGTGAGAATGATTCTGAACCTGTAACTTCTCTGTCTGAGCCATTGACACCAGACACTTGCAGCCAAGCCTTCTCCATTGGGCAGGAGCTGGAGCACACCGAGCAGCTCTCTCCTCTGGCCGACACACACAGCCAGCAGCAGATGGGCAGGACCACCAAGTCCACAGATATCATTAAAGATTATGAATTATGGCTAGAAACGTGTATCGCTGCCCTGGAGAAGAACGTCTCTGAGGAGGAGCTGGCTCAGTTGGACAAAACTGTGGATGCCCTGGCAAAGTGGGATATGTTTACAGGGCAGCTCCCCACCATGAGGAAGGATCTGCCCTTCACCAGAGAGAACGCTGGGCTAAGAAAAGTCCTTGGAGACAAATTCTCCTCCTTGCGGAGGAAACTGAGTTCTAGAAAACTGTCCAAAGCTGAATCTTCCCCTCATCGCTGGAGGTGGGAGGAAAACTAGCACTTGTCCTTTCCCACTCCTTTCTGGGCTCGGGAAAGTCAGTTCAGCTAACCACTTATTTTGATTTAAGTTTTGTTACATGATTGTCATGCATTTGATCGTTCTCACCAGAATTTACTGTCTGGCTGAGACAGAAACAGGAACTCCCAATTGGAATGAAAGAGGTTTCTTTTTATAAGACTCCTAACTTGGAATTTATTTCAATCATTGAGTAGCTTTCAGAGCTTATCTACATGAGAAAGTTGCACTGGTTTAACCCAAGATGTGAATCCAGACGTGTAAAGCCCTATCTGGATGCTCATGTTTCGGTATAGAAATGACATATTCAGTTTGGCTTAAGCTGGCTGGGAACAGGTTTATGTTAAATCAAAACAAGAGTGTCCACACAGGAATATGTACCATCTCAACTAAATGCGTTTAAAAATGGATGCAAGTTAAACTGATGCAGCTTTCCAATGTAGACCCAGCCTCAATCTACTGTGCATTTGAGCTGTAAGCATGGAAACTGTCTTCACTTTGTTTTATACCAAATGTCAATTTCTAGCCAGGTCCCTGGCCCATAGATTGCACCAAGCACAGGCACAAAGCTGAGACTTTCTAACCATGCCCCTTTGGAGTGCAGGTGAAGAGCAGAAACAAGGTCGAGGGGATCAGCAAGCAAGCAGTAAGAACTCTCACTGCTTAGCCAACATAATCAATGGTGTTAGCTTAAAGGGAACTACTGCCACCCTTCCACCCCCTCCCCCGTCCTTTTTAGCTCCAGCAGCTGAAAAGCTGCCACCCCTTCCATTCCCCAAGATCCGTAAGCCACTGCTGCACAGTGTATGGGTGCCTCTACTAAGAGAGTGAGAGGAAGCTGTAGTACACAAAGTAACTTTGCAGTTATTTATAGCTGGGCACTCCAGAGGCTGACACTTTTTCAATCCCTTTAATAGTGGTGTGCGCGGAGGGGAGGCTGGCCCTCTCCATCACACTCACTCAGAATTCCAGCACTGATAATATTCTCATCAACTTGCAGCTTAATGGCCAGAGTTCAGATTTTTCTGATCTAAAAATACCTTTAATTCCCAACTGCCCAAAGCAGAAAAAAAAGTAAAACTCATTCAGTGTGTGGGATGTTCACTACCAAATTGGAGCGTGGGGGATATTAAGGAAGATATTACGCATGTCCACCACCACCACCTGCAATTTGAGGTTGAGAATGCCACAATAACCTGTGGATTGTGCGGGGCTGGGGGAAAGGTAGGGGCTTAAGGGACGACACTTGAGGAAAACATGCCTGCTAATGCAGGTGACTGCAGGAGAAAATCCGTGGTGATTTAAGTTAAGCTTACTTAAGGAAAAATGTATACAAAAATTGAAACCACCATGATTCACAGAGAAAACAATGGGGGTTCTGACTTCTAAAAGACTAATGATGTCAATTACTGGAAAGGCATTTTTTCCACTCTGCACATCTGGAATCCTTGTTTATGAAAGCTGGCGCTGCTGCCGCCATCTGCTGGCTGTCTAAATACTAAGGACATTAAAAAAAAATCATTCTCCATCTAAGATTTTTCAGACAAGCAGAAACTTTCAAACAAATCATACCTGATCTATAAATCCATCCACTATCCCAAAGCCTGGTCTTGTGCTTCTTAAACACATCGACTATTTTTAAGAAGAGCTGACTCCTTTTCCATTTTTGCCTCTTTGCTCTTGGCTTGAGCCTTCAGTGAAGCAATGAGGCTGAATTTAAGACAGTTTCCGGAGATATCACTAATGCAAGATGGTGATATTGCTAGAGAATCAAAGCAGGGGTGGGGAAGGAGGCTGCTCTCAGCTCTTACACAATTGCAAAGAAAATAAAGAAGAGGCATGACTAAAGTGCATAAAAAATGCTTTTAAGCATTAGGTCTAGCATAGAAGACTCCCTTGCAGCCAGTGACAAAACAGAGGAAATGCATGGCTTTTCCCACTCACTTTTTAGGAGAAGCCAAAAACAGGAAAGAAACCTCAGGGGGGCGGGGAGGCAGGCTGGCTATAGACACTTTTGCTTATGCACAATTGGTAACCTTTCAACAATATCCCTGGTTTCATGGAAGGGTCTAGATCCTCCTGCTTTACGCGCCAAACCCTGTAAAGATCTGCAATAGTGTAATCACTGATATAGCATCAACTTACCAGTTCAGAGAATTCAGGATCACTCCAGGTACGGATTATAAGAGCACTGGAACTGAAGGCTTCTCACAGCCACGTAGATAGCTGAATAGGATCCGGGGCCATCGTGTAACCTCAGGGAGACAGATGTAAAGCCAACGCTACTCTGCTGAGTCCTCAAGCAGTTGTACCGCAGAAAGAGTCTGTGTAGTACGTATTTGTAGAATTATCACATTCTTGTGCAGCAGATTACACTCGGCACCAGCAGAGAGATGTCCAGTGAAGTCCTCTTCATCCGGGCACAGCAGTGGACAGCCTTTTATCCCCCTTAAGAGAATTTCCAGTTAACCATTTTAACTGTAATGCTGCTAAGCAGAGAGCTCAGGAGTTCAGAAATGATACTGGCCAGACTCATGGAATTAAAAGGCAGCTTATGGCCATGGGGACACTGACCGACCAGACCCAGCAGCAGTGAACAGATGCCCAGATGGGGAGTTGACATGGAAGGTGCAGATCGATAATGCTTAGCACTTACCGAGCACGTTTTATTACCAAGATGAGCAAATATCATTACCCACTTGTAGAGATGGAGAAGCTGAGGCACGGCATGGTGACATGACTGGCCAAAGATCCTGCAGAATGTCAGTTTCAGAGGTAGGGCACAAAGATGCCATTCCTGTGTGTGTCACAGCTGTGGATGGATAGAAAAGGGAGGCGCAAACAGCCAGACTATTGCAACAGCAACACAAACTATTCAATTAGATGAAGGCTGCCCTGTAAAATGGAATTATCCTTCTCTTTAAGTAGCAATCAATCCTACTGAGCAACACAGGGTTTTAAATTACCTCCCTGCTAGACATCTTGATTAAGAAGAGCGTGCTGGTAAAGACAGGTTACAGCTATTAGCTGTAGATGGGGGAAGGCAGAAGAATAGGGGATTTAGATTTGTTTTTAGAAGGTTAATTTGAAGGACCCATAATCAGCAAGAGGTAGCTGAGCACTGAACACGCTGTAGGCCAAGAAAACGAGTTGCAACACGCTAGTAAGGTCACAGAACGTTACAAATGGGTCATGCACATACAGAGCTCCATTGTACTGTACATAATGGGTAGGAGAGCCCGGGCCTCTTGTACAAGACAGCACTTCAGACCTAATTTGGGGAGCCTTTGCTGCAGGCAGTGCACCGATCTGCACGGACAGATGCAGTATTCATTGATTATTTTGGGAATGCACTGCATTTTATTAGGACATTGCAAATGAAAGCACACAACCAATACACGAGATTGACTTGCACTACAGCTAAGGAGAAGCACTCGTGAGTCTAAGGAGCTCCCCAGAAAGGGAGCCCACTGAGTGCGCGTGATGGCTAGTGGAACGGAGCAAGGGGAGGGAGAGTGGGCACTAGCAGGAGGGGAACACTGGCTGCTATCAGGGAAACAAACTGCACAAGAGCAGATTTTCGCTTCTGTGCCATTAAGCAGCTCCCTTTTGCTGCTGCCCAGCTTTGGTAGCAGCACAGTGAAGGCAGGCAAGCGACAGTACAACTCCCAACCCCTGCAACAGCTTTCCTCTGCCACCCTCAGAAATCTTCTCTGCCCTACCACCACTGAGCGAACATCTTGCTGTCCTGAAGGGCGAAAGATCTCGAAGAGCCTTGGCTACTAACTAGCCACTTCTCTTATAGGTGCAGCTCCAGGAAACCCACCAACTGCAGAGGCAAACACAAAGGCACGTAAAATAGCGATAGTGGGGGTGTGTACAGAGAAGCTTAAAGGGGTAAGATGACTGCCATTCGTTGTGGATTTTTGCAGGCATTGGCCCAGCTTTGTTACCATGCACAAGGGGACTTACTTCCACCTGCTTTCTGAAGTTGCCGCTGCAATCTTTCAAGTGACACAAACCCAAAGCAGAGACTGAGTCCTGGTCTACACTTACCTGGAGATTCAGCGGCCGTCAACGGGAGTTACACAAGCTACACAGAGTAGCTTGCGTAACTCCCATCAGCTGCTGTGCTTCCCTTCTACACAGTGTCTTCCCTGCACTGTGCAGATGGGAACACGCACTATGCCATTTGAGGGGCTGGTTTACCAGCGTCGACTTCTGGATCGATTGAGCAGGTCTTCACTGGCTGCTCAATCGATCCAGATAGGTCAATCTGACGGCAGCGGCTTTGCTGCCACTAGTGTAGATATACTGCAAGAGCGCTTTAGAGCTGGATCCACTATGGTTAGTTGGTGCTACGTTAAGCATCTGAATTCAATATACTTTCTAGCCTATTACTCAAAACCTCAGTGGTGGTTCCAGGATCCATTATGTTAATGCTGATGAAAACGAAAGCAGACAGTATTTTTTAAGCCATTCTTGCCATTTCTTGAACCTATAATTCTCCATATAATACCAATGGGCTTAGTGGTTACATGGCCTTACAAGTCCAGGAAGGCAGAAGCCCCTGTTATAAAGGACAGGATTTAAACGGTAGATCAGCCTTCCACTGCTAAACTATTAACACGCCTGTGGGTCACACTCATGTGCCCAATATAGGAAATTACTGTACAGTAAGAGGGCAGGGGAGCAAGAGAGACATTAGAAGGATCATTGCATCCAACCCTTGCAAACAAGGGTCTGCACAGGAAAAGAGATAGACTGCATTCCCTTTTAGATGTTAATTCCATTACAGAGAGAAAATGAGACAGTATCCGTTATCGAATCACCTTCTGTGGGTGCAAGAGCTCAAAAGAGCTCTGTGGAGCTCAAAAGCTGGTCTCTTTCACCAACAGAAGTTGATCCAATCAAAGGTATTACCTCACCCACCTTGTCTCTCTCATATCCTGGGACCAACACAGCTACAACACTACTGCAATTCCATCAGTAACATTCAGCATCTGCTGATTTGGAGGGGACACTGGAGGGGCATTTGGAGGGTGGGGAGGATTTTTCATTTAACTCAAGATGTGGTGGGTTTTGTTAGGTTCTTTGTTTGGGGGGGGGGGGAGGTTATATTTAAAAGATTTTGTTTTTAAATGAAACCCAAACCATTCCTACAACCAAGCTTCCCTCGGTTGACTGTACTGTATGGCGTTCCAAGGCAACACGATCAGGAAGGAAGTACTATGGTCCTTTTTAGATTAGTAACTGATTAGCTCTCCTTTTCATAACCATCATCCACATCCTCAAGAACCAACAGCATCTAGTGCAAGAGTTCCTGGGAAGGGGCATGGTGTTCCCAAAAATAAATGAAGGGGCAACCAGCCATAAGAGCGACCATGGAACCAGGGTTAAAAGCCTCTGCTGTTACTGACTCCAGGAGGAAGGGGGGGTTCTGCATGCATAGGATGGGCATGACCCAAACCAAGCTTAGGCAAGACCACAGCCCCAACCAACCCGATTTCCTGGAAGTCGGAAACAGACCTTTTAGACTGAGGCACATCACCACATAGAATGTGTTAATACCAAACTGCACTGGGTACAAGATAAGCTCTTGTTAAAGAGCTCACCTGCTAGAAGATGATCACCAGCATTTCAGAGACCTGTCTGCCACAAAGCACCAAGTCACTGGACGTGCAGGTATTCTGTCCAAGCTGCTCAAAAGCATCTTAACCAGTGAGCAGCAAGCCTGTATCAACTGTTCTTAAAAACGCAGGCATCAGGCGACATACCAGCAGAACGGAAAGACGGCATCAGTGTTCCTGTACAAGTGTCACAACTGTAGGCGAATCTCATGGTTAATCAGTCCCTGGAAAAGGTCTTCACTAAGTTCCATTTGGTAGGATGCATCATTATCCACAGCAGCCAGGTTTCACTGTTGGGCTGTTGACAACAAATGATGTCCATTACTTCCTGGCTCAACTGCACTGGGAATTTATTTGCCCATTTCACGGGGCATATACTGATATCAAAGAGGCTTTTTACAGATCAGCACTTTGGTTTGCATGGAAAGGAGCTAGGATTCCAAATGTTCTACTAAATCTGGTCGCATTTGTCTCACTGGAGCTGGTGTTAAAAATCTCAGCACCAAGTAAAATCTAGCCTGGTTACTGGTAAGCCCTGCTGTCTGTCTTCAGAAGGCCAGACTGGAAAAGCAAAATGTGTGGAGCAACGGAAGTATTTAAAGCTCTTTAGAGATGGGGGCAGGAGAAAACAGCTCTGACAGCTCTTTTGCCCAGGGCTGGATTAAGACCAGTCAGGGACCACAAACACACCATGACACTAGCCCACTCCCCAGGCCTCCACCCTCATACTTCAGGTAGCAGTGACAGTGGCCGTCTCCCCACCAAGACAGGGAGCAACAGCAGCGGGGGTTTTTGTTTGTTTTTAAAACAGATGAGTCAATATCCTGTAATAGCCCCATCTAATGAAGACTGCAGAGTGTTCTGACAAACCTGATCATAAAAGGTTCTCCTTCCCTTTCAGTTTGAAAATCGGTTTTACTTGTTCTGGGTATTGCCTTTGACTAGTGGGACATCAGGAATATTTAGGTACTGAAAAAGGTGCCTTGTCTGTCTAGGTGGATTTGATCAATGGAATGACTAACAGCAGCCCCAAGCGCTTACCTGTGTATTATTTTGACCAAGATTTAAAACATCTGAATTTGAATGCTTCCTCCTAGGCATCTATATCCTTATTCAAGTCCTTCAACTGACTGATTTTCAGAAGCATTGACCACCACAACTCCTACTAGGATAAAAGGAGCCTCGGTGCATCTGAGGGAAAAAAAGTAGGCAATTCATGTACCCGAACAGGGATTTTGGATACCTAAGTTGGGGCACCCAATGTTTACAGTTAATAAGAGCCAAGCCTCTCATTGAAATTGTGCTTGTACTGCCCTGGTCAAATGGGATTGACAATAGTCATTTATAAGAACTGCAATGGAAGTTTGTCAGATAAAAATAGCAATACTCCTTTAGCTTTTTCCCCCTGTGACCTGCCAAAGTACAAGAGACGAAAGGCTAAAGGAATTGCTAAAAGCAGGAGCTCAAAGGCTGGTAGAATTAGCTGGTGCTAAGACTGCAATACTGTAAGAGGCCAATGAGTCAGATTATTAAAATTGACCTAAGGTCAGTAGCTCTGCATTGGTGATAAAAAGCAAGTGAGGCTGATAGGGGAGGAAGTGGCACCATGAGAGGGACACATATGTAGGTCAGATTGCTATTACTGGATGCTATGCAGCTGAAGAGAGATTACTTTTAACAGGTGTTGTCAACTGAACCATCTGAGCTTGAAATACATAAAACACAAGTGCTTCTAGCTGTACCCCCATCAACTTTTATATCCACACCAGCTACTGAAATTCTGCAGGATGAATCTGAATTTTATAGACTTCTAAATAGGGTAACAATTCACCAGCATTTCCTCCACACTAAAGTTGTCACACTACAGGTTCAATTTCTAGACAGACTCAGGAGCAGCAATTCAGAGCAGAATCAAGGGAAGAATCCAGCACTCCATAAGGAATAGTATAACAAGTCAAGTTTTAATAGATTTATAAAATTCATATATACAAAACAGTAAACTAATTCACCAAGGCTATAAAATACACTTTTTACACATCACAATATAATTTTATCTACTGCACAGTTTTCAAAAGTTGAGACTATCACAGCAAGTAGGCCGCTTCTACGGTGGATGCTGTTTTGATTCTACAAAGACATTGAAGTGAGCCCTTTTCATCTTTAACTCATTTTAGTTACCATCTTTAAAAAACTGTTACGTGAATTGTTAAAAATTAAGGCTAAAGTCAGACCTTTCCTACCCTATGCAGCAAACTGGTTTTAAAACAACTGTATGATGTTGCATAGTACGTGTGCTACAATACCTAGGCACCGCAGGGCATGATAGCAGAGAAGCTAACATTTTAAATTGATTTCCCAGGATTGTGTCACAAAATTAACTAGCATGTCATTTCGAAGGCTATGATTTTGGCAGGGGTATTTATTCCAAGTCATGTACAGGATGTGAGCAACAAACAATAAATCATGCTAAAACCCAAACCGCGTGGGGCTGAAGCGGACATGTGTTAAAAATCACAGCATCTGTGACGCCCATGACAGAATCGTAGTCTTAGTCATTTCATTTGTATGTATTACAAACCAAATAAAATTAAAAAAAAAATCAGACAGCCTGTTTAAAAAGAGTAACAACACACTTGGCCAATTTTTAAGCATAGGGTTTAGAAACTCTTGTGTTTAGTCAGTCATTAATAAAAAGGTGTATTTGCTGTTCCAGTTTATTGAGCAAATTCAAAGAGACCAAACTTATTTGGAAAAATGTACTTTATCCGACAGACTAAGGTCTATGAACTGAAATCAAGTTTCAACACAAAAAACAACTTCCAAAGCGGAGTTTACAGGGCCTTTAAATTCTGTAAATTGCTGAAAGATTTGGCCACTATTGTGCCAAGCACGTGAGCTTAACACATCTGTGTGAAGCGGTATTGTAAGAGCAGCAGCTGATTTTGAATAAGATGCCTCATGTCTCAAAGTAATCTGAAGCAATCTGACCCCTTTAAACCAGTGGTCCCTGCATACTCCTCACAGTTTAATACATTAAAGCAAGGTTAACCAGTTTTTAAATTCGTATAAGGCATGCTGTGTGAGAAAATACTTGCGTGTCACATGTTAGAAGCGATTGGGTTTATTGGACCCAGTTATAAACATCAAAAAAAAATATAATGGAAATGCAAGCAGCTAGTCACGCCTGTGGGCTGGTGTAATACACAGCCAAAGCTTTCCTGGAGTCAGTTACTCAAGAGTACTAGCTCACGACTGATGGAATTCTGTTTCAGTATGCAGACAGTATTTAAGCAGAAGCATCTGGGATCTGTTTAGGAACTAGATCCCCAGTCTCTCTCCTCCCCCCCCAACAATACCTTTTGGCTGTTCACCAGAAAGTCCATCTTGGAAGACATCAGTGCAGCTGACTGCGGTCAACCAGAAGAGATGAACCATGGATACAGGCCAAGAGCTAGACTATAGTAGTTTATGGAGTACAGCAAGGCACTGACACAAAGTCTTGGCACTGGAGCCAACCTGTGTCACTCCCTCCCCTCCAAATGGAAAGGCAGGCATATCAACACACAGACAGAAACCTAAACACTGCTTTTAAAGATACCATTAAAGAGAGACACAGACTTACAAAGAGCCATGCAATTCCAAGTCAGACTAAACTGACTCTCACCACTGTGAGCAAACAGAGAGGCCACCTAATTAGTTAACAGAGAACTAGCCTCGGTTCTGAATATCCTGGCTCCCCCCCTCCCCATTTGTGTAAAACAATTTAGCGCCATTGAGAACGAAGTGATGAATTTAGTGTTCACTAAAAAAAACCCAATCCGATTCACAGCACTAAGTGGGGGATCGCTCCAGCTAGCCACAAGAAATTCCCAACTCTGGCAGCAGCAACACAAGCATGGGGGCAGCTGCTGTATTGCCCTGCCGACAGGCCTCTCTCTTAGGGTGGGATGACCACATCCAGAAGTCAATGTGGTGTGGACTCCATGCTTATTCAGTTTAAGACTGGCACTGACTCAGCCAATCTTAAAAGAGTACATCTTCCAAGAAGCAGCCATTGTGGCAATCTTAGATAATAATTCATTTACCAAGGAGTACAACTGCTTTAGAAGAGCTGCTGAAGTATCTCTCTAGCCACCAATTTTAAAGTAAAGGAGAAGGGATACACTGATCTAAACAAGTGCTACTGAAAATCTCACTATACCGCCCTGTTTAATGTATACTGGACAACTGATATGGGAAAGACTAATACAAGCTTGCAAAAATAGGTACTGCATTTATCATGGGAGATCAGTATTTGATTTATAGCAAGTTGCCCTTAAACACTTTTTTAGTTTGTGTAGTTTTATTGCCCCAGGAGGGCATACATAGGTTGCTTGACAGCACCAATAGCTGTTTTGATGTGAACAGCTGTTGAAAACCATCTATCATCATACAGGCCTCAAGGCTCACTGTCTTTGGACGTTAGAATCCTGGTAGGTATATAAAGCCCACTCTAAATGTCTGATGGAGGTTCCTTCTACATGCAACTCCTTTCAAAGTTAAGAAAAGAATGAAGACCCCACCACAGTGTCAGTGCTCACAAAGGCAACTCTATGGAGAATGCAAAGCATAAGGCATGTTTTGTTACTGCAATAAAACAAGGGTGGGAGCCTTTCCCTAGGTTGCTAAACAAGTAAGTTCAGCTGTTTCAGGGGATTTTCACCACCAAATGCAAGAGAGGCCTATCAAGTGAGAAGCATTTACATTCTACCTATTGTCAAAGCAACACAAGAACTTGAGGACAGAACAAGTTATTGTTGTGGGCATAGTCTGGAATTCCAGATGAGGTTACAGCGCCACTGCCCTGTACTCATTGGTGCACAAAGAAAGGCTATGGCAATATTCTCCTTTTCAAGCGGACTGAAAGTGCTGTCCCCTTGCAAGTTTAGGGCACAAGTAGAAATGAACACGGGCCTTAGTTTGTCTCCTAAAAACAGAGGGAAAAAATGAGTGTCACCCAAGGGCTATTAGTCCCTTCAATGGCTCAGTCTCCAAGCTGCAATTTCCCTAATCAGGAAAATTCCTTTCAGGAATACCGTGTGCTTCTGCCCGTTCACCAGGACCGTTCAATACCAAGTGGCTTATAAATGGGGAAACTGTGCTTCAGAATATTTGCTTAGAAGCAAACTTCCTAGCACCTACTCTCCAGGAAAGACAAGTCAGGTGCATGGTTGGATTTTGAGGGTGTGGTGGCAGTTGTTCAAAACCATTTCTTGCTAGTCAGTTACTTAAGCAGTTAAGCAGCCTTAGCCTAGAAGTACAACTACTACAGTCAGCCAAGGTATTTTAAAGGAAGGAATAAGAGTGGTTCCTACAGAATAAGGTCTGCAGAGATTCAAGACACCCCTCCGTCCCTTTTAAAAGACTCCATTGCAAGGGTGAGGAAGGGAAGAAACCCACAGGAGACAGGAGAAAGCTTGGCAGACCCAATTAAATTCTGATTACTTTAGGTACCTCCTCATATAATGCCTAAAAGCCTTGAACACAATCTGCGGGGGGTGGAGGGGGGTGGTAGAGAGAGAAGAAGGGGAAGAAATCAGTGTTGTGGATGAAATGAAGGGATGCATCTCACACAATCCCAGACTCCACTTCAGCTGCTGTCGCAGCTTCGGTACAGTGAAATTTTATGTTTGGCCTGATGAACCCCTCCCACACTGTTTAAGCTATAGCTCTTTCCATGCCAAAAATCTCTGAGCTGCACAAATGTTCTCCACTCTGTTTGAACTTCTGCCAGCAAACTTGTTAACCCTTTAGTTAGCTTGGAAAAGCCTGCAGAAATGCTAGTCTGCGGAAGCTCCTTCAGGCATGTTAGCAGCACAGTTCTAGCTTTGACAGCACAATTTTAAACATGTAATTTACTATAAAGTTGGCAAGCTCAGACTACTCTGTATTCCACGAAATGAGATTCAGATGTGTAGTGACAATGGAAACTAGAAATATTCTAATGAGTTGTAATTTTAAAAAGAGCAGCCGTTAATCTTGCCTCCATTAAATCTTGTGTTCCCCCTACATCTCAAGAGTAGTGTTCAATGGGTTGTTAAAAATGGCAGTTATCTATTAAACATGTAGTTTATCAACAATTATAAGGTAAAATTTTCAAGATAAAAATTCTTTAACCCCCAATGTACTTGGTAATTCTGGAGTAGTACTGCCTTGTAGGTAGCTAGTTCAAAGGGCAACTTACTAATTAGCTACTTTCAGGGAAAGGCACCTACCCGTGACCTGAATGAGTCTTGTGCCAAAGACACCCCAAGATACCAAAATGGTTTTCAGCATAGGTTCCCATCTGCCACTTTTAAAAACTGATGGAAGATCACACTAAAGGGCTCTCTTGCTTAAACATGCTGCAAGCCATTTCCTTTCTTTGTCCTTGCTGGAGACAACACACCCGGAGGACTTGTCAGTGACCTGCATGTGACGTATGGCAAATGAAGAGCTGAAGTTTTTTTTCTTAAAGGGGGAGAAAAAAAAGCTATGTTCAAGGCCTTCCCGATTCTAGTCCTACCTTTGATCCATTTCCTGACTAGTCAGTTGAACAATAACCACCTTATGAAGTTAATAAAAATAACTATTCCTCCCAACTGTGTTTACTTGCCAACGTTCTCCAGGGTGTCACTGGACAATACAAGTATCAGTTGGGGCTTACATGAGAATTGAGCAGAGCACCAAGTCTGGCCAAAGATTGTTGCATAATACTGGATAGTACCTTTTGAATTCCACATTAGTAGTTACCAGTACCACAGACGACAGGCTTTCTTGTACTATTGTAACATAGGGAAATCCAGTAGAGCATGCATTTAAAACTATGTCCTAGCCAGGTAAATGTATTTGCCATTTTAGAATGATAGAATCTTCACAAGAGGAGAACCTGCAGGACTGAAGATATTTTGATTTTCTAGTGGAATCTTTCAATGAAGTTTCTCACTGTGTCTGGACAATGTATTTTACAACTGTACATCTCAAAGATATCTACTGGTTAGGTGAATATACTAGTGTCTCCAGACTACTCTTCTTTATAAGATGGTTTAATCATGCACCAAACGTAAATACACAGGGGCCACAAAAACCTGTTTCAAACTAATTTAAATACTGCACTAAAAACAGCGGTGTGCTTGAATCCTTGAAGTAGTCAATAATATGGCATAGTGTCATCTTACATCAAGAGGTCTCATTTTGCATTAAGTAATTGAGTAAATCTTATTCCAGTCTAGTGTTTTTTTGTTTTGTTTTTTTAAACGTGGTTATGGTCAGAAGAGTGACTAAATCGCATTCTCCATTTACAAATTCAGAGCCATATTGATTACTTTTGACAAAGCCAAGTTTGCTATTTTTCCACTGCTCTTTACATTACAGAGTAAATACAGCTATGGAAGACTGAGCTGAATTGTTTTCTAAAACGGTTAACCAACTGCAAAGTCTTGATGGCTAATACTTGAGCAAGGACGCTTCTTAAGTTACAGGTCCTTAGTAGAGCATACAGGGCTTGCAGTCAGAAAAACATGAGCTAGATCATTGGCTATGGCTGGGATGTGCAAACCCTATTCTGACTTGTGCTTCATAGGGCATAAAAAGTTATCTTCATTTCCTTGATCCCAGGTCCACTGTCTGAAGGGATGCTCCCAGACCAAAGTTAGGCTACTCTTATGGCTAATGGCCCCAAGGGGACAAAATAGCACCTGAGGATTGATGCAGTTTAGGGGCATCACTGCCCTGCAGCCTTATGTCCTCACCTTCCTCCTGGGGCTCTGATAGGCCAACTTGATGGTGCACGATAGCCACAGCATGCCAGAAGAACCGGATATTTTACTACTATTACCAAAACAAAAAACAAAACAAAAAACCAACCTTGTGAAGAGCTGTCATGATTGAACACGGAAACCCATTATGCTACCTTTCAGGGTCCAACTCTTAACAGTGAGAGTTACTTTGAGACCACCACATTTATTACCTTAGTTCTTTTTAAATTCAATAAGGTGACCAAGAATACAAGATCTTAAAATGTTCATTAAAAGAAAAGTAGTTTCAGGCTACAGTGTTGCAGTTACAAGTTACGGCAGATTCCATATGTAAAACAGGCAGCTTTTCAAAAATACCTGGTTTTAAACGGAACTGTTAAATGAGCAGAACATTATTCCAAATAGAACACTCAGTAAAATAATGAATTACACAAAAAATCAACTGGGAATAAGCAGCCTGAGTTGACCTGCTATAGCTCTAAAGCCTTCTGTTGAGCAGAAACTACTGCAAAGTCTAAATACAGTATTTGAACACTTAACTAATTAAGAGTAAACACCTTTAAATCTTGTTCAACCAGATCAAGAGGCAAGCTCAGAAGAAACATATTCCACTGGACCCTTAAGATGCTATGTGTAACACCTCATGTCGAAGCATTTACCTTCCCAAATGCAATTACCATAACAGAATCCCCATCTAAAACAATGCAGAACATTGAAGATAGGAGGGTGACTTGATATTTTTATATTCAAAAAATTACTAAATGTTAAAAAAGTAAAATTGGTCCCTGGCAAGTAAGACTTCTTACTAGGCAATTAACTACTGTTTACATCTGAGAAGTAGCAGAAGTGTAATTTTAAAATAAATAGGTTTTTCTGTCTGCAGCTCCTTACTGGTTTACTTCAAACATTTTATATGCATTATATAAAACCAAAAACACAACCACATCCTTTTCACTCCTGAAGCCAGCACAAAGAAAGCTAAAAGGGCAGCAGATTTCTCCATGAGGGAGCTTTGTACACCACACACACAGATGAACTTCTGCAAACCACAAAAGGAAAGATTCTAGATTTTATCCAAGTTAAACATGTGAAAACTCCAGACAGGATTCTTTTTAGACCAGCATTTCTCATGGAGACTAAATGGTGAAGTGTTCCTTTTTTGACATGTCATTACAGTTTCAAAGGGAACAAGAAATACAGAGATTCTGCTGACTTGGTCTAGGGTTAGATAAAAACCTTCTGATTTTTTTTTTAAAACCAGAATCAAACTATAGTATTAACTGCCCAGTAAACATTTGTGTTTGAAAGTTCCCTGGGAAGAAAAAAAGACACTACAGCACTGAAATGAAAGGCAGATCTTAAATTTTGTTTATGTACCTCATTGTAGTAGACAAGGTTGGAATTATCTGTACACAAAGAAAGGCACCTGATAGTTAACTACATAACTTTAGATAGCTAGAAAGTCAACAGTTCACAAAAAACATCATTCACAGCCTCTTACAATTTCACAAGTGTACACCATCTCCTGAAATGGCCAACTCTAAATATGACAGTTTACTCATACTATATGTAAGTTAATATATGCTAAAGATCCCATTAAGAAACAGATTAAGGGCTAGTTTACAGCACTGCCCTGCTGTCCAAATGCATCAGTGCAGCTGTAAAATTGGGATCTCAAGAGTGTTCATTCTTCTTATAAAATCAGCTGCTAGGAGCTAATCAAGCAACTGCTCTACCACCAAATTTTTGCTAAAAAGTTTAATCAGCCTCCACACTTTTGGAGACAGATAAAAGCCCTGTTATTTGAGAGGCTGAAGTGTTACAAATACTGCCAATTGCAGGTATGAAAACAGTGCTGAGTTTTCATAAATGACACCTCACTAGAACACCCACTATGTGCAGATATGTGGTCAGATGTTCTAGTACATGCCTCAGGCTGTAGTATTGTGGAAGTCAGTTTCCCACAAAGTAAGACACTTTACATGTAGTGCAAAACAATATCTTGTCCATATCAGCCAGGCCTTACTTTCTCCTCCATTTGACTCCGGAGTGGTAGAACAGAGGACTCATATAGCCTGCTGGTTTTCATTTATAGTTCTACTGCATTTCATTTATAGTCCTAGACTTGCATGTCTCAAGAGACTGATGCAAGACCGTCAGACAAGAGTTGTGCATCCACATTGATAAGTGGATTCCAGATCCTTGGCAAACACTGCACATGCAAGCAAGATCTGGTTACATATTTAAAGATTACATGTGGAATTGTGATTAATATATTGCCATTTGTTCTCTAATACTAATACCAACTTCATTATAATTTACATTAGTTTGACTGGTTAACTCAACACCTCCAAACTACAGAGAAAAGTAGTCTGTACAGTTACTCTCCTTGAAAAATAATAGGTTTCATTAAAAGTCTTCCTTATGTAGTTTGTCAAAGTTAGATTTTTCTAAGACAGGAAGAAGGTGATGGTGTTATTCAACATTCCAAACGAGGTGTCAAACCCTACAACGGCCACTTTTTTCAGTAGTGTTACTCCTCTAAATGATTCAGTAGCTAACATCAATGTTTGACTTCTTCTGCCTCCGTGACTGGCTAGTTTCAGCATTCCTGAGCCAAGTAAACAGCATGGGTCCTAAAACCACATGCAAGAGCCATAAAGATAAAATAAAAGCTTTGACCTATAACCCCGCGTAGATTTTAATAAGACAAGGGGTGCTCTCTTTCACTGCAACATAATATCCTTCAGATTCTCTTGAAGGATTGTGTCCTTCACTGCATGAAACACAAAACGGATATTTTCAGTGTCTATGGCAGTGGTGAAGTGATGGAAGAGTGGCTTACTGCGGTTCCGCCTCTTTCTGTCAAAACACTGCACCAGGTAACGCTGAACATCTTCTAGCCTGTGAGGGTCACCCTTGAAGTCAGAGAAATACTTCTTAATGCTGACTGTTTTTACCTTTTCTACAAGGAGATCCATCTTGTTCAGGAATAGGATGATAGAAACATTAAAGAAGAGCTTGTTATTGACTATTGTCTCAAAGATGTTCATGGACTCAACCAGTCTATTTGTGCGTCTATCTTCCATGAGAACCTGGTCATATTCACTGGAGGAAACCATGAACAAAATAGAAGTTATCCCATCAAAGCACTGGAACCACTTCTGACGCTGAGACCTTTGTCCACCCACATCCACCATCTTGAAAGGGATTTTTTTAATGATGAAGTCGTGCTCTACAATTCCTTTAGTGGCTTTTCTGGCCAGCAAAATATCTTGTTTGCTGGGAAAATAATTCTGTAAGAGAAAGGAAGATAGTGTCAAATTGTCTTAGTTCCTTTCAAAATATGCAACCTCTGCCGGTATTATAGAAACAAAATTTATTGTAACTCAGTGTAATGATAGCTGTGGGGAGCTATAATGTTCCTGTTCTTGGAGATCTAGGTGACATCTGATGCTCAGTGAACAAGTGAAAGACTTACTATACAAGGCCAAAATTAATGGACTCGTCAGCCGATGGACTGTACATTCAAAACTTGCTGTTGAAAGATGGAAGAACCTGATGGAACATGTGAAAGCTCATCTACAGGTCCAGTACTTTCCTTCAAAGTTTCATTCCTTCTGTATATTTAAATTCAATTCTTCCATTTCCAGGTTGGAAATGACTTTACCATTAGGATAAACATGCCCATGAGACAATTAGTGTTAATGAATGCAAGTCTCCACAATGTCATTGAAATTATTTTTTAAACCTGTATTTTTAAAAAAGCTTGATACATTTACAACATCATCTCGCCGGCTTTAGTGACAACATCCTCCCACAGCAGGTATATGACCACTACCACAAGTTCAATTTTGTTGTAGGCACTGGCCAGTCTCATCGCTACCTCTGGGTTCAGAACAACATTGAAATGGATGAGATTCTTCTCTTTCTATGTCACTGCTCAGAAAGATGACCAGCGGTGTAGTCCCATCTCTGCCTTCCTCCCTACTAGCCCTTTTCAAGAACCCAAGCTGTTTTCCCCATTGCTGTGATCCTTGCAGATGGTAGTAGCTCAATGGACAATGTAAAACTCACTGCTGCTGCTCAGGGCAGTTGAGGACAATAGGAAGTGGATGTGGTCCAAAGACGGAGAGAGGAGACGGAAGAGGAAGATGAAGATTTTTGTTTTTGTGTATGTAACTTTTCACTGTATTCTTGTTTACTTGTCAATACAAAGGCTTAAGAAACCATCCAAACACATATCAAATTATATAGGCCAAAGTTGAACACACTTCGGGGGACAGTTTTCTAGATTATAATATTTGGATCTTAAGTGTACATGTTTTAAACAAGGGACGTTAACCCATCTGCAAGAATGCACTTCTTAACTTTAACCCTTGGGGACGATAAAAAGTTACATCCTCACCAGCTGGCCAATCCGATCCAGGTTATCCAGAAAGTATTTCACCGATTCACCCTGTTGAAAAGGAAAGAGATGCTACTTAAATCTTGTTTCTAGGCTAGCAAATCAAGCAATTTCTTGAATGAAAGCCTTTTTTGCCCATTTGCTTTTCCATATACACTGAACTTTAAGTACACACACACACACACACACACACACACACACACACACACACACCCTTAGAAAACTGGATCCTAGTGTGTCAGGGGGCTGTAATGAAAACAGCCCTGTATAGTTTACTTTGAAACACACTATTGGTAAGAAAACTGGAGCAGCTTTAACATAGCCACAAGAGTGCAGCACTTCCTGTGGAATGTCCTGTGAAAAAAACAGACCCTATGCACATTACTTTAGAAAGCTATAAATTTTACAGCAATAGGTTTATACAATAAGGGCTCAGAATTCATACACTGAACATGGGCTGCCGCTAGAGCCAGCTTATACTTTGTCTTATGCACTGGGACATCTTTTACATGTAGAATACAGTTTAAAATCACTGGATAACAGCACAATGGATTACACTTACTGGAAGCAAATATATTTGTCTTAAAACTCATGGCAGAGAGCAGAAGCACATCCTACACAGCAGCTGGCAATTTTTGAATCAGCAATAGATTTAAGTCACCTGGGACTTGTCGCCTTAGTGAAATTTAAGCCAGACAAGCTTGGCAGAAAGATGTAGATTTTTTAAATTAATTAATTAATTTTTAAAAAGACTACCTTTTCCTTCAAAATATGGTTCCTCCTGAAGGATACAGTGGTTTTCAAAATCTAACAATGTTGTTTTAAAAAACTGAAGTGGCTTTTTCTAAAAATGTATCAGACTATTGTTGAATTGAGTGTTCTAAGCCTCAAGCGTTATTTATATGCATCTTTTAAAAAATGCATTTCTTTGCAAGAACTACTGAATTCAACAAGACCTCCAATAAATCACACTTAAAATCGGTCAAATGAAATGTCATTTAGAACTGAGACACATGCAGGAATACTTCATGCTCCTTTCACCCCTTTCAATAGGGGAACTCTTTTCCATTTAGAAGGAAGCTTCAATTTTGCCCAAAAAGGAAAGTTGATTTCCGTCAGGAATCTTCTTCCTCAAATTCCTCCATCTTGAATACTTCACATCCTAGTTTGAGAATCTAAGTTAGCAGTTGCTTCTTGTTGTATCGCTAGTCCCCATCCTTGCTACCAAGGCATTTGAAATCTCCCTTTAAAGCCCATCCACTGCAGTGCTGGGGAGCAAGATGCATGTGCTACAGCAGGCGTTCTCAAATTTTTTTTTCAGGACCCCTTTTGAAAATACTTCAGGCTGCGAGGACCCCCCAGCCCCCAATGCCATGTCATCCTTACTTCTGAGCTGCTGCTAGGGGTGGCACTACCTTGAGAGCACCCAGCCAGCAGCTGCTACTCTCTGGCCACCCAGCTCTGAAGGGCTCTGCCTGTCAGCCATGCACGGGGCTGACAGTCGCAGCCACAGCATGTGCAAGGGCTGACAGCTTGCAACCTCCCCAAAATAACCTTGCAACCCCTTGAGGGGTCCTGATCCCCAGTTTGAGAACCCTTGCGCTACAGAGTGCAACCAGCAGATTGAACCAAGAGGAAAATCGGTAGTTTGAGCTCACCAAAGAATTACATTCAGGATTAAATTTATCCTGAGGGTACCATCTAGTATCTCCCACCAGAAAGATGTGCCTACTTATTTGTATAATCCACATCAGAGCATCTCAAGTGACAGAACCAAATTCCTTTTCAGAACAAGTGAAAAAGGTTACCATGGTGACAACCATTTATTTGTAACAGTCACATTGAAGACTGGAGTACTCAATACTAGTTTACTACACCTCAGCACAAGCCTACAGCCTAACAGATGCTAGGAGTCCCTGACCACCACGTGGCAGAGGGCCCACAATACTGTAACTACCAGCTATGACACACACTACCCCAACACACTGTGGTCATTATAGCCATCTAAAAAGTGACGTGAGGTTTTATAGGGAAACTAGTGACACACAGGACCCGAAAATCATTTTGTGATGTATGTACAGGTTGTGCACCAAGAGTTGTGTGTGCTGGAAATACTTAAAATGTGTTTGGGAGGCAGTGCATAAACCCAGCCTGCCTTAGACAAGAGAATGTGTATTTACCTCTCTGACCAGCTTAATTACTGGCAAAAGACAATGAAAGTATATTTTCATATTTTATTTTATATATATATATATATTTATATAGTGATAAACAAAGTTATCAAGCAGCAACTTAGTGAGCACACCAGAGCACAGAGTCTGTACCCCAGGAATCCTTTCTGGCTCTTGAGGCAGAGAGAGTGGATTTTGAATAATATAAAGCAGTTGCACTCAACCTTTCCAGACTACTGTACTCCTTTCAGGAGTCAGATTTGTATTGCACATCTCAAGTTTCAGCTCATTTAAAAACTACTTGTTTACAAAATCAGACAAAAAACCCCCAAAAGTGTCACAGCACACTATTACTGAAAAAATGCTTTCTTTCTCATTTTGTCTGTATGATATTTTCGTTTGTACTGACTTGGCTATGCTTAGTCTGTTATAAAACAAGCAAATATCTAGATGAGTTGATGTACCTGCTGGCAGATTTCTGCATATCCCCAGTGGTACACTTACCCCTGGTTGAGAACCATTGATATAAGGGGAGCAAAGATACTTTAGTAATCCATCACTTAGGGAACAAAGGGGACAGCACCTGTTGATTCTGTGAATATGGATTCCTTGGCTTGGAGATGCTGCTAACTTGGTGTCAGAAAACGGTTTATGCAAAGTTTATAATGTGCTAAGATTAAGTTTTAGTCACTAGAAAGCAAGATTTATTTATTTGGTCTATAACCATAACTGCCTCTTCTTCTCTTGTTTAGTATCACTTAAATATCTGGTCTTTGTCAATAAACTTCTTGTTTTATTACAAAACCATCTCAGTGCAGCATATTAAAGTCAAGCATGAGTCTTCAGCTATTTTAACAGGATAGTGTGTGCTCTGTATCTCTGGTAGCAAACCTAATAATTTGTAAGTGTCCAGTGAGGGGGATTGGACAGTGCAGGGAGAAGTCTCTGATGAACATGAGAACTGGGATTCACCGACTGTTGCCTGCAAGGGAAGGGTTAGATTGGCAAAAGTCTTGAAGAATTTGCTGGCAAAGCAGACAAGCTAGTATTTCAGAAAGCTGACATAGCTTAACATCAGCAAAGCTCTCTCTCTTGCTAAGGCTGAAGGGTAATACAGTGGCTCAGAGTTCTGGGTGTCCTAAGCAGGATGTCACACTAATGAATAGAGACAATGGAGCTCTGACTTGTCATTTTCCATCTTCAAGTAAAACAGGAAGAGTTTGTGTCATAAGGGATCCAGCACCTACACACTAAAATGCAAATAGTCATCACTTGTAAGTGATTCTGAAGGATTTATAGATGAGTGGGAGGGAGAAATTATATTTTTCCAGGAAAATATTTTCCAAACAATTGCTAAAATAAGAGCTTCTTTCTTACAGTCATGAATTTTCAGAAGGTGAATGTAATATCCTGCATTTTCTGGCACTTTATTTTAAAAAGATATCTTGTAAAAGGCAACATGGGTTCTGGCAAAAGAGATCTTACCCCAAGAATAAAACTCTTCCTGTAAAGCATTAGTCATAAGGCGGTGGGGGAAGGCAAGGGGGAAATGTCACTCAATTAAAAGTGTACCTTTCCCCACATCCTTTGTCCTTAACATCTCTAGATGTGGAACAGACTGAAAATGGGCTGTGTCTGACAAAACTTGTTCTTCTCTTCAATTACTTTGTCCACACATCCTCCCACACTAAGAACAGGAAACAGCTGTGAGCATGTAAATTGCTGGAATACACAACTAAGTTTACCTGATTTACTGCTTGTGCCTCCCTATATCCCTTGCCTTACAGTGATCATTTTATTACAAGTGTGCCACAGTTTTAAAGTAAAAAAAAAAGACTGAAGAATAGGACAGCATATTTAACACAGCCTTCATCAATGGTTTAGTGGAAACAGAATAATCTTTAGCCCCCCCCCTTTAAAAAAAAAAAAAGAGGTTTTTCAAAAGCTCTAAAAAGCTATTGTTTTCTTTAATTATAAAGGGGTTCCAAGCAGTGATTTTAAGCAAAACATTCTTCATGGTAAATTCTGATGAGGAGGGTGACTACCTGAGAGGGTTGAAGCAGATGCAAACAACATAGAAAGAAATGGACAGATCTAAAGAGTTCTGAATAATCTCTCCTAGAAAGACACTGAAAAAAATCTAAGTGCCTAATGTAAGTGAAAAACAGTAGATACCCATTTCCAGTTGAAAAACTACACGACCACCACCTGGTTTCAAGGTAAGTACACCTCACAGCATTTAAAATGCTCACAAAAAGCTGAGGAAGGAGACTGTGTTTCTACCAGAATAATTTGTCTCATCTAGTTTGCCAGACAAACAATTTTAAGAAGTGTTTTCCACGTAACACACAGCAGATCCCAAATGTAAATCTGCATTAACCCCACCACTGTAAACCACCGGCAATGCAAAATTACTGCAACACAGAAGTGGAGAGAACGAATGGTGCAGTGTACTAACCAGGCATTCTGAAGTCCTAGGTACAACTCCCTGTCCTATCAGACTCCCTGTGTGGCTGGGGATAATAGGACTCCCCTATCACACAGCAGTGTTGTGAGAATGAATACATTAAAACTTTGATGTTTGCAGATACTATGGTAATTGAGGCTATATAAGTACCTTAGATAGAAAACTCAGTAAGTGGTAAAGTTACAAAGTTTTGAAAGTCTGAAATGGCATCTATTGTGCCAAGTTATCTGCCTAGCCTATCTTGGAATTAAACTTCTCCCTGTACAGCTGTTAGCGGCAACGAAATTTAAAACACAGAGAGGAAGAAATGTTCCAAATCATTTCATCACGTATGTCAGCAGTTTTAACGCCTATCAGGAAGAGCTATCCATGTCAGCAAAGACATCTCTTCCAACAATAGCTCAAATCCTGGGTTCTCTCTGGAGAGCCATACCAATACAACAGAATGTTTGGATATGAAAAAAGGCATGAGACCAGGTCAGGTAGATCGCGTGCAAAACAAGAGATCCAAATTCATATACACAGTTATATACATTTGGCTGTTATTCTGACTGTATTGTTGGTCCATATGGTCTGTAGCAGATTCTAACACATTACCACAGTCCAACTACATGTCTTCTGGACTTTGCATACAGATCAAGAAACTAACAAACAAGGGACTTTGTCTTCTTTACAGCACTTAGGCCATGCTGGATGAGAGTTCTAAACCATTAATCTATCCATGCTCTCAAATTCTATTTCAATGAGTAATAATATACAACTTTTAGAAAAGGATGTATGGTAGAGTCTCACTGAGTAATTGCTATGAAAAAAGCCAGAGAAGATGAATAGCTGAAGGAGGAGGGAGAGAGAGGAGTGTTGCAATAAAGTACATGCTCTGTACAATTTTCTTGGCTCCAAGAAAAATCCCACAAACCAGGGGAAGGACAGTATCTTTTAGGAGTCTCTAATGATTAGATTAAAAAGTAAAGCCAGGATAGGATAACCTACACTAAAAATGGCAACATTCAGAGGTCACTTTAGAAAGTAACTTTCTAAACACTCTAGGTGTTCTCACTATTTGGGTTAATGAAACATTCTGAAACTGCAAATGGCAAAATAGAAACAAATCATTAGCTTACGCTGTACTCAAGGTTATACCTAACTGATATCACAGTATCAAACACCTTCAACACAAATTTTGTAAAAAACAAAAACTATTCTCCCTTTGATTAACATGCTAGTTATGGGACAGACAATTTTCCCTGAAAACAGATGAGGTCATACACGAAAGTTTTCCTGCACTGTTACACTAACACCAACTATGTGCAAGGAAAAAATGTTCACGCACTTCTGTCTCTTCCGTTAAAATAGGCGAAACATCTTCCATTTGTTATTAACTCCTGAAATAGTCTATTCCTGATTTAGAATCCAAGTTAAGATCTTAGCATTATTCATAGTGAGTATTTAAAAGCTGAACTCTTTTGTTCTACTTTAGCTGGCACTGCAATTGTGGACTATGGTAGTTACAGCCAGTAGCATCAGTGAATTAAAGTGCAACTCTAACAGGAATGTAGTTTAGTAAGAAACCCTATGCTCTTTTTTCACTAACACATTTAACATTAACCCGTGGAGCTCAAAAGCTTGTCTCTTTCACCAACAGAAGTTGGTCCAATAAAAGATATTACCTCACCCACCTTGTCACAGGACCAACCTGGGCTTCATCATCATCATCACCACCAACCACCATTTAATTTTAAGCAATTATGTTAATACTTGTGCAGCTCAAGGTTCTTCATCTATTACCATGTT